>JAZKJV010004369.1:0-466783 GCA_037367405.1 Ottelia alismoides | reverse complement strand
TGGGCCATATATGAGGAGATGGCTGAGAACTACAATTGTCATGTCCAGGCCCGTCTCTACACTCAGGGAAGCCCCCACTCCAGGTCGTGTCCTATCAGAGGAAAGCATGGGTTGATGCAGGTCCATCCACCTCTTCAGCAGCCGCAGCACATGCAGAGTCATCGGTCGCTGATATGGGCATCATCAGTGAGAAGCTGGATCGCATCGAGATTATCGATAAGAAGCAGTGCCAGGGCATGATGCAGATTGATCAGTTGGCATAGACATTGAGTGACCTGAAGACCTAGATCATGTGTCTCCAGGAGGTACAGATGGCTTCTTAGCCCCGTCTCAGATAACGAGCTGACCCTAGCAGCAGCAGCTCGACGCAGCACCCCACCCAGTACCGACAGGTCCACCATGTTCAGGCGGAGTCGTTCCAGCAGCCACAACACCAGTACCTTCAGCCACCACCGTCTCAGGACACTCAGATGGTGGTGTACCAGCTGGATCAGCCCCTAGTAGTCCTTCCTCCACCCTCTTTCGAGCAGGAGCCATTGATGGAAGTTAATGGGATATAGTACGACCGACAGCAACCCAGGATCCGCCGAGATCATCCCGAATTTAGGTGGTCGACCGGAGGTGCCTCATCCCAGTAGTAGCCTCCAGTTCAGGGTGGACGGTTCGGCCAGTCTCAGTAGTAGCCTCAGTTCCCACACCAGCCATAACAGCAGCACTACCAGTAGGGTCCTCATCCCAACCAGCAGGGACAACCGTGGAGGCAGCACCAGTAGCAGCCTCAGCAATACTCTCAGTATCTCCTTCATCCTTCCCAGCAGCAGCCTCACTTCCAGAGAGGTAACCCGTCCGGTTCTCATGGTCCAGCCTATGAGAACCCAGCACTCAATGATCTAGCATGCCATCATTCTGATTAGTAGGCCACATTCAGGCAGGAGATGGACGAGTTATGCCAGGGGATGATGGAGATCATCAAGGGCAAGGCCTCCATACCCGCTCAGATTGAGACAAACCCGAACAACCTAAAAAGAAAGTCTGAGAAGGTACAGTTCACAGAGGTTACCGCTCCTGGTGACTTATTGGGCGATATTACTTCATATACATTTAATGATGACTTTATTACACTTAGGAGCGGTAGGATGACAGCTGGCGGTGCCTCGTTTGAGCGACGACACCACGAGGATGCAGGAGCGCCAGATGAGGAGGATAGCGGTGCTGATTCCGCTCATGATGATGACGACGATGGTGCTTATGCCACCAAGGATGTTGATCCAGCTGACGGTACTGAGGCTGTTGCATCCCCAGTTGCAGAGGGTGGTAGTGATGCCACCAGAGATCCAGATGTTGAGCCAGAGTGCGGTGCTGATGCCGCAGCCAAGGCGATGTCCGACCATGATAGTGGGAAGGTGTACTTTCGCATAGAGGGCGAGAGTATACAAATAGAGACGATCGACCGAGGCTAGAGCAAGAGATTCAGCTTCCTCAGAGTAGTTCAGTTATGTAGAGCATATGACAGAGGCAGAGCGAGACGTCTACCAGGAGTGTGACTTTGTGATCACTGATGATGAAGCCGCTTGGTCTGATCTCGTTTCATGAGCCCTCCTTTCGCCTTCATATATTGCAGATTCACATATTCCAACAGAGGAGAGCTTGGAGAGCACACTCTTGGTAGAGGACACATTCGAGGTTGTTGACCGTGTTCAGGACAGTGAGGCAGAGTGTATTTCTTGTGATTCAGATTCAGATCCCTCGGGAGTCAGATATAGATTGGGGCCGAATTTGATGAGTTGTTACCTTGTTTGATTCCAACAGAGCCAGCAGCTAGGGTGGAGACTAATCCAACACAGATTAAAGATATACCAGTAGGGTAGTCTACACCAGTTTTTCAAGATCAGCAAGAGTTCTACCACGTAGATTTGGTTGCATTCACTCAGACATTTCAGAAGCCAGATTTGCCAGATCCTAGTTGTCAAAACTGAAGCCTTTGCCGCAGTTGCGGAAGTATAGGTTCCTTGTGGGCGAGTATGAGATGTACCCAGTCATTATCTCAACAGATTTGACTAGAGAGCAAGAATCTCATTTGATGGAGGTTCTTGAAAAGAACCGCAAGGAGATAGGATGGAGCATAGCTGATCTCCAAGGGATAAGTTCTGCCCTGTGCTCCCACCATATCTATCTCGAAGAGGATGCCAAGCCATTGCGTGAGTTCCAGCAACGACTGAACCTGAATCTTCGAGAGGTTGTCATGAAGGAGATTTTGAAATGGTGGAGCACCGATTTTGTCTACCCCATCACCGACTCCAAGTGGGTTAGTCCATTACATGTGGTGCCCAAGAAGATGGGCATCACTACAGTTGTGAGTGAGTCTGGAGAGGATATAGCTACCCGGGTACCCACTTCTTGGAGGGTCTGTGTGGACTACAGATGATTGAATCATGCCACCAAGAAGGATCATTTCCCGTTGCCTTTTATTGATCAGGTTATAGAGAGGCTAGCTGAGAAGAGTTATTATTGCTTCCTTGAAGGGTACTCCAGCTACAATCTGGTGTCCATTGCACCCGAAGACCAGGACAAGACGACGTTCACCTGTCTGTTTGGGACTTATGCTTTCATACAGATGCCCATTGGTCTATTTAATGCCCGGCGACATTCCAAAGGTTCATGTTGTTTATTTTCTCGAACATGGTGGGTGACTGTTTAGAGGTCTTCATGGATGACTTATCAGTCTATGGAGATGGGTTTGATGCTTGTCTTGACTGCCTAGACCGCATCCTTCAGTACTACATTGAGGTTCATCTTGTTTTATTCTGGGAGAAGAGTCACTTCATGGTGACTCAAGGGACGGTGCTTGGTCATATCATCTCCAACAGTGGAATGGAGGTTGATCCGATCAAGGTAGATATCATTAGGAAACTCAATCCACTATCCAACCTGTGACAGTTACGATCTTTTCTAGGGTATGTCAGTTTCTACCGACAGTTCATTCATGATTTCGGCAGGATTGCCCGACCGTTGACTGATTTGCTGATGAAAGACACTGGGTTCATTGTAGATGATGTGTCTTGCGTCATTTGAGACTCTCAAGAGTCTAGTTGTTGAGGGTCATGTCCTTCAGCCGCCTGATTGGTCTCTCCCATTCGAGATCATGACGGATGCCTTCAATTTTGTTCTAGGGTCTGTTCTAGGACAGAGGAGGGATGGAGTACCTTTTGCCATTCACTACGCTAGTCGTACATTTGATGCCGCACAGCAGAACAATACCATCACTGATAAGGAGATGCTAGCTGTAGTATTTGCCTTAGACAAGTTCAGATCATACATTATTGGATCCAAAGTGACTATCTTTACTATCATATCGCCATTAGGTACCTCATGGCCAAGAAGGATGCCAAAGCGAGATTGACCAGATGGATCTTTCTACTCCAGGAGTTTGATATTGAGATTAAGGATAAACCTGTAGTTAAGAATGTGGCGGCGGATCATCTCTCCCGATTAGAGAATCTTGAGGAATCTGAGCAGATTGATCCCATTTCTGAGACCTTCCCAGATGAGGCGATCCTTGCTATCGCCTCGCTCCCATGGTATGCCGACATTGTGAACGATCTTGTTAACAAGAAAGTTCCACAAGATTGGTCCAGGCAGCGACTTGAGACCTTCCTTGAAAAGGCCAAGTCTTACCATTGGGAGGATCCCATCCTTTATCATGAAGGAGGGGACAGCGTCTAGCGTCGGTGCATTCCTCAGGAGGAGCACCATAGCGTCCTCACATACTGCTACAATCTTGAGGCAGGAGGACATCACTCTGGGAGGAGAACAGCACAGAAAGTGCTCCAATCTAGCCTATGATGGCCTACTCTCTTCAAGGATTCTGATGAATTCGTGAAGAGGTGTGCTGGTTATCAAAGGATGGGAACTTTTGGACAGCGTGATATGATGCCAATGCAACCCATTCACTTCTGTGAGGTTTTTGATGCATGGGGCATCGATTTCATGGGACCATTCCCTAAGAGTCAGGGATTCGAGTACATTTTGTTGGCTATTGACTATGTGAGTCGTTGGGTTGAGGCCATTCCCGCCCGAACCGTACATGCTAGGGCTGTTTGTAAATTTTTGAGGAAGAATATCATTTCACGGTTCGGGGTGCCTAGAGTATTGATATCTGACGGTGGGTCTCATTTTGTCAATGACAAGGTAAAGGCCCTTGCTAGCGAGTTCAACATAGACCATCGAGCTGCCACTCCATATCACCCTCTGACCAATGGTCTTGCTGAAGTATCGAATAGGGAGATCAAGATGATATTGTAGAAGGTAGTCCACCCAGACCGAAAGGATTGGTCACGGCTTTTGAACTCAGTCTTGTGGGCATATCAGACTTTCTTCAAGATTCCTTTGGGTACATCTCCCTTTTGTCTCATTTATGGCAAGTCATGCCATTTACCTATGTGAGATTAGGCAAAAGTCACTTGGGTTGTCACTGATATATTGTTGGATCCAGAGAGCATAGGTTATCAAAGAAAGGCAGAATTGGCAGCCCTGGAGGAGCTTAGAGATACAACCTTTTCAAGCAGCCTACAGTATAAGGAACGAGTGAAGATATGGCATGATTCTCATAACAACCATAAGCAGTTTGAGAAAATAAAAAATATGGTTGTTTGATGCTAGGCTTAGATTATTTCTATAGAAATTGCAGAGCAAGTGGAAAGGACCATACCCGATCCAAAAGGTGCATGAAAATGGGAGTATCGACATATCTGAGATGTCATCTGAGTCCACCTTTCGTGTTAACAATCAGTGCCTCAAACCACATCTAGATCATGAGTCGCTGATCATTGACGTCGCCCCGATTCATTTTGCATGAGATGTGGTCTTCGACTCACATTAGTTGCATCTCATGCCTGATTATCATTGTCTTCCGCCTTGTATAGATCCAGATGTCCATATCATCTCATTCTTTAGTCTAACACCCCATCTGCATTTTGTGATTATACTATACTTAGGATGTACTTTACCCTAAGTATTGGATGGTGTTAGACTCTTGATTATTCTTTTGATTCTTTTTACCTATGTTTTGCTGCCTATACTTAGGAATATTTTACCCTAAGTATAGGGGAGGTAGACCCTGTACATTCTATCACTCGGTTTTCCCTTTACGTATAGTCTGCTATACTTAGGATTACTTGATCCTAAGTATAAGGGAAACACTGATACCTCTTCATTCTATTCTTTGATTCGTCTTGTAGTATAGCATTCATTTTCACTTCCCTATACTAAGCATGAGTTATGTCTTCTTCATCGCTTTTGATTCACTCTGAGGATATCGTTCGAGCTAAGTATAGGGGGGTCTCATATATATTACATATATACTTTAGCCATAACTCGTACTTTGTGTGAGTGTGTTAATAATAAAATGGCTAAAATCCTTTATCCAGAAATCATAAAAAATTTAAAAGTTTTCTTGTACATAAAATTCTTTCTTGCACATACATAGCTATTTATAAAAATTATTTTTGTACAAATTTTTGTAAAAATGTTTTGTATGTAAAATGAATATAAATATTTTGGTACCAAAACTATGTATATAGTACAAAATATTTGTAAAATGATTGAAAAAGAAAAGTTTACAAAAACCCTTGTGTAAATATTTGTAAATAGTTTGCAAAACTTCTGCATACATTCAAACATTTTTCAAAAATTTTGCACATTTTTAAAAATTTTGCATAAAAAGCTTTTTGTATATACTTGTACATTTTTCTGAATCATATTTGACATTTAAACTAGCCTGGAATTAAATTGAAAAATGGAGCTTGGTTAAGACCTTAATCCACTTAATTCTAAGAGGAACCTTATAGGACTTAGGGTTGAGACTTTTCAGGTCCATTAGTGACTTAATTCTTTGAGTCCACTAGGTTGTCATCACATGTCATCTTGATGAGACTAAGTAGAACATTTAACAATGCACACATGACTCTCACAGACAATGGCTTTACTTGCATCAACACCTTATACATAGCTCTCTACGGATGAGGTGGTGAGGAGGCAGTTTCCTTTGGCTTGGGGTAGCATACAAGTGTAGTCCTTCTAAACGGAACCTCTCGTCTTCTTTTAGTGAAGTAAGTGCGCCTCAACTTGGTCTGACGGTGTTGAGGTCTACAGACATGAGTTGTGGGTTGCAATAATGCTTCGAAAGAGGGATAGTCTATTGGCTCAAGAGAAAAAAGTCCTTATGTATATATGTTGCACCATGTAGATATGTTGTACATATGCACATCAAAAAAAAGTGCAAAAGAAAGAAAAACTCCAAAATAAGTGGTGGGTCTGATAGAAAATGAAATACCCACCGGAGTGTATGTTACCCATTCTCATCTCATGATGCTTGCAATAGGGAGACTTGGCGACACTGGTTGGGCTCCCAAGGATACATGGCTACACTGGTCATGATCCATTCTCTTCTTTCCCCTCTTCTTAAGCCGATTGAACTTGAACTTAGAAGGGAATACCCCGCTCCTCGAGGAAATAACTACAAGACTAGGGCATTAGAGTTACCTTGTTGAGGGAGTATTGAGGAGTCTTGATTATTGATTAGTGGAACTTAGAGGTTGTTGAGTCTTAAACCTAGGTCCAAATAAGGTTCCGATAAACTAATAATCCAAAGGTCTGACTGAGCTCCATACTCCAATTTAATGAAGATAAGTTTAATAATCAACCTTGATTCTCCTTCTTTTCTTTTCAAATAAGTGTTTGCTAAGGGATTAGAAAAGGTAAAGTATAGGGGGTGATGAATTCCTTATCATCACTCTTTATTCTTTTATTTTAGTTATTTATCTTGGTAATGGATCATGTAAATAGTTGTAAATACAATAAGTTAGCATTTAGCATTGCATGTGTTAAGTATACATAATTAGCAAATAAAGAAAAAAGAAAAAGGAAGGAGGTATTTAGAATAAATACATAGTGATCTGAACCCCAAGAGAAGGCCAAGCATTGGCCTGATCGCCAAATAAAACAAGTAGAGAGAGATAGGGCCTACTCTATATTATACATATCATTTGCGTAAATAAATAATTATTTGTGACAAAATAAAAATAAAATATTATTTTACCTCCTTGTATATAATCTTAAAAATAAAATAAAAATAAAAATAAAATTCTCTCTCCCATGTACATAATACATGTATATATGCTTTCTTCTCTATTTATTATATACCTATAAATAAATAATAAAAAGAAAATAAAAATTACTTTGTACTTCAAAAATTATGTTCTAAATAAATAAAATATAAAATTGGGGTATTTATGTAAAAATAACAAAATAAAAATAATTGTACAAAATACATAGGTAAATTATACCTGTATATACTATACTATACTATACATAGATTAATTTATTTTTCAAAAAAAATAAATAAAAATTACAGAAAAAAGCTTGAAAAATAACAAACATTTTTCATTTTATACACTTTTTGATTTAAAGTCATTTATTATTTTTTATTTAATGTGTAAGTATTTTTTTCATTCGATTTTTCTGATTGGTCCACATCACGTTGTTGACCCGGGTCAACGTCCTCTTCCAAGGCTTGATCTGACATGATCTCGTCGTCGGATCTTTTTCTCCGATTTTCCCGGTTAGGTCATGCAACCCCTCACCCCGATTCTTCGCCCATAGTCTCTCCTTGGATCTAGGACCTTCGTGGATCCTTAGGAAAACGCAGATCTCCCTCGGTTCACGTGCCCTTACCCGATTCCTCCAGTCTCCTAGGAACCCTATAAAGTCTCTTCTCCACCTTCCAGGAGTGGTAGCTCATGCCTCGCTTCTATTTCGAACCCTAGCCACCTCCAGCTGAGTGACAGCTGCTCGGAGCATCGCTCGGAGCTCTGTTTGGTGCAGTAGAGACGACGCTCACCCTTCATGGCTGGAGTTTCGCCGCAAGCAGCCTCCCTGCCTTCTGCATCGAGGTTGAGGCCATCACCCCGATAGTCATCTTCTCCTGAAGCTCAGGAGCTTTTCGAGATCTTCAGGTACCCTTTATATCCTTCGCATTTCCTTGTTCAATCCAATCCTTTTGTTCAAAGCTGCCACGTGTTCATCTTCTCTGACTGGCTGGTCGGAGCCTTGATTTTTGTATCCACCCATTTAGATCGATTCACACCCATGCCCTCCATCTCTTACCGCAATCTGATCATCCTTAGCCTTGACCATCAGGTCGAGATTAGGGCCGAGATGTCCTCTACCACCTTCGCTAGAGATCAAGCTTCGCCCCCTTCCGCTTCTTTGGTTTTGAGCTTCAATAACCCAGACTGGAGCACAGCCCTGAGTCCTATCTTTCCTTTGCAGGTATTTGCGCACGCTGGGACCCCTTGCTTCATCCATCCGAGGTTTGCCGGAGCAGCCCCAGGCCATCTTCACCGTCATGTGCACCCGGCCGATGGCGTCTCCATCGGACCTGCTCAGTCGACGCGGAAGCCTTCCATGATCATTCTCGTGCCTCTCGATCAACCATCAGAGCTGAGGATCATCTCCTTCGCTCTGGTGAAGTTCACTCGACGTTGTTCTCCAAGGCGTCTCCAGTACTGTCGGATTGGCCCTCATCCTTCCAGATCAGATCTACGTCGCCGACATCAGTAGGCTTTTCGACCGTTAGTTTGCAGCTCTGACGCATATGAGCCCCACATCCTCGACCATTTTTGAGGCGTCAGATCTGACATCTGCAGAGGATCAGAGCCGCACGTTCACGCACCACCAGCGGCCTCCACGTGTCCCTCACGCACACTCATGCGCCTACAAGGGTATATTGCATTATTTACCCTGCACTTTTTATGTATTATTTTCTAGTTTGTTAAATAAAGTTGTAGTTTGAACTATTTGCACATTAGTCCCTAAGGTTTCTAGTGTTTGCACTTTAGTCCTCCTTGTATGAAAACAAGTTCCCAATCACGTGCACTGTGGTGTTTTTGCATGTTTAGTCCAGGACTTTTTGATGGTTCATGTTTGGATGAAATATTTTCTGGAATTACATTTATGCCCCTATGAATGATTTATTGAGTGTGTGTGTTATTTCTTAGGAATTTTGCATTGATGTCCTTGGACTTTCTATGCTTGTTACTAATTAGTCTGGAAACTTAGAATATTTGCAAATTGGTCCATACCACCTGTGTACCTTATTTTAAATCAAATAAATATCTAATCTACTCCAAAAATTCCCCAAAAATTATCAGTAGCTCCTGCTATTGTGTAGTATTTTTGGTAATTTTTGTGATGCAATTTGATTTTATTTGCTACTTTCTAAAAATAAAAAAACCCTAAAAATTGTGTTTGTATATTTTAGAAAATCCATAGAAAATATAAAAATACCCCTAAAAATTCTACAAAAATTCTTATGAGCTTGTTTTGGCTTGTTTTAGTTTCTGCAGCATTTAGGTTTCATTATCTTTTATAAAACTCCTAAAAATTACAAAAGACCTAAAATCTTATAAAAATCATTAAAAATTCCACAAAAATAAAAAAAATGAGTTTTCAATTTCTGCAGTTAGATATTTTCATCTATTTTGACATAAAATTACAATCAAGACATTTAGGGTACTTTAGATATTTTAAAGTTGCCTTTTCATCTAGGTTGTACACTATCTTGATATTTTGTCTTTCTTTCATTTTTATATCTGAAAAATTCCACAAAATCACCAAAAACACTTGCATATTTTAAAAATATATAAATATTTTTATTTTTAATTTTTGTGCCTTTTTATCCGTAATAAAAATTGTTGTAGTGTGATTTCTTTCATATTCTTATTCATTTTCTTATTAGAAAATAAAAAAAATGCAAATTAAAAACCACACAAAGATTCCCTTTTTCTTTCCTGATTTCTCGACTACTTCGTAGGATTATCTCGTGCTCCTTGTGTTCGACCCCGGTCGCTATACCCGGTTGAGTTTGATTGTTTTCTTTTGTGTTCTTATTTTTCTTGACTGGTCGTGCCTTGCGATTCGGGTCGTAATGACCTTAGATATTATTTAACCCGAGTTGCATAGGGTCATCATCAGTAAGGTGTGTGTCCAAGTCTAGCCATTGTCTCTGAGAGTCATACGTGTATTGTTAAGTGTTCTACTTAGGCCAATCAAGATGACATGTGATCATAACCTAGTGGACTCAAAGAATTAATTTGTTGTACACATGAAAAGTCTTAACCCCAAATCTTATAAGGTTCCTCTGAAGTTAAGTGGATTAAGGTCTTAACCAAGTTTAATTCTTCAAATTTTTCTAGACCTGTTTAAATGTCAACAGTTATTCTAAAGAATGCACATGCAAGTATTTACAAAAACTCTTTTTAGTGGGAATTTTTAAAACTATGCAAGTTGGTATAGAATTTTTAAATTTTCAAAATTTGTTAGGTATTTTTGAAAAAGTAAAAGAAAGAAATATTTTCACAAAGATGTATACATATTTACAATAGGTATTGTGTTACCGGCTCAATATACAAATGGATTTTAATTACATGATCTCAAACCGACGTTATTAAGGATTCTCATGCACAAAGAATTGCAGGAAGATTATGTACATACAAATAAGTTTTATACCCCATAAGTAATTTCCCATATGATAAAATCATTTTGCAAATATTTTTACAAAATTTTTCAAAATATTTTCAAAACATTTTTTTGCAAACATTTACAAACAAATTTTAGAAACTATTTTTGCAAGCATTTTATTTTCACATCATTTTCAAAAAAATTGTACAGTATATCTAATTTTGATATAGAAAATAATTTAAAATCTTTTTACGAACAAAATATTTTTACAAATATTTTTACAAAATTTGTACAAAAATAATTTTTCAAAGGTTTTCACAAATAATTTTCACAAGCATTTTTGAAATATTTTTATTCCTATTTTATAAATAATAGTCATGTTATTAACACACACAGGGTACGAGTTATGGCTAAAGTATATATACCATATATACGACACCCCCTATACTTAGCTTGAACGATGTCCTCAGAGTGATCAAAGAACGATGAAGGAAGACATAACTCGTGTTGAGTATAGAGAAGTGAAAAGAGTCTTGTACTGCAACGACTCAAAAGAATGAAAGAATAAAATCGATAGAAGTTGGTGATCCCCCCTATACTTAGGATTAAGTAATCCTAAGTGTAGAAGATTGTATACAAAGGGGAAAACTAAGGAATAGAATGTACATATATTACCTCCCCAATATTTAGGGTATAATATCCCTAAATATAGGTAGTAAGAATAGAGGTAATAGAAAAATGAATAATCATAGGTCTAATACCCCCTATACTTAGGATAAAGTGCATCCTAAGTATAGCAAAATCATAAGATGGATCCAGGGTATTTAAACAAAATGAATGAATGATATAGACAATATGGATCTATAGAACTGTGAAGTAGAAGTGAAAATCATGTATGAGATGCAGATGATGCGAGTCAAGGAACACATCTCATACAAAATGAATAGAGGCAACATCGTCGGTCATTGGATCATGATCAAGATATGGCTTAAGGGATTGACTGTTGATTCGAAAGGTGGACTCAAAAGTCAACTCAGATATATCAATGCTACCATTGTCATGCACCTTTCTGACTAAGTATGGTCCCTTCCATTAATCTGTAATTTCTGTGGAAATAATCTAAACCTAGCATCAAATATCCATACTCTCTGGTTGGGCTCAAATTGCTTATGGTTGATGTGAAAATCATGCCATATCTTCACTCTATCCTTATACTGTAGGCTACTTGAGAAGGTTGTATATCTCAGTTCCTCCAGGGCTACTAATTCTTCTCTCCTCAGATCCCCTACACTCTCAAGTTCCAATAATATCTTAGTAATTGCCCAAAGTGACTTGTGCTTGATCTCCATAGGTAAGTGGCATGGCGTGCCATAAACAAGTCGGAAAGGAGATGTACCCAACGATGTCTTGAAGGAAGTCCTATAGGACCACAAGATCGAGTCCAAAAGCTGAGACCAATCCGTTCGATCTGGGAGGACAGCCTTTTGCAAAATAGGCTTAATCTCCCTATTTGAAACCTCAGCAAGACTATTCGTTTGTGGATGATATGGCATGGCAACTCTATGATCTATGCTAAACTCGTTAGCAAGGGCCCTTACCTTGTCGTTGATAAAATGAGTCCCCTCGTCAGACATCAAGACTCTAGGTACCCTGAACCATGATATGACACTTTTCCTCAAAAAATTATAAATAGCTTTTGCATCTATGGCTCGGACAGGGATGGCCTCAATCCAATGACTCACATAATCCATATCCAACAAAATGATATCAAATCCGTGACACTTAGGATTGGACCCATGAAATCCATGCCCCATGCGTCAAAAACCTCATAGAAGTGATTGGGTTGCATCAACATCATATCTCTTTGTCCTCAAGTGCCCATCCCTCTGACAGTCAGTACATCTCTTCACGAATTCATCTAAATCCTTTAAGAAGGTAGGCCACCAAAGGCCAGATTGGAGAACCTCCTACGCTATCCATCTCCCAGAGTGATGTCCTCCTGCCTCAAGCTTGTGGTAATAGGTGAGGATGCTATGGTGCTCCTCATGAGGAATACATCGACGCCAGACACTATCCCCCCTTTGTGGTAAAGGGTGGGATCCTCCCAATGATACAACTTGGCCATCGCAAGGAAGGTCTCAAGTCGCTGCCTGGGACAACCTTGTGAAACTTTCTTGGCAACAAGATAGTTCACAATGTCAGCGTATCATGGAAGCGAGATGATAGCAAGAATCACCTCGTCTGGGAATGTCTCAATGATAGGTGTGATCATGCCAGAATCCTCAAGATGCTCTAATTAGGAGAGGTGATATGCCACCACATTCTTGATTCCATGTTTATCCTTAATCTCAATATCAAACTCCTGGAGTAGAAGGATCTATCTAGTCAATCTGGCTTTGGCATCATTCTTGGCCGTTAGATATTAGATGGTGGTGTGATCTGTATAGATAGTCACTCTAGATCCGATAATATAAGATCGAAACTTATCTAGAGTAAATACTACAGCTAGCATCTCCTTCTCAGTCACGATGTAGTTCTACTGAGCGTCGTCCAAAGTCCGGCTAGCATAGTGTATGGAAAATGGAAAATTATCCCTCCTCTGTCCAGGCATGGCCCCTACAGCAAAATTGGAAGCATCTGTCATGATCTTGAATGGGAGAGACCAATCGGGTTGTTGAATGATAGGAGCCTGCACAACCAAATTCTTGAGTCTCAAAAGAGGAAAGACACTTATCATCTACAAGGAACTCGGTGTCTTTTGCCAGCAAATCAGTTAGTGGTCGAGCAGTCCGACTAAAGTCATGTATGAACCGTCAGTAGAAACCGACATGCTCCAGAAAAGACCACAATTGTCTTAGATTGGATGGTCGAATGAGCTTCTTGATGATATCCACCTTGTCCGGATCAACCTCCATGTCCCTGTAGGAGATGATGTGACCAAGGACCATCACTTGAGTCATTATGAAATGACTCTTCTTCCAAGATAATACTAGGTGAACCTCAATGCAACGCTGAAGTACTCAGTCTAGGCAAGTTAAAAAAGCATCAAACCCATCATTGTAGACCAAAAAGTCGTCCATGAAGACCTCCAAATAATTTCCCACCATGTCCAAGAAGATGGAAAGCATGCACCTTTGGAATGTAGCTGGGGCATTACATAATCCAAAGGGCATCCGTCTAAAAGCATATGTTCTGAACAGACAGGTGAATGCCATTTTCTCTTGGTCTTAGGGCGCTATGGCCACCCGATTGTATCCCGAGTACCTGTCAAGAAAGCAATAATGACTCTTCCCAGCCAATCTCTCAATGATCTGATCAATAAATGGAAGTGGGAAGTGATCCTTCTTGGTGGCCTGATTCAATCATCTGTAGTCCACACTGATTCTCTAAGAAGTGGGTACTCGGGTAGCTGTCTCCTCTCCAGACTCATTCACAACTATGGTGATACTCGGCTTCTAGGGTGTCACATGTAACAGACTGACCCATTTGGAGTTGGAGATGGGGTAAATAAAATAGACGCTCTACCACTTAGATATTTCCTTCATTACTACATCTCGAAGATTTGGGTTCAGCCTACGACAAAACTCACATGATGGCTTGGCATCACCTTCGAGATATATGTGGTGAGAGCACAAAGGCGGACTTATCCCCTAGAGATCAGCTACAGTCCATCCGATTTCCTTGCGGTTTCTCTCAAGAACCTCCATCAAACGAGATTCTTGGTCATCAATGAAGTCTGCTGAGATAATGACTAGAAACATTTATGGCTTGCTCGCAAGGAATCTATACTTCATGCTCTGTAGAAAGGTCTTCAGTTCTGATCATGTGGGAACTAGCAGATCTGGTCTCTAAAAAGTCTAAGTGAAGGCTACCAAATCTACATGAGAGAGCTCTAGTTGAATCAATGAATCTGACAAAGATGGCCCTACTGGTATCTCCATCAACTGTACTGGCTCAATCTCTAGCCTAGTTGTGGGCTCTGTGGACATCAGATATGGTAAGTAATCATCAAAGTCCTTCCAATCAAAATCAGTGTCTGAGCCTGAGGGATCTAAATCGGAATCACATGATATATATTATGCTTCTCTAGTCAAATCATAATTTTCAGCCTCTAATGTGTCTTGTGTCATGAGTATGCTCTCCAAACTCTCGTCTGTTGGCATATGTAACTCTGCAGACTCTGAAGGTGTGACAAGAGCTCGTGAAATCGGATATGTCCAAATTGCTTCATCATCTGTGATCACAAGATCACACACATGGTAGAAGTCTAGCTCTGAATCTGTCATCTGCTCTGAACTCTGCTTCGAGCAAGCTGAATTTCTGGCTCTCAATTCCTCAATTATCTCTATTTGTATGCTTTCACCCTCAACACGAAAGTACACCTTCCTGCTATCATGATAGGACACTACCTTGGTTGTGGTCAAGAAAGTTCATCCTAAAATGATCGGGGTATCGGTTACACATTCATGGATCTCCATGTCCAAGACAATGAAGTTCACGGGGAATTTCAAGCCCTGAATTATGACGACAACTTCCTTTAATAACCCCTTCAGCCTCTTGATAGATCTATCTGCAAACTGAAGAACTGCTCTGCTCTGTCTAAGAGGGCCAAACTTGAATCGATCAAATAAGGCAGCTGGAAGGAGGTTAATCGAGGATATGTTGTCAAATATAGTCTGATCGAACCGTTGCTCATGGATGTGGAATCTGACATACAGAGCTCATGCATCAGGTCTCTTGGCTAGCAATCAGTTCTGGATGGTGAAGCAAGTGTCATGAGTGAGCACATGAACTTCTGCATTGTGATTACGCCTCTTCTTGCTACGAATGGTGGTCTTCTCTCTGAGGTTCTTTTGGAAAATAGGGATATGCTCAAGTGCCTCCTGAAGAGTCAGCTAGATATGAAATTGGTCTATAATCTACTCGATGAACCTTATCTGCTATCTCTTTTTGGAGTTTTCTGTTTTTTTTACCCTTCCCTAAGCGGAATGCTTGAGGGATGGGGATAGAGGGACCCTCCTTAGAAGGATAAGGGTTAGGAGTGGGTTTTTGAGCATTCATAATGCTGGAATCCATGCAAACTTCATCAATCACAATAGATGGATCCAAAAGAGATACAGAAGCCGTTCCTTTATTAATATTTTTATTTTCAAAGTTTTTCCATTTTTTGTGTTTTCTGATAAAATCCTCAAGTACAGGAAAAGAGGAAGGCAACCCAACTGACTGAATCTTGGTGGCATCAGTACCACCGAGAACATCTGAACTGACAACATCAGTACCGTACTCTGGCCTGGCATCTGGAAATTTGGTGGCATCAACACCACCATCTGTAGCAACTGGAGATACGATGACATCAGTATCGTCATCGAGATCATCATCCTTGATGGCTTCAATATCACCATCATCATCATGATTAGCGGCATCAACACCGCTCTTGACTCCATCTGGGACCCTAGAACTTGCATCGTGGTGTCGTCTAGATGATTTGCCACCGGCTGACTTCCTACTTCTCCTACGTGTCACAAATTTGATATCAAATAAATAATGAATGTAATCTAACACTTCACTAGAAGTTGTCTCTGTAAATCGTACCTGCTCAGATTTTATCTTCAGATTGTTCAGGTTCGGCTCAATCAGTGCAGGTATGGTAGCCTTGCCTTTTACTATGTCCCTCATCTCCTGTCGGAACTCGTCCATCTTTTGTTGGAAGGTAGCTTTCTTCTCGAAAAACATGCGGGCGAGATCGTCTAAAGTAGGGTTCTCATACGAATGTGCATGAGAACCGGACGGGTTGCCTCTCTAGAAATGAGGATGTCCCTGCTGCTGATGGTGGTATGAGTGAGGGGGAGGTTGTTGATATTGCAGATGAGGTTGTTGCTGCCTCCATTGTTGACCCCGGTATGGGGTTGAGGATCATGTTGCTGCTGGGAGTATTGGGGTTGATGTGGTTGGGCTCCCTGCCATGCCTATGCCGGAGGCTGTTGCTGGGATTGAGCACCTCCAGTAGACCATTGGAAGCCTGGATGGTCATGACGGATCCTGGGTTGCTATTGGTACTAGGAGTACCAAATCCCATTGACTTCCATCAATGGCTCCAACTGCTCATGGACCGGGCGGGGAAGGGACGCCAAAGGCTGATTCGAATGATATACCACTATTTAAGTGTCTGATGGGGGTGGTGGTAGCTGGTACTATGGGAGAGACTGAATGGGCTCTACTAGGATGTGATGGACTTGCCAATATGAGGTAGAGGGCTGTGATGAATTGCTCTCTAGATCAGACTGTGACCTGGAATGTGGCTGAGAATATGTCTATACCTCTTGGAGACACATGTTATGAGTCTTCATATCACTTAATATTTCCGCCAGCTCATCGATCTTATTGTGCTTGTCGAGGCCCTAACACATCTTCTTCTCGATTATCGCCATCCGGTCCAACTTCTGGTTGATAATGTCCATGTCACAACTAATGATTCTGCTAGTGTTGCTACTGTAGAAGATGAAGAGGGATTGGACTCAATGTGTGCTATCTTCTGTTATGAAGACTCCTGATGGGGAGGCTTCCCCTGAGTATAGACCCGGGTCGGAAACATCACAGTGTAATTTTTGACCATCTCCTCATAAATGGACCAGACTTGGTCTTTGTCCTTGGCGAAGTAGGATCCTCCACAAGAAGCATTCACAAGCCCTTATAGCTTAGGTGTCAACCCACATAAGAAACTCTGGATGAGATTGGGCTTACTGATGTCATGGTGGGGACACCTATCAACGAGCTCTCTAAAGAGATCCTCAGTTTCATGGAATTGTTCATTAGGGATTATTGTGAAGTTCCTAATCATGGCTCTTGCTGCATTGGTTCGACTGAGTAAGTAGTACTTGTTCGGGTACTAGGTCCATAGCTGCTCCCAAGCAGTGACAACCCTCCCCAAGTATTTTATCCAATAGGTTGCTCTATCAACCAAAGAGAACGGGAAGGCTATCAGCTCAATGGTGTCCTCATCCACCACCCTATCCTAGATAATGTTGCAGATCATCTCAAATTCTTGTAGATGGAGGTGGGGCTCCTCGTTGGCATGCCCATGGAATTTAGGCAATAGTTGAATCATCTGGGGGTGAAGCTCGAAGTCACCCAGAATTGTGGGCAGCTGGATCCATCGATGGGTGAGGGTTGCACAAGGGTTGTCCAACTGCCTCATGGTGCGTGCTGGCCTCAGTAGATATCGCGGATCCTCCTAGTATATGTCGTCTGCTCGACCCTCTTGTCTTGGTATGTCTCCACCACTAGCTGGTATTTATGGCTCTTCTCTCCCAGCTCTCATCTGAGTAATCTCTCTCCTCACTTCTGCCATCTAGATTCCCTGATCCCTGATCTGTCTTTGCATGGTCTCCAGGGATTCTAAAGGTGTGTTGTTGATGGCGGCCTGATCTAATATAAATGACAGAGTCTGAGGCTGCTCATCGATTCTGTCATCACTGGCTATCTCTTAGATCTCTGCAAAGGTAAAAAGATCCTATCTCAGGTGCTATCAAATGAATGTAGAGTTGTGTTGGCATGTCTGTCTGTACCTCATGAGTGGAAAAAGGATGGTCAAGGAGGAACAAGGTGGATGCGAATTCAGGTTCAGAGAGTGGGTCTAAGCTCTCTGAAGTCACCCTAGATGAATGGGTAGGAGTGCTGGAAAGCAGTGCTGCTAGAGGCAACCTAGAGACCTCCTGCCCATCATCTTGATGTAGAGATTTATGAAGAGTAGATATGGATTGAAAGCATGATTACAAAACAAACCCCCAGCTCATCAACTTAACACAGTGTGATGACCATGAAAGCTTGGTCTTTTATCTTGTCAATTTTTAATTTGGTGATAATCCAATCTTATAGAGAGAGTTAGCGAGCTGTTTGCAGCCCGATTCTCCCTAAAGACTATCCCGGAGATTATTATGACTAGTTGCACCTATTTCCAGCTAGTATAGATGTAAGTACATACCTTTTCCATCTGCCCGATTACTTGAGGACGGAGTCTTACACAATGTCCTCTAAACCACCCACTGTTCTAAGGAAATCGGATCGATTACTATCTACACGTAAATCCTCACGGGAGAATAACTAATCTTTTTTGTTAGAACCGGTAGTCTGAAGAAAGTCCAGGTGTGGCTCTATCCTAGTGTGTGGTCGCTCAACTCTCAAAAGGTAAAATCAGATAAGGAGGAGGTTACTCTCCCCAAAATAAGATTTTGTCGTTAATTCAGGTTTTAGGTCAAGTGTGCTTTAGCAGTCTTGTTTTTATTTGTTATCTCTTTTTATGTCTTTTTCTGAATAAAAATGTTATCTCTTTTTATGTCTTTTTCTGAATAAGAACAACGTCTAATGAATTTTTTGATTTCCTTTTTATTTCAATTCCAATAAAACATTGGGAGGAAGATAGAAAAGATGATACGTGATGAAAATGCAATGATGCATCTAGAGTCGGAAATGTGTATCTTATTCCATCAGTCTACATGCAGAGTGATCCACACATAATTAAAAGACAGAATTTAAACTAATCTATATGATGCACAAGGAAATCTCCCTAAGACATTAGCTTCTATTAGTGGGAAGAACTGGTGCTAATTAATCAGAAGAGAGACATGAGTTCGGTCTTAGATGCAGATCGGTGCCCACCACAGTGGGTCCTGTCAGCGCTGTATACGATCTCTCACGACATGTGACTTCTAATCTGATTAAATTAGCTCTTTATTTTGACTAAGTCCAATCGTGATCTATAGGAACAAATATTCTTGATTAGGGTGTTTGGACCTTAGTTATTCAACAAGCTCAACCAAAATAAATCCTAAGTCTAGGGGCTAAAACCTAGAAAAACAAATAAAAATAAAATGCGATGAAAACTCGAAAAATTCGGTGAGGTCCCCCAAGTGCACCGACACTCGACGAAACAGACCCCGAATAAATGATCAAGTGTCTCGATAGAGTCTGAGAGTAAGTAATTACATGTGTTTTTTTGCAAAAAAAAATAAAAACTAAAATAAATATATCTTAGATAACTACCTCCTGCCTCTTTCTACTCCTCCTCAAGTGTTGGTCCCTCCAAAGCGAACTGAGTCGTACTCCATCAGTCCCTCGCACAAAAATAAAACAGAAGAAATTCAGAAACAGTTATAAAAGATAGAAGCAAATAAAATAGAAGATGAAAATGAAAATCCTAACTACTTAGCTGTGCTCCTCGGGAACGGTGCCATTCTGATAACCAAACTTCAGCTAATTCAGGTGTATTTTAAATAATCAAGTATCGTTGTCCCAAATCAACCAAGTCAATTACTCAAGAAAATTATTTAAGCCACTAATACATTAAGCAGTGAAAATGAGTGGTTTTGCTACTTTTATCAACCTGATATAGCGACCAGGGTCGAACTCAAGGAGCACGATTAGGAGCTAAGTAGATGATTCGGGAATCAAAGGATTTGTATTTGTATTTTTAGTGGTTTTCAGCTTTGCAATTTTTAAATTTTTTAAATAAGGGAAATAGGACAAAAATGCACAATCTACTTTATGTATTTCTCAAATATATCAAAATTTCTCAAATATATCAAAAATACTCAGAAAAATAAAGTGAAGTTATTTTTGGGTTTTATATATTTTGTAGTATTTTTATGAATTTTTGGGAAATTTTCGGATTTTTTTTGGTGTTCTAAAAATCAAATAGTGATAAAATAAAAAATAGTGCATAGCTAGGGGTATTTTCCAAATTAAAAACAGATAAAATGTCCAAAACTCATGGAAATGATTTTTATGGGAAACTATCAATAAATATCTACAAACAGGAACTTAAAATACAATTTTTAGTTTTTTTTCTTGATTTATATGATTTTTATAATTTTTTAATCTTTTATAATTTTTTAAGTTTTTATAAGGTATTTTCAAACAAAATTTATATAGAAGCTAATATATGATAAAATACAACTGCCCAAAAATTTTATAGAATTTTTCGAAGGTTTTTTGAATTTTTAGAAATTTTGTAAGGCAAACATGGAATTTATCTACTGTTTTTTAATTTCTAATAATAGAAAATAGAAGAAAATTAACAAATAAAAATAATCATAAATAAAATAAGAAGCGGGAGCTACAAGTAATTTTTAGGCAATTTTTGCAGTTAATTAGCTATTTATTGCAACTCATAAAAGTCCATAATTAAAATAAGTATTTGAGGACTAATATGAAAATAATTTAAATTCTAGGGCCTACTAGATAATACAACCAGAAAGTACAAGGGCTAAACTGCAAATACTCCAGACAAAAGTGTGCGCAACACATGATCAGCACTCATAGAGGCATAATTACATTTTCAAAACATTTAATTCATTTAATAACCAGATCAAAGTTCAGGGTAGATGCTACAAATACACCAATAAAAACACGTGAACTACACGTGACTGAGACTCGGTTGGAATAAAGTGCAAATAAAGAAAACATAAAGTCCAGAATGTAAATTTTTTTAACTATTTATTATGATTAATAGACTAAAGCAAAATACGATAAAAGGTGAGGGCAGGAGTGAAATATACCCTGCATGGGGCACATGGAAGACACTTGTGAAGGCGGAGGCGAACGGCTCTGATCCTGCTCTGCAAAAGGATCTGATGGCTGGTAGGCATGGAGCAGGTGTACGGTCTGGATGACTGTTAATGACCAGATCTGACAGTCCAGGAAAGGGCACTGACATGTGATCAGATCTGGCAAGAGTTCAGATATGATGTTGAAAATAAAAGCATGGTTGGACGACTCAGATTAGAACTGGACAAGGATGACTGATCGAGTGGTGTTGGAGAGTGCTGGAAGAACTGAAGCCTGGCGAGCTTCGATCGAGAAGATTTAGCTATTCACGGGGTTGATCGGCTTACGGAGAAGTCCAGCACCTTCGTGATGGTGCTCCACGTCGCATGGGTGGCTCAGATGAGATGGTGGATGGTCGGATCGGCATAGCGAAGGCTGAGCACCTGGGAGTGCTCTGCCACCTCGGATAAAGCTCAGATTGAGTCTCTCACGCATGCTCGTACCTACAAAGAGAATCTCTGCTCAAAAGCATTCCCTCGACCGTGGTTATTAGCAGTTGACAATGAAAGAAACGACGGTGGGGTGCTCTAGTGATCTCCGAGGAAATGGGGGAGGAAATCTTTGTTAATCCTTCTCCGACGAGCAGGATGTACGGGGATCAGGGTTCGTATGAAGGGTGAATGAGTCGGGCCGTTGATCAGTACGTCTGGGATTGTCGATGGAGCTCTGATTTGATGGTCGGAGTTAAAGAACTGGACAGCAGTGATAAGCTAAAAATCAAAGTGGATAGTGGAAATGGAGGAGTATGAAGATTACCTGAGTAGCCTACAGTTAATGGCGATGTACGACAGAGGTGGAGGCAGGGTTGTAGCCTCGATTCTGAGGCAAAAAGCAGAAGAGGCCAGTCGCGGTAGTGTACTCCGACCACGAGGCGAGATGCATCGATCAAGCACCTAACCGACCTCCAAACGAGAGCCAAAGGATGTTGTCACTACCTAGACCCTCAAATGGAAGAGAGGAGGCATGAGGAACGAGCTAGCTTGCAACGGATGCGAAGGTGATGGATTTATAAGGTGCCTCCAGTGTCTAGAAAGATCGAAAGCGTGTGTGAAACCCATGAGGGTCTGACTCTTCCTAGGGATCCATGAGGATCACGGATCCTATGAGAGGAATCTAGCGTAGAAATCGAGGGAAAAGATGATCGGACCCGAGCTAGAAAATGGCAAAAAATTTGGTTCGACGACGGACTCTCTGGGTCAGGTCTGGAGGAGGGGAGGTTGACCCGGGTCAACGGACATGGGTTGACAAATCAGAAAAATCCATTTATTAATGCAAAGAATATTGAATAAAAATAGTAAATGAATTTAAAATTAAAAATGATAATTATAAAAAATTATTATTTTCAAGCTATTTTTCTTTGATTTTTAGTTATTTTTATGAAATCATATATAAAGTATGTATAGTGTAGGATATTAGGTGTAGTATACCTATATATTTTATTCTTTTGTTTTTTTAATTTAGCACATATATCATTTTTGCAATCAGAAAGAAAGTTGGTGTAGCTCCGATCGAGGATAAGATGCGAGAAAACCGCTTAAGATGGTTTGTTCATTTGCAAAGAAGGTCAGCTGATGCACCGGTTAGGAGATGCGAGTGTTGGGATGTTGAGCCGGCTAAGAGAGGGCGAGGACGGCCCAAGAAGTGTTGGAAAGAGACTATACGAAGGGATCTTAGTTTGCTGGATATAAGTCTGAGATTGACCCAAGATAGATCTGAATGGAGGCGAAGAATCCATGTAGCCGACCCTACTTAATTGTGGGAAAAGGCTTTGTTGTTGTTGTTGTTGTAGCACATATATCATTTATTTTATATTTTAGATATTTACAACATAATTTAAAGGTATAAAAGAGTTTTAATTGATTTTTCTAAATTGAATAAAGGTATTAATAAAATAGGTATTATGTATAATATACAAGTGTGGTTGGTACACAATGAAATTTTGATTTTATTTTTAATTCCTTTTGGGTTTTGTAATGTTTATTTTATTCTCATTTTATTGTTACGAGTATGTACAAGTGTTTGAAAATACAACATACACAAATTATTTGTTAAAATAATTATATATATACATGTATAGGTACTATCTAGTTGTACAATACACTCAAAAATCCAACTTCCACACCATAACTCTAAAATTTATGAAACTACTCTCATTTTAAAGATAATTAAATTTAGAGTCCAATAAAGGTGTTTTTAAAAGCATTTGAGTTCATGTGGACCTGGAATTGATTTTTATAAGTTCTTTTTTTGGTGACTTTTTATGAGTGGTATTATTTGTATTATGTACATCAAATCATATTGCCATTATTTTTGTTATTTAGAAAACATTTTTATTTACAAGTTCTATTAAGTAAATAAGTTATTGTGAAGTCTTTTTTATTGATGAATAAAATAGAAGAAGTGATATGTATATAGAATGCAAAGTGATGAATTAGAATGTATAGTGATGAATATACACATACCCTATATCCCCCTACTTTATTCCTTGTAGATCATATCAATAATTTACCTTCTCTAGGGATTTGGGTCAAATTGTACTTATTACATAATTACATCCTTTTTCTCTTTTTCTTTTCCTCTTTATTCTTCTATTGCTGGAAAAAGTGTTAATTATGCACTATTAACAAGAGTATATACAATGGTAGTTTATTGGATTTACACATATTCACATGTGTTTTTGCTAAAAGATATGGCCAAAATAAAAAAAAAGAATGAGAATCATATATTCATCAATGAGCAATGTTAGGCCTCGTACAAAACATATCATACATGAGACTACCTGCAGCTGATGCATAGGGAATCTTCTCCATATCTTTCTTATCCTTTGTTGTCTTTAGGCATTCCTTGGAGCTTAGTTTAAAATTTGCTCTCAAAGGTGTGCTAGCAGGCTTGGCCATATCCATGAAGAACCTTTGAAGTACCTTCTCAATTTACTTCTCTTGTGAAAGCTAAAGTTTCCTTACTCCTCTGTCTCTTGTGATCTTCATTCTCAGTATCTGACTTACATGCCCCAAATCCTTCATAGCAGAGGATTTGCTCAACTCCTTCTTCAAGACAGAAATTCTCCCTCCATTGTTGCCTAACGTTTCATCAACGTAAAGCAACAAAATGATGAAATCATCACCTGAGAATTTCTTCATGAAGACACAATAGTCTGAAGTAGTCCTGGAGTAGTCGTGCTTCCCCATGAACGAGTCAAACTTCTTGTACCACTGTCTGGGTGTTTGCTTCAATCCATATAGACTCTTCTTCGGTATGCAAATATATTCTTCCTTGCATTTGATTGTAAAGCCCTCAGGTTGCAACATGTAGATTTCCTCCTCAAGATCACCATGGAGGAAGGTTGTCTTCACGTCCATCTATTCAACCTCTAGGTCAAGGCTCGTTGCCAGGCTTAGTACCACTCTGATGGAAGACATCTTGACTACAAGAGAGAAAATCTCTTCAAAGTTCGCTACCTTCTTCTGATTGAAGCCCTTAACAACCAACATGGATTTGTACCTTGAGTTTGTAGAGTACTCATCATGCTCCACTCTATAAACCCACTTGTTCTTTAAAGCCCTCTTGCCCTTAGGCAACTTCACAATCTCGAACGTGTATTTGTCATGAAGAGACTCCATGTCTTCTTTCATGGCTTCAACCCACTTTTCCTATTTTGCATCATGCATTGCCTCCTCATAGCATCTTGGCTCTCTGTTATCTGTCAGCAAGATATATTCACTTGCAGGATACCTGGTGGAGGGACGCCTCTTCCGTGTGGGTCTCTACTATGGTAGTTCCCTTGACGAAGATCCATCATCAACATGGTTGTCATATGTATCGGCATTGACATCATCATCATTAGATGTGGATGCCTCAGACACATCCACACCTTCTCTTGAAACCTGCAACTACTCAGTTGCATCACCTGGAACTGCACATGGAGCACTCTACAAAGGAACTAGATCCACGTCATATGGCTGATAGCTGCTTGAGAAAGAAACTTTATCAGCTTTCCGGATGTCCTCAATTATATAATCTTCATAGAAGACAACATCCCTACTCCTGACTGGCTTCTTCTCAACTAGATCATATAACATGTAGCCAAGCTCATCTTGGCCATATCCCAAGAAAATGCATTGCTTCTTCTTGTCGTCCAACTTGAATCTCTCATCTTTGGGAACTTGTACAAATGGACAACACCCAAAGGCCCATAAATGAATGTAAGTAACATCTTTTTCAAGCAAGATCCTGTTATAAACATCAACATCCAAATATACACGTGAAGAGAGATTAATGACATAAAATGCAGTATAAAGAGCTGCACACTGACGAGTCCGATAATGCAGTGTTTAAAAAAATGTTTTTATTTGTTCGTGCTTAAAATGATTTGTCGTGTGTTGTAGGCGGCAATCGGAATCGATCAAGAAAATAACCATAAATAATTTATTCAATTTTCAATTTCGTGGTTTTATGTTTGTTTTACTAGGGCAAGTCCCAAGGTCGATCACAAGGAGTCAAAGGAATAACCTAGAGTTGTGTCTATCAAAATTCATGCACGGTTTTCAAGGTGCTCTTTTTTTTGGAATTTTTAATGTAAATAAGGGATGCAGGATGCAAGTTTGGCCTATTTTAGGGACTAAAATGCAAACTTCGATCAAATGATGTCTGAAAAATACGAAACTTGGCCACAATGTAAATGATGATGAAATAAATGCACTATACTTTTTTTGGAATTTTCGGATGCACTATGAATTTTTTATAGATTTTTAAATGCAAATAGAATTATTCTTAATATTTAATTATAATAAATATTAAACCTACTTATTTTCAAGAAATTTTTCTAAGATCTATCACTAGGTAATGAATCTCAGAAAAATCTTAAACCTCGAAAATGTAGGGTTTAATACCTATTAATAATTAAATACTAAAATATGTAAAATAATTTTTACTGGGTAAATGATGAATACAAATGTAAATCTTTTTGGGCACAATGTTAAGAATAATTAACTCTACAATATATGATTTTTCGGGGATTTTTAGAGCAACAATTAATCAAATATGAATTTTAGAGCACAAAGTGGGCAAACTATGCAAATTTCCACAATAGAATTAATCAACAAACATCATGCTATTTTTTGATGATAAAAAAATGTAGAGAAGAGGTCTAGAATCACAGGGGAACACAGGGGTCTGATTGCAATATTTAAATAAAATAAATAAATTAAGTAGGGGGAAACTAGATGCAATTACCAGAAATTGGGGGGTGAATTTTGCAAATTATCCAAGGGGCACGTGCTGTGAAAGTGCCCTCTGGACTTTGGGCTTGACGGCAAAAAGGGGAATTCCTGAGGGCTTCTCTGTAAATAACCCACGATCACGTGTGGTGCACGTGACCTGGGCGGCGGATGGGAGGCGGCTGACGTCGTTCCCTCTTGTCACGTGCCACGTGCGTGAGGAGGGCCTCAAGATGCGTACCCGGCCACTGGCGGTCTGGCAAGGCGGAGGAGGGACTTTGGTCGTGCTTCAGACGTGGTGAGGTGTCAGCCGGCGAAGGGGCCCAGCCAAGGGTGCGGAGGATCTGCGGCGGGGCGGTGGAGTCAACCGTTGGAGTCGTCAGTCGGTGGTCGAAGGCGAAGTCGGAGGGGATCTTGGAGGGGTCGTGAAGCAGGTGGCACTGCGGTGGTCGGAGTTGATGGTCCAAGGGCTGGCACACGGCCGACGGACGTCGGGGAAGATGGCGGAGTCGTTGGCGATGAAGGTGGTGGTCGAAGTCGTCGTCGTGGGCTGGTCGGCGGTGATGATTGGAGCGAGTCGGAGGTGTTGATGGCGGAGTCGCGGAGGCATAGTTGACCGTGGCCGGTGATGAGGTTAGTGTCGAGGCAGAGTAACCGAAGATAGAGAGAGCGAGGGGATACCTGGAGGAGTGGCTCGACGGCGAACACACCGGAGCGGAACAACGGTGATGAAGGCTTGCTGCGACGAAGCACGGGGCCCCGGATCACGCCACAAGGAGAGGACTCGCTGGCTGTCACTACCAGATGGGACTCCTTGGAGGTTGAATGGTGGATAAGGATCGAAGGGCCAGCGGTGGTGGCTTTATAGGAGAAGGAAGGGCTGGTCGGACATGGAAGGTGGTGCGCAGATGAGAGATTGATTCGAGGGGTATCGGTGACTGTGAGGATGATTGGCGGCGGTGAGATTCACAGGGGACAGGATACGCGATTGGAAGATCGGTGAGGGGATCTGAGGAGATGTGAATCGGCGATGGAGGGGGCGAGTTACGCGCGGGCGGCGCGATCGGAGATGGCCACGATTTGCGGCAGAAATCATGGGGGCGACGCGGCCGATTTGGGAAAGAAGGTCGGAGGAGGAAGATGCACAGTGGTCGTCCGATCGGCCGAGATCGGATGTCCAATCGTGCGCCACGTGGCGAGTGGGGGCGCAAGGAGGGGGCGTGCGTGTGGATCACGTTCCTTGAAGGCACGTGCGACGCACGCGCGTTTATTTTATTTTATATTTTTTTATTTATTTTTTATTAAAAAACGTTAATAATAAAGCCCAAAAATGGCTGACATGTGACGGCCCCAGGGGCTGCCACGTGTCAACACCAGAAAATTCCGAAAATAAAACAATTGTAAAATCAATAAAAAAATAGTAAATGACCTCGGATCAAAAAAGATTTCTTCACGAAAATTGCTCGTCTCAATGAGATCTACAACTTTTATGAAGACATCAAAACCAAAATCGATCATTTGCGCAAAGTGATATTTTTGGGGTATCCCATGTACATAAAACACCTTGATTTGGGGGTTTTGTAATTTTTATGTCATTTTTAGATCAGATAAAAATTCGAAAAAATTACGGTAAAATCAAAGATAAATAAAGACACCTTAATCTAATTTTTTTGGATTTTTATTAATTGACAAATATGTACATAAAATATTAGGTCAAAAACCGCTAAAATACTCAATGTACAAAAGAGGCCCAAAAACCCAACTTTCACATATGAGCTCCGATTCACTTGAACTTGGTCTTGTTTTGAAGGTAATTGAATGTACATTAGTCAAAAGTGAGTAGAATTAAAACGGACACTGGATGAGGGAGATATGAGGGTTTTAGTCCGAAAATCCTGAAATTAGGTTTGGGTTTTTGGTCCACTTATCTACGTTAGTTATTTTTGTGTATTTTTCATTTGTTCTTGTTAGTGATATGTACACTGTGGAATTGTTTTGGGTCATTTGGAGTTAGCATGAATGAGTTAAAAATCTGGGAATTTAGGCTATTTACAGGTTACTTTTGGCTTGTATTTTTGGCTTCTTATTTTGTGCAGTAATTTGTGCTAAAATGTAATTCTTATGAAAACATGCATGAATGCTAATTATGCAGAATAGATGTAGAAATGCTGTTGATTTTGAGGGATTTGAGCTTAATAAATGAGATTTAGAGTGATGAATCCGAGATTCATCATCCCCTTATACTTAAACCATGCTCGTCCTTGAGCATCAAAAAGAAATGCCATGAGGTGAAATGAGATTGGGTTCCATACCAAGACCATGAGCTGAAGGTGAAAGTGAACCTAAACTCAACCTTTGGATTATTTGTGTGTCGGAACTTCTGTGAGACTTAGAATTTTAAAATCAACAGCCCTCAAGTTCTACACATCATTGCTACAATTTTGGCTCAGAAGTCATCTTAGATCGATCCTCTTCCCAAAGCATGCCCTATGAACATTGAACAATCGACTCATGTGTGTGAAAGGTTTTAGCTCTTCCCATCCAGAATGCTGGACTACCGTGCAAACCTCCTCTCCAGTAACTCATCCTCGGGGAGTCAGGTATTTCCTTCTAAGGTCTGTCGCGCTGTGTTCACAATTGAATAGGGGGGAGAAGATAGAAGAAGGGGAAAAGAACTGGAGGGTGGCCAGTGTAGTCACCTCTCCTTGTGAAGATGACCAGTGTAGACGAGTCTCCACCAAGATCTGCAGGTTTCTTGAAGCTTGGACCCTTTTGGTCAGATTTTATTTAGTAGTTGCTTCTTTGTATTTGGAATTTTTGGTGGTTCTGTTTGGATCTTGTTGTGCCCCTACGGATATAGAATCTTTTGTTTTCGTACATTTTTTGGGTTCTTAGAAAAAATTGTGCCCAGCCGTCCATCCCTTTTCCGAAGCTTTATTTCAACCCGTACTCCGGTCTTTAGATTTCCACGCTACCAGAAAAGAAACTCACACAGTGTTCCAACATCTCGTCTGAGTTGAGCTAAGTGCATAGTGCGAGAGTACAAATTAATTCCCTATTCCAGAGTTGTACCCAGAATGAAGAGACCAGGTTAGACACTAAGAGTCAAACGCTGCACATTGTCATGTGGAACTCAAAGAATTAAGTCAAAGACCTGAAGACTCTAAAATCCTATTTCTCGGTGAAGTTCCTCTAAAATTAGGTGGATTAAGGTCAAATCCAGACTACTCTCGGTTTCGGCTCATAACTCGGTTCAGAACCCAAAGACTTTTCACATATGCAAATGCGATGCTGGATGAAGTGCAGGTGTGTGAAATGCAGACACATAAATTTTTCCTTTTTTTCTTTTTTTTTAATGCAAGGAATTTTTTTGCAAAAATGAATAAGAAGCCATTTTTTCAAAAATTTTGGGCACAGTTAGTGTTAGTAGCAAAACTCTCTCTCTCTCTTTTGTCTTTTTTTGTTTTTTGTTGTTTTTTGTTGTTTTTTTGTTGTTTTTTTGTTTTTTTTAAGAATACCCACCCCGTAAATACATATAGACTTACGCACAAGTACGAGATATGGATAAAATATATATACAAAGTATATATACAGAACCCCCTATACTTAGCGAGTGTTGTGTTCTCAGAGCACAAGAAGCGTAAAGAAGACATAGCTCGGGCGAAGCATAAAGAGAAAAATTTTGATATACAATGGTCTACCCCCCTATACTTAGACTGAGAACGGTCTAAGTATTGAAGAAGAGCGCAAAAAGAGGCAGTCGGGATATATAAATGAGGAGAGTATATACATGTAGGTGTCGTTTCCCCCTATACTTAGGCTCTGGGCAGCCTAAGTATAAGAGAAAGGTGAAAATGGAACGATCGAGATATAGAGTGTGATGCAGGGAAATGGTATGTATAGATGGCATCGGTCCCCCCTATACTTAGGCCTTGGCCTAAGTAAAGGAAGAAGCTGTACAAGGGGATCAATGTGGTTGGGATGGAGGCTGGGACTGATCTGATAAATCTTCAATGTCCTCGCTCTGCGTGAAGTAGATGACCTTAACTTGCACTGTATGCTCATTGGATGATTCTATATAGGGCTTTAGTAATTGTCCATTCACTGAGAAAGGTTGTGCATCATCTTTGAGTTCAGCAATATCCACACTTCCATTAGTATGCGCATCAATGATAATGTAGGGACCCGTCCATTTTTATTTCAATTTCCCATGAAAAATCTTCAATCGAGCATTAAACAACCACACTTTCTGCCTAGGGACGAAGGTTTTATCTCAGATGTGTCTATCATGCCATCTCTTGACCTTGTCCTTATAGATCACACTGTTGTCATATGCTCGGTTTCGGATTTCAATTAGCTCATTCAAATTTAAGTCTCGACACAATTTCCCAAGGTGACAACTCAAATTCAACTTTTTGATCGCCCATTCAGATTTGTGAATCAATTCTCCAGGTAGATGGCATGGCTTGCCATAGATAATCCTAAAAGGTGAAGTACCGAGTAGAGTCTTGTAGGCTGTCCTATAGGCCCACAGAACCTGGTCCAATAGTTTTGACCAGTCCTTCCTATCTGGACGAACCAACTTTTAAAGAATACCCTTCACCTCTCTATTAGAAACCTCTGCCATGCCATTAGATTGTGGATGATATGGGTTGGCTATTCTATGCTCAAATTTATATTCTTTAGCCAAAGATCTCATTTCCCTATTCACGAAGTGGCTTCCTCCATCAGAAATCAAAACTTTTGGTATCCCGAACCTTGCAATGATATTATCCTTGATAAACTTACAGACGGTTTTGCTATCTACGGTTTGGGTTGGAATAGCCTCTACCCATCTAGACAAATAATCAACCGCTAACAAGATGTACTCAAATCCATTACTATTGGGAAAGGGACCCATAAAATCAATCCCCCATGCATCGAAAACATCACAGAAAATCATTGGTTGCATGGTCATTTCATCTCTATAACCAACCATCCCTCCCATCCTTTGGCAAATTGGGCAAGACCGTACAAATTCAATAGCATCACGAAATAAGGTCTGCTAGTAAAATCCACATTGGAGTACCTTGTGCGCGGTTCTCTTTCCCGAATGGTGCCCTCTGGCCTCGAGAGTATGACAATGTGTGAGGACACTCTAGTATTCTTCCTGAGGAATACATCTTCTCCAGACACAATCCGCTCCTTCATAAAAAAGGAAAGGATCGTCCCAATGGTATTTTCTTGAATCCGACTTCAGTCTATCAATCATTCTCTTGGTCCAACCAAAGGGAACCTTCTTGGAGACAAGATAGTTCACAATATTGGAATACCATGGGGTTGAATCAATAACGCAAACAGATTCGTCTGGAAAAGTCTCCTTAATAGGTCCAATGTCAGGATAATCATTTTTCTCAATTCGGGAAAGGTGTTCAGCAACAACATCTTGTATTCCAGATTTATCTTTGATCTCCAAATTAAATTCCTGGATTAACAAGATCCACCTCAAAAGTCGTGCCTTTGCATCTTTCTTATCCATGAGGTAACTAATTGTCGTATGATCAGTGAAAATTGTCACTTTGGAGCCCAATATGTATGATCTGAATTTTTCAAGGGCCCAAACAACCGCGAGCATTTCTTCTCAGTCATTGTATAATTTTTCTGTGCAGGATCCAATACTTTGATCGCGTAGTGAATTCGCATAAGGATTCCATCCTGTCTTTGTCCAAGCACAGCGCCGACAGCGAAATCCGATGCATCAGTCATGATCTCAAGGGAAGAGACCAGTTGGGAGCTTGTAATATTGGTGATTCACATATTTTCTTTTCATGAGCTCGAAGGCCTCAAGACACTTTTGATTTACAATAAACTCGGTGTCTTTTCCTAAGAGCTCAGTCAGTGGACGGGCGATCATTGAAAAATCAGGAATAAACCTTCGATAAAATCCAACATGCCCTGGGAAAGACCGCACTGACTTGACGTTGGTTGGTGGCTCAAGTTTCTTGATCACATCCACCTTGGCAGGGTCAACCTCCATTCCCTTTTTGGTGATGACATGTCCCAACACGATACCCTCAGTCACCATAAAGTGACTCTTCTCCCAGGAGAGTAAAAATTAACCTCCATGCATCTCTTGAGAACTCGGTCCAAGTACGCTAAATATGTATCAAATGAATCATCATGGATCGAGAAGTCATCCATGAAGACTTCCAGAAAATCACCTACCATTTCGGCAAATACGGTAATCATGCACCGCTGAAATGTGCCTGGGGCATTACAAAGCCCAAATGACATGCGCTTGAATGCGTAGGTACCGAAGGGACATGTAAATGTGGTTTTTTCCTGATCCTCGGGAGCGATAGCTACTTGATTGTAGCCAGAGTACCCATCAAGAAAACAGAAGAATGCTTTCCCTGCAAGTCTCTTCAAGATTTGATCAATAAATGGTAGTGGAAAGTAATCTTTCTTGGTCGCAGCATTCAAACGTCTGTAATCGACACAGACACGCCACGACGTGGGCACTCGGGTCGCGATCTCTACCCCCTCCTCGTTGGTGACCATCTGGATCCCCGACTTCTTCGGGACGACATGAAGGGGGGCACACTTGGAGTCAGAAATGGGGTATATAAAACCTGCTTTGCACCATTTCTCTATCTCTTTCTTAATCACTTCCTGAAGATTGGGATTTAATCTTCTCTGAAATTCACGGGAAGGCCTATGCGTTATCCTTAACATAAATTTGGTGCGAGCAGAGAGCGGGGTTGATTTCTACGAGATCTGACACAGTCCTACCGATGGCTTTTCGATTTCGCTCAAGGACTTCTAGAAGTCTAGATTCTTGGTACATGGTTAATGATGAGCTAAGAATCACAGGGAATTTATCTTTGGGTCCATTGAGAAATGCATACTTCAGTGTGGGAGGGACAGGTTTCAGCTCTGGCAAATCTGAATCATCAATCAAGTCTGGCTGATGTCTTTTAAGTCTGGCTTTGTGCTGGTTGGCTGGTGAATCATTCTGTAATATGCTAGCCACTAATCCTGAAGGAATGTGAGTCGGATCGCAAAAGTAGTGCGGTAATTCGGCCCAAAGCCCGTCCGACTCGTCATTGATTTTTCTTGATTTTCTCGAAGAAGATGGGATTGGACAAATCTGAAAGGATTTCTGTGTCATCAAGATTATAAACATCCAGGTCTTTAGATTTGTCTGCAATAGCTCACATACTGTATGGCGTATTGTTTCTTCTTCTGCTGCGATGGTATCAATCTGAAGATCTGGCAGTTGGTCCCATGGTCCAGTAGTGCTGATGAGATTACACTCGGATGTTTCGGCATCTTCAGTGGTGGATTCGGAATATGGTCTTTGCCACTTTGTTTGTTTCAATTGCAGATCCACTTCTCCATCTAGGGAACAGAATTTCATCATTCCGGTGCCGTAGTCGAATACAGTCTTGGCGGTTCTTAAGAATGATCTTCCAAGAATGATTTGTGATTCCTTCCAATGGTTTGGGGTCTCCATATCAAGGACAGTGAAGTCCACTTTGTATTCCGTACCCTCGACCATAATGATAACATTTTTCACTTCTCCCTTAGGTCTTTTAGTAGATTTGTCAGCGAATTAGAGTAAAGATAATGATTTCTGAAGAGGACCTAACTCCAATCTATAATATAATGTTAAGGGAAGAAGATTGATGGAAGAACCATTGTCGAGAAGTGTGCGTGCGAAAGCAATGCCGCCAATGCGGCTTTCTACATAATGAGCACCCAGATCTCTTTTCTTCCTTGGTAAATGTTGATTTCTGACACATTTGGTAGTGGCCACTATCATGACATGAGTCTCCACAAACTGATTTGTTTTCTTTGTATGAGTCCTGGTGGGAGTACATTTCATTTTCAAGTATTTCTGAAATGCTGGATTACTGGACGCATACTTATCAAAGGGTACTTTGACTGTGATATTCTGTTGGTAGAACTTTTCCATCACTGGGTCATTTTGAATGTTTTTCTTTTGTTTTCCTTTCTTAAGAGCATGGGGGAAAGGAATGGAAGCATTTGAGACAGGAGAAAGAGAGCCAGAATCATAAATAAGAGCATCTTTATTAGATTTGGAGTTCTTATTACAATCATAATAATTATGTTGCTGAAATGGTGACAAAAGGTATTTTTGCAGCAACTAGAGGTTCAAGGTTCTCTGCGGTCTCCATAGATGCCTTTCCTTTATCTCGTGCCGAAATCTTCAGGCATCCTTCTTCTTCATCCTCAGAAGCATCCTCTGGTTGATCTTCCGAGTTTTGATTGTCCGATTCCCTTGCCCGGTCATGTACAACCACGGTCCTTCCGCTCCTGAGTGACATGGCATTGATATTGTCAAACGAAAGGATCTCATGCTCAGATGTGGAGAAATCTGAATAGTATACATGGCCATTGTGTTGAGATGATTGAGATCTGTTCAAGCTATTTGGGTTAGCTTGAACTTGGAAAGGAATGGTTGTGGCTGGGGCTGTCTGTTCATCCTTCCAACGGGACAAGCGATTAACATCAACCCGTAGATCGTGCAGCTCATTTCGGAAGCTACGAATTTCTTCAAGCATTTGCCTCTGGATATCGACCGATTCTTCTGGAGGGTTGGATGATTGAGCTGATTGATTTGGAGCTTGATATTGCTGACGATGTTGTTGAGGTTGGTTCTGACGGTTGTATGGCTACTGCTCCCTCGAGTGCTGAGTGTGATGTGGAGCTGTAGGGAATGCAGCATTATAGAAGGTGGGTGGACGTTGATATTGCTGACGGTCCCCCATATTACCCTGTCGGGTATTGTCCTGTGTGTACCAGATGCCTCTTATCTCGAATGTTAGGGGCGGGGCTTCTTCGACTATCTCGGCTGGTAGAGGTGACTGTTGGGAAGGTTGGGCACAGGATTGGTCCTGAGCCCATGGTTGATGTTGTACTGACCCTGGTTGCTCCTGGACATGATGCACATGATAGATCGAGGCCGTAGGTGCAGTAGGTATCCCTATCTTGGATACCTTCTCAGTTAGATCCTCCATTTGCTTTGGAAATTGGGAGATTCGGTTGTCACTGTCGTTCACCCTTTTATGAATAGGATCCACCACTGTTAATTTATCTGCGATGATATTCATGTTGGGAATCAAATCCTCATCTATTTCTGCGACAGTTTGCTTCACTCCTTTGGCTTGAAAGGTGTTCAGGGAATCAGTGTAAGCTCTACTAGCGATTTGTGAACGGCTAGTCTCCGCCATTTGCTCCAGTATTTTCCAGACGGTCTCAGCTCCTCGGGATGTATAATTGCCTCCACAGGCAGTGCTGACTAAACCCTGAGTCCCGTAATTAAGGCCAGAATAGAGTGACTGAACCAGAATGTTATTATCTAGGTCATGGCACGGACATTTTTGTAGCAGATCTTTAAATCTATCCCATGCACCACAAAGTGGTTCATTCGGCATCTGAAAGAAGCTAGTGATGTGAGTCCTCATTTGATTGGTTCGACTCAAAGGGTAGAATTTCTTCAAGAATAGGTTCTTGAACCTATCATAAGTGGTCATCGTCACTCCCAAATTTTTCACCCAGTAATCTGCCTTACCTTTCAAGGCGAAAGGTAGTGCATTGAGACGAATGTAGTCATGGCTGACTTGTGGGTGCCTCTGATTAGAACATACTAGCTCCAAATCACGCAAAAATTCATATGGTTCTTCATCTACATTACCATAAAATTGTGGTAATTGACTCAGGAAGTGTGGCTTCAGTTCATGGTGAACCTCAGGTTGAGGTGGCTGCAAGTAATTTCTAACTCTGTATTTCTCGGGATTGTATGCAGCTTCCATTGGTGGTTCTTCCTCTGTATCCAATCGTTCTAGTTGTTCCCTCATTAAATTTTGTTGCTGCTCAGACGCGGCTAGTCTTGCAAGAATCATTTGCATTGGATCTTCATTGAGTTCATCTTCATGATTGCTCTTCTTTCGAGGCATCTTTTGTGAGTGCTTCTTTTCACCTTCAGATTGTGAAAAATCAGAGTCAATAGTTTGGAAAGGATTATAAGAGGAGGATTCAAGGGGAAGGTGTCCCTGAACCCAAGGTGGTTCTGAGTACGAGTGTCTCAAAATGTTTGAGAATGGAAAGTTTGTGGCGGTCAGAAAAGGGTTCGTGGAGTCCGAACAGAAATAACCACGATCTTCCATTCTCGAATCCAAGAGATTAACAAGAGGTGTACGGATTATGATCTAGGCACAAGTGTGTGGTATTCGATGATCAACTAAGTTTTACGCACAAATCAAACACAATACAAAGTTTTGTTTCACCAACTCACTCAGTGAAGGCTGTGAAAGTTCGGCCAATTATCTTTTCAGTTTTAATTGGTGAGAATTCAAATCTTGCAAGCCGTTTAAACGAGCTATTAGGTGCATGTATTTCCCGACCGACTGTCCCGAATTCTTACAACTAGTTGCACCTACTTTCAGCTAGTATGGGAGTAAGTAAGGACCGTAGAACGGTTACCCTTTACTTGAGGACGGACCTTACGCAGTGTCCTCTAAACCACCCAATCTGCTAAGGAAATCTGGACCGTTTACTGGCTATCCGTTAGATCCTCACTGAGAAGTAGATAATTGTTTTTGGTAGAATCAGTGTTCAGTATGAAAATCCTGGCTTGGCTCTATCTTAGTGTGCGTCTCTCTCCTCGCTGCAAGATAAAATCAAACAATGCCGAGGTTGCACTCCCACAAGAATTCTTGATTTTATGGGTTCTTAAGATCGGCTATATTTAGCAGTCTCGATTTTAATTAGGTGATCACTAAAGAATTAAGTGAGCAGAAATATACGTCTACGGTCCAGTCCCAATTTCCTTTAAAACTTATGTAACAAAATAGGAGGGAGAAGTTCGGGAAAAGCCGATGCATGCGAAAAACTATGATGTATGCTCAGTTAGAAGACTTATAGTGAATCCTCGCAATCTTCATGTGGGATGCTAGACAGAAATTTAAAATTTATTCTAAATGAATGCAAGCCGATGAAAAACCGCACCTAAGCAGAAAGTTCTATTAGCGGGGAAGAAATGAGTTAAATTTTGGCTAAATTGAACGATCTATGTGCGTCTCAATTAACAGTGCAGTGTGGCTTAATCCTACGAGCACAATCAAAAAATTAAAATGCTCAGAGAGCCGTATGTGCAAGTCTATTCTAATCGCCACTCAAGTCAGGCCCCACCCTCACTGGAGAGTGAAACAGGCCACGACACACCACAGAATAAAGTTAGAGGTCTTGTTACACACGCGAGCGTCCAAATGGACACTGCTATAAATGAGCAATTAATTACAGGAATTAAAATTTGCAGAAATAAAATCCTAGACTCTACGCTCTCTAACGACTCGACTCGATCTTAATTTTAATTGCGACTTTTGCGGAAGTCGGTGAAGTTGCGTCGGTTGTTGAAAAACTGCTCCACGTACCGGGCACTTCGCAAGAAAAATAAGAGAGATAGTGTAAGAGAGTGACTCAGAAATGATAAAATAGACAAGAAAAAATAAATGCTGAAAATAAATGGAATTTACAATGAAAAAATCGAGGGTCAGACTACCCGAATGCGGAAAATCGAACGAAAATTTTTAAGACAAAAATATAAGTCGTTTGCCTCCCCGGCAACGGCGCCATCTGACGAGTCCGATAATGCAGCGTTTAAAAAAATGTTTTTATTTGTTCGTGCTTAAAATGATTTGTCGTGCGTTGTAGGCGGCAATTGGAATTGGTCAAGAAAATAACCACAAATAATTTACTCAATTTTCAATCTCGTGGTTTTATGTTTGTTTTACTTGGACAAGTCCCAAGGTAGATCACAAGGAGGCAAAGGAACAACCTAGAGTTTTGTCTATCACAATTCGTATGTGGTTTGCGAGATGCTCTTTTTTTGGAATTTTTAATGTAAATAAGGGATGCAGGATGCAAGTTTGGCCTATTTTAGGGACTAAAATGCAAACTTCGATCAAATGATGTCTGAAAAATACGAATCTTGGCCAATGTAAATGATGATGAATTAAATGCACTATACTTTTTTTGGAATTTTCGGATGCACTATGAATTTTTTATAGATTTTTAAATGCAAATAGATTAATTTTTAATATTTAATTATAATAAATATTAAACCTACTTATTTTCAAGAAATAAAATTATCTAAGATCTAGCACTAGGTGATGAATCTCAGAAAAATCTTAAACCTCGAAAATATAGGGTTTAATACCTATTAATAATTAAATACTAAAATATGCAAAATGATTTTTACAGGGAAAATGATGAATGCAAATGCAAATCTCTTTGAGCACAATGTTAAGAATAATTAACTCTACAATATATGATTTTTCGGGGATTTTTAGAGCAACAGTTAATCAAATATGAATTTTATAGCACAAAGTGGGCAAACTATGTAAATTTCAACAAAACAATTAATTATTAATTAACCAATGATCACAACCCACAGTATGTCAAAAAGTAGAGAATTAATCAACAAACATCATGTTATTTTTTGATGAGAAAATAATGTAGAGAAGAGGTCTAGAATCATAGGGGAACACAGGGGTCTGATTGCAATATTTAAATAAAATAAATAAATTAAACAGGGGGAAACTAGATGCAATTACCAGTAAATGGGGGTGAATTTTGCAAATTATCCAAGGGGCACGTGTTGTGCACGTGCCCTCTGGACTTTGGGCTTGACGACAAAAAGGGGAACTCCTGAGGGCTTCTCTGTAAATAACCTACGGTCACGTGCGGTGCACGTGACCTGGGCGGCGGACGGGAGGCGGATGACGTCGTTCCCTCCTGTCACGTGCCATGTGCGTGAGGAGGGCCTCAGGATGCGTGCCCGGCCACTAGCGGTCTGGCGAGGCGGAGGAGGGGCTCTGGTCGTGCTTCATACGTGGCGAGGTGTCGGTCGGCAAAGGGGCCCAGCCAAGGGTGCGGAGAATCTGCGGCGGGGCGGTGGAGTCGACCGTTGGAGTTGTCAGTCGGTGGTCGAAGGCGATGTCGGAGGGGATCTTAGAGGGGCCGTGAAGCAGGTGGCGCTGCGGTGGTCGGAGTTGATGGTACAAGGGCCGACACATGGCCAACGGACGTCGGGGAAGATGGCGGAGTCATTGGCGATGAAGGTGGTGGTCGAAGTCGTCGTCGTGGGCTAGTCGGCGGTGATGATTGGAGTGAGTTGGAGGCATTGACGGCGAAGTCACGGAGGCTTAGTTGACTGTGGACGGTGATGAGGTTGGTGTCGAGGCGGAGTAACCGGAGATAGAGAGAGAGTGCGAGGGGATACCTGGAGGAGTGGCTCGACGGCGAACACGCCGAAGCGGAGCAGCTGCGATGAAGGCTTGCTGTGATGAAGCGCGGGGCCCCGGATCACGCCACAAGGAGAGGACTCGCTGGCTGTCACTACCAGATGGGACTTCTTGGAGGTTGAATGGCGGATGAGGATCGAAGGGCCGGCGGTGGTGACTTTATAGGAGAAGGAAGGGCTGGTCGGACATGGAAGGTGGTGCACGGACAAGAGATTGATTTGAGGGGTATCGGTGATGGCGAGGATGATTGGCGGCAGTAAGATTCACGGGGGACGGGATACGCGATTGGAAGATCGGCGAGGGGATCTGAGGAGATGTGAATCGGAGATGAAGGGGGCGAGTTACGCACGGGCGGCGCGATCGGAGATGGCCGCGATTTGCGGCGGAAATCATGGGGGCGATGCGGCCGATTTGGGAAAGAAGGTCGGAGGAGGAAGATGCACAGTGGCCGTCCGATCGGCCGAGATCGGACGGCAAATCGTGCGCCACATGGCGAGTGGGGGCGCAAGGAGGGGGCGCGCATGCGGAGCACGTGCCTTGAAGGCACGTGCGACGCACGTGCGTCTATTTTATTTTATATTTTATTTATTTATGTATTTATTAAAAATTTTAAAAATAAAGCCCAAAAATGGTTGACAAGTGGCGGCCCCAGGGGCTGCCACGTGTCAGCACCAGAAAATTCCGAAAATAAAACCTTGATAAAATCGATAAAAAAAATAGTAAATGACCTCGGATCAAAAAAGTTTCTTCACAAAAATTGCTCGTCTCGATGAGATCTACAACTTTTATGAAGACATCAAAACCAAAATCGATCATTTGCGCAAAATGACATTTTTGGGGTATCCTATGTACATAGAACACCTTGATATTGGGGTTTTGTAATTTTTATGTCATTTTTAGATCAGATAAAAATTCGGAAAAATTACGGTAAAATCAAAGATAAATAAAGACACCTTAATCTATTTTTTTTGGATTTTTATTAATTGATAAAATATGTGCATAAAATATTAGGTCAAAAACCGTTAAAATACACAATGTACAAAAGAGGCCCAAAAACCCAACTTTCACGTATGAGCTCCGATTCACTTGAACTTGGTCTTGTTTTGAAGGTAATTGAATGTACATTAGTTCAAAAGTGAGTAGGATTAAAACGGACACTGGATGAGGGAGATATGAGGGTTTTAATCCGAAAATTCTGAAATTAGGGTTTGGGTTTTTGGTCCACTTATCTGGGTTAGTTATTTTTGTGTATTTTTCATTTGTTCTTGTTAGTGATATGTACACAGTGGAAGTAGTCTTGGGTCATTTGGAGTTAGCATGAACGAGTTAAAAATCTGGGAAGTTAGGCTATTTATAGGTTACTTTTGGCTTGGATTTTTGGCTTCTTATTTTGTGCAGGAATTTATGCTAAAATGCCATTCTTATGAAAATATGCATGAATGCTAATTATGCAGAATAGATGCAGAAATGCTATTGATTTTGAGGGATTTGATCTTAATAAATGAGATTTAGAGTGATGAATCCGAGATTCATCACACACCAAAAAGAGTTAGGCAATTTAGCCTCGGAAAGGAGACATGTGACTCGCTCCACTAAGGTCATGTTCATCCTCTCTACTATACCATTCAGTTGTGGCATCTTGAGTGGAGTCTGCTGGTGCCTGATACTATGAGATCTGCAATACTCATCAAATGGCCCAATATACTCATCATCGTTGTCGTTGTGAATGCACTTCAACTTCTTTCCAGACTATCTCTCTTCCTGCACGTGAAAGTCCATGAAAACTCCAAGAACATAGTCACTCCTCTTTAAGCCATTGACCCAAAATTTCTTGAAAAAATCATCAATGAACATAACAAAGTAAAGTGCACCGTCAAGAGAGCATAGTTTCAGTGGACCACAGACATCTGTGTATACTAGATCTAGTGCCTCCATCTTCTTTGAAAGTGGACGACTCTTGAAGTAGGCTCTCGTCTTCTTCCAAGCCAAGCAATGTGTAGATCTCTCCAACTTGATTGTCTTCACATCTGTCAGCAAGTTATCCTTCACCAAGCACTGCAATCCCTTCTCGCTCAAGTGTCCCAATCGTCAATGCTAAAACTCAGTAAATTCTATATCTCCAATCACATGTGCCACATATTTGGAAACGGATGCATGCATGATATATAAGTTGTTGCTACATTTCTTACCATGAGCAACAACTAAGGATCCCCGGATAAGCTTGCACTTCTCTCTACCAAAAGTGTTTTGGTATCTTTCATCATCAAGCTTCCCTGTAGAGAGGAGACTGAGGTGCATATCAGGTGCATATCTCACATCCTTGAGCGTAAGCGCAACTCCATTGACATTTTGTAGTATGACATTGCCAATACCAATAACATGGGATACAAAACTATTCCCCATCTTTAATGTGGCAAAATCACCTGACATATAAGTTGAGAAAAACTCATAAATGTGAAGTAACAAGAAGAGTAAAGCCACTATCAATAAGCCAAGAAGTACCATCATAGGCGATATTCACCATCTCCTCATCACAGACAATGAGGAGTTCATGTCGTATGGTTGCATCAACCTATTCATTCTTCTTTTCTTGTTTGTGGCCTCCATTCCTATTATCTCTCTTAATCTGAAAGCAATACTTCTTAATGTGCCTTTTTTTTCTTGCAATAATATCACTCCATGTTTTGATATCTGGACCTTGATTTGTTTCTACTATTATCTCTCCCATTGTGATTCTTGGATATGCTTTTTCCCCTATTCTTTGTGACAAGAACATCTACATGCGAAGTGCTTACTTAAGATTTCCTACGTATCTCTTCATTGAGAATGGCTGACTTCACGGTCTCTAACGAGATCTTTACTTCTATTGCAGAATTGGTAAGAGAAACCCTGAAAGTTTCCCAAGAATCAGGTAAAGTAGCAAGTAAAAATAAGCCCAAAACTTCCTCCTCAAACTTGATGCCCATGCATGTCAACTGACTAATTACGCCTTGTTAATCATTCAAAAATCCAGCATGAAACTTCCCTCCTTGAATCTCAAGTTCACAGTTTCTTGAGAAGAAACAACTTATTGCTTCCCGTCTTGGAGGCGTACAAACTCTCAAGTTTCAACCACAGACTTCGTGCATGTTTTTCTTCATGGATGTGGCTGTAGATATTTTCATCCACAAATTATCCGATAAAATCACAAACATGTTCGTGCTCGAACTCCCACTCTTCATCCGATTTCACATCAGGCTTTTGGGTGGAGAAAATTGGAAGATGAATGGACTTCACATATAAAAGATCTTTCATCTTATTTTTTCCACAAACTGTAGTTGGTCCCATTCATGGTGATCATCCTACTAGTGTTGTTCTTCATCTTATCAACCATATTGGCTCTGATACTACTTGTTAGGAACATATTCCTCGTATAGTTCGAATCGCATAAATATACCAAAGTTGACAAGCGGATCCTGCACGATATATCACTACAACTACGAAAAAAATATCCCAACCATATAAAATCAACCACAGATGCACGGAGAACTTTAACGTGGAAAACCATCAATGTGAGGGGAAAAACTACGAGGTTGATCTCAACCCAAAATCAAACACTATAATCGAAATAATCTCCTGTGAAGGGCTTACAAAAGGCCGGCCTTCTATACTGTACCATAAATCACCAAACAATGGAGAATAGTAAAGAAGAAAAATATCACCAAATGATAAATCCATCGTCAAACTGTATGAAGAATGTTGGAGAAGAATAGCTCCAAAGATTGCTCCCTCCAAACTTGGCGACAACCTTGGATCTTCTTTCCTCTCTCTCTCTCTCTCTCTTTTATTTCTTTCTTGTACTAAGAGAGCTTGTGTTCGGTTGACCTTGATGTGCACCACATACCTTTTATTTATACTCCATGAAGATGAGAAAATAAAGAAACATAAACTCCTACTTCCAATAGGATTAGGAAAATATTGCCCCTATCCCTAAAAGATAATTAATTTCCTCCTCTAATTAGAAATTGACTTTTTCTTTTTCAAATAGAACTACCGATATCTTATATATGGATTAGGTTCCCACAAGGAGGGGAACCCATTCAACAAGAAGCTGACCATCAATACGACTACTAAGAAGAAATCGACCCCGATCCTCACCCTTGTAGATGAAGAGCCCCTGATCCCTAGTGTGTCGGTTTTTTGAAAATCATCGGCGTGATCTATTATGGATAATACTTCTGGTTGGATGGGGAGTACATTAAACTTTTTGTCTTAAGATGTAGATGTAAACTATTGTATTTGTGCCATGCGTCTTTATAGGCCCTCACCCTTGTTTTATTTTGGGTATTCTTTTTGTGGTTGGTTTTCGAAACTCTCTATATGATGACTGAATAGTTCAGATTGTTTTTCCAAAAAAAAAAGATTGATTATATTTATAACTAAATTTATATTCTTGGTATTGACTTTTTAAATTTGAAAATTGGTTAAAAAATTACATTAAAGGAAATATAGGACTCGCACTGTCAGTTCTAACGAAAGAATGCAGAGGTAGAAATGGGAGTAATCGAGAGCCAAATAGAGTGCTCATCTTAAGTAATCGATCTACCTCAAGGTAAACCGGTAATCTCATGAAATTTTCCTTTCCTCCTTCTCCTTCTTGTTGTTGAGATTCATGATTATAAACTGAATTTGGGGTGATTTTTTCTCAGCCAACTTGGGATGTAGATTTATAACAGCACTTGTAGTTTTATGTATTATGGAGTTTGGATTTCGTACTTGCAAATTCCAGATATTAATCATAATGGCATTGAATGCAGAATTATGCAGTGAGGTTTATTCACAATTCTTGTTTCTTCTCAGGAGATTTTATTTTGGCTGAGTTAAAAGCAATTTATTCATATTCCCCGTTTCTTTGTCGCTTAAAAAATGTGGAATAAATGGTTGTTATTAATGCATGATATTCGAGAAAATAGGTAATTTACTCAACTTACCGAACTTGGCAAACACCAATACAATATCAATAACTGACGATACAAATCATTTTATCTTTACACTCTTTATAAACATCCAAACAAATCCTTCCTGCCACCATATCTATGGTTGAACAATAATTGTTGTGATATCTTAGATTGCGTTCCTCACAAATGTGTCAAACTGCCACGACAATTGCACGGCAAAAAAAAACTTATATCCAACTTCAATGTATATGCCTCATATATTAAATTTTGAATAATCTTCTCCTGCAATCTGGGAAGTCTCATCCGGTGTTGAACCTATGTCCACACCTTATCACTAAATGGACACTTAAAGAATAGGTGATGAGTATCTTTATGTTTGGAATTGCAAACCATGCAACTATCATCAATTGTAAGATCCCAACTTACATGTCTTCCTCTTGTTAACATCCTCCCTTTCCATGCTAGCCAGCTGGTGAGACCCACTTTGGAACTTGTCTTCTGCACCTGATGGTGTCTAATTCTAGGGTAGTTTGCCCTCTTGATCTACATGTGTCCCAACACCAAGATAAATCACGGGCTTTCTGGATGGCTTCCATGTCCCAGTTAATATCATTTGTTCACAAATCCATCTTTCCTAAATATCCAAGTACCTCATGATGATGTAAGTAAACTTACATCCAAATGCAATACCAAGATATAGAGGGAGGCTCGTAGTGTAGAATAGATCCGTACCTCTCAGAAGCCCAGAAGCTCCAAAGAGAACCACGTTCCATAGATGCCAACCGTGCTGCTCTCCTGAGAATGACGCTCTTTGTAATTTAAGTAGATTCCTGACTCCAATACCCCCTTCTTGGCATGGCAGTGCAGCTTCATTCCATGAAATTGGATGCCACTTGCTACCCCATATGAACTCCATGATTAATTAGTGTACCTTTTTAAGTACCTTCTTCGATATAGGTATGCCACCTAGCCAATAGTTCAACAACCTTCCACAACCCATCGAAAATTGGCACCATCCCATGCGAGATGATATATTTTGTGACCAATCTCCAATCTTTTTTGTCACTTTATCCACAAGCGGATGGAAATATGAATATTTCATTCTCCCACTAAATAATGGGAGGCCAAGATAGGTAATTGGCATCTTTCCTTCTTTTATCTGAAGATGCAATAATATTGGAATTTTTTCTTTTGTATGCTTCAACATGTACACTACACTTTTTTGGTAGCTAACTTCAAGTCTAGATATTCTCTCAAAAATCTGCAGCACACAAGCGATCTCCCATGCAACTCTCCCATTTATTTTAGCAAAAAACAATACATCGGCTGCATATATAAGGTATGATGTAAATATCTTTCCACTCACCTTGGGAACAAGGATTTCTTCCGCGCTACATGTGATTCAATCAGTAGGAGAGAGCATTCATGATAATGCAAAATAAATATGAGATAGTCAATACTTAGGTCCGCCCATGTTTTCTAAGGTAGGTAGGATTTGATCATTGTCATGGAGCGTGGCAGGGAGAGGGAGCGACAATCGAAAGGAGGAAAAGAGAGGAGAGCCACCACCAGGAGGAAGGAGTCGGGTCGGAACGGGAAAGACAAAGGTGACCATACATGGAAGGAGACTTGCTTCTCATATCCCGTACTTGAGGATGCAAGACTTGATTTTTTTTCCACCGGCTACGGATGAGAATATCCTTATTATCAGGGAGGATGAGGCAGAGGAGGGATCTCGAGAGTGGGACAATGCAATCATGGTCCATTTACTTGGTAAACACCCTTACTATGGTGGATTATTGTCTTTTATTAAAAATGTTTAGCATCCAAGGGGTGCTTTTGAATTGCATTCGCTAGCCAATGTAATTGTTCATCGTGTCCTCTTTTTAATGGTAATAATAGTAATGAATTGAATTCTCATTTTTAATGGTAATAATGGTGGACTCTTAAATTCCAAGCTGAGAACGCAGAATATCAATTTGAATATCTCACCGAGAAACTCCAAATCCAGAAATGGGGACCACTTTTTGAATCATGATGGCAAATTATAGAAAAATAAAGTGCATTTGGCATCTTCCAGCAATAGAGTCCTTCATGAAAGAGGTCAATGATGAGGGCTGGGAGCAGCCTAAGAAAAAAAGAACAAAAAGAAGAAAGAAACAACTTCTGAAAGACCATCCACCAAGCAGTTGGACTCGGAAGGAGTCACCCAATGAAAGTAGCGACATGGAATACCTGGGGTCTATCTAAACCCGGGAAATTGAGGGAGGTTATCACCTTCCTAGAACAAACTGGCACCCAATTAGCTGGGTTACTAGAGACTCGATTACATGGTAGAAGTCTGACTCGGATCCGGCAACTAATCCCACAAGGATGGAATATTATTGACAATGAAAGACAAGGTTCAAATGTTCAAATCATGGTGCTATGGAGGATAAATATATGGACAATGATAGTGATCCATTAGACCGATCAACAGATTCAGCTCCATGATGTGAATGCTGGTGGATTCAATTGCTCGGTGACATTTGTTTATGCTCATAATGGTAGATATGAGAGGAGACATTTATGGGATGATCTGTTCCTTCGGGCTACAACTATCAAGGGATCGTGTCTTGTATTAAGATATTTCAATTCTGTTTGCAGTTCCGATGAGAAAGTAGGAGGTGTGTCCATTTGTCGAGGGGAGGTTGCAGAATTTAACAACTGCATCTCAACTGTAGGTTTGCATGAGATTGAAGGCATTGGGAATTCATTTACTTGGAATAACTCATCAACGGGTTCAAGGCATATTACGTCAAAAATTAACCATGTGTTTGCTAATGAGGATTGGTTTGATGCATTATCTGAGCGAAAAGTGCACGTCATTCATACCGAGATTAGTGATCGTTGTATGTTGTCTCTCGAAATCACATCGCTGAGGAGATGACTCTGTCCATTCCGATTTTATAACCACTGGTGCAATAGAAGCAGCTTCTTACAGGTGGTGCAGGAAGCATGGACAAAAGAGTTTGTTGGAAATCTATTTTTTATACTTGTACAGAAATTAAAGGCAGTCAAAGGTAAGATGAAAATATGGGCATCTGAAGACAGGAGGAGGGAAAAGAAGGTGCAAGAGCTCCGAGCAACTCTTCAAGCTATCAACGCTAGCTTGGGGACAATCCATTAAATGAATCTCTTCAACTATGAGAGATAACAGTGAAAGAGGAAATAAGGAGGATGATTGCACAGGAGAATGAAGCATGGATACAAAGGAGCCGGATTGCTTGGATTGCAGAAGGAGATCAATCAACAAGGTTCTTTGCAGCAACAACTAGAAGGAGGCAAAACACAAATTCTCTTTCACTTATTCTGAATGAACATGGTGATGTTGTGGACAAAGAAAGTGAAGTTCAAGATGAAACTTTTCAGTTCTACAATGATTTATACAAGGCTAACCCAATGGTATGTCCCCACTATGCCTCACGATTACCTTGTAGATTGCTTGATTTGTCAGATAGGGAGGTCCTTGATGCACCGCCTATGGATGATGAGATTAAAGATGCACTATGGGACATTGATGTGGACAAATCTCCAGGACCTGATGATTTTGGATCACTTTTCTATAGACGATGTTGGGATATTATAGGAAGTGATGTGATAAAGGCAGTTAAATTTTTCTTTGACGGTGGAGGTATGCTCGGGGAAGCAAATCACACTTTTCTCATCTTAATACCAAAAAGTACAAGGATGGAGACAATTTCAGATCTAAGACAAATAGCTTGTTGCAATGTAATATATAAGATCATTGCAAAAATCTTAGCAAAGCGAATTGCAGAGGTGATGGCTAAGATCATTCTACCAAATCAAGGAGCATTTATAAGAGGTAGATAAATATCTAATTGCAGCTTAATGGCCCAAGAGTCTATGACCCAATTTAACTCTAAAGGCGTTGGACCAAGAATGTGCATTGAGGTGGACTTGTCAAAGACATATGATAAAGTGGATCGTGAGTTTTTATTTACTTTGATGGTAAAAATATGATTCTCGCAACGGTGGGTGCAATGGATACGATGGGTATTATCTACACGATAAAGGGAATCGGGCAGGGGGGTCCTCTGTCCCCATATTCGGTGTAAACGAAGGAGAAATAGTAGTCATTATATAAAAGGAAAGTGAAATAGTTGTGGAATAAGAAAAAGAGGAAAGGGAAGCTACAACATGATGTAGCTAACCTTAGCTACATCAGGGGCAATTTCGTCCTCTTTTTTTTATTTTTTTTTGAAATTTCCACGATGGATTTTCATAACTATATCCCTCAAATATGTCATTCAAATTTCGTCAGAAACAGAGACTCCTACGGCCTCCATCTAGACAATTATTTTTTAATGGTCTCAGATTTGCTGTATTTTACCTGTTCTGGATGGAGGCCATAGGAGTCTCTGTTTCCGACGAAATTTGAATGACATATTAGAGGGATATAGTTATGAAAATCCATCATGGAAATTTCGAAAAAAAATAAAAAAAAGAGGACGAAATTGCCCCTGATGTAGCTAAGGTTAGCTACATCATGATGTAGCTTCCCTTTCCTCAAAAGAGAAATCCGAGAAAAGAATGAACCCTTAAAATGAATGAGTTCAATCTGCACGCTGTTCACACAGTAGAAATCATATTCAGTTCTGAGATTCAGTTCTGAGATGAACTCGGATTGAACCCCTTTAAATAACCTTTTAATCGAGTCGTTAAAAAAAAAGAACTTTGTTTCACATATTGAATTTATTGCATTTATAAATAAATAGACCAGTGCGGTAGTAATTTTGAAGTGTTTCTATATGATTAATGCCCTTGTTGTGAAAGCTTTCAGTATACTGAGTTGTCGTGGTCCTATATATATAGAACTTATAGTTAATGGCACTATATGCCTACAATGCAAAGACATGGAACTTTAATATCATGCGCAACTCCAACTATGATATCTTGGCACGAATTGTTTGTAGTTAGATCTCAGATACATACCTTCACATGGGCTCATTTAAAGCCTACATCTCAGATGGCAGCTTTCAAATCCTAGCATTTCATGTGAGATTTTGAAGATGCCAAATTGCTTAATTCATTACATATATATTAAATGGACCTTAAATTATTCTCGTCTTGAATAAAATTAAAGTCGAAGGTCGTAATAAAAGAGAATTTATAGTGTAAGATTCATATCCAATTTCCAAATATTTTTTTATAGAAATAAAGTATATAGGTACATACAGTCTAATTGATAATTGTAAAAACTCTTTTCGAGCTAGAGCTGTCTCCTGCCTCTGAGGTGTAGAGAAAGGGGATTGGGTTGATTCCTCTTTAATAAACTAGGTCTACAGCAGCATTTATTTTAAATTTGTCACTAAATCTTTCGTTGTTAAATATTTAATGATGAATATTATCCGTTGTTAAATAAATTTTTATACATTAACGATAAAAAGCATAACTATTTTTTTGTGGCATTCATGTTTCCTCCTCTTCCATTGTCCACATGAAAATTGTGGCTATGATGGAATTGTAACCTCTAAAATATGTGTCCAATATCCCCCCTCTAATTTTTTAATTTTATTATATAAAAGCAATCGTGGGCCTTATAGCATAATGCGAATCAGGGTTACAGAGGAAATCTATTGGTCTGATGTTTGTATCCTTTACCGATTCATCAGTTTTTAGAGATTTTAGAAATGCTTGTATTCTTTCACGTTTCTCTATTAACACTCTTGCAGCGGCTATTATTTTTTTTATAATTGCACCTTTGTGTGCTCCTATGTTTTTACAAAATTCACGGTATCGTCGTTCCATAAATTCTTAATAAAAACAACCAACTTTGCACCTAATGATGAATATCTTTTTATTGCAATGAGAATAATCAAAAGAACATCCCGGCTAAACAAAAGGGAAGCGATCCTAATCGAATCAGATCTAACTACGACGATTAATAAACAAAACCGAACAGATCGACTTTCAATTCGATTCTCCTTCCACTTTTGAGTTTTGTAAGAAATTGAATTTTTCTAATTATAGATGGGATATACATTTATTTGTATTTATTGGATCTCATATCGAACCCATACGCTTCTCTGGATTAATTTTAGCGTTTTGTTTGAAGGGCTTTCATTTAATTTTTGCAGTCTAATTTAATCCTGACTAACTCACAAGTAATTATCGAAGTAGATAGGGTGAAAATATTCCCAATTGCTCTCCAAAATTTTAACCATTATGATCTGTATTGGTTCTTCGTACGATTATGGAACCTGGGAATAATCTATTTTTCTAAAAATTGGAGATCCGCCTCAAAAAAAGAAACATAAATATAATTCAGAGAGATCTTATTAGTCAAAATTTGCGACATAATTGAAGATGAAATTGTAAAATTCGCATGTTCTTTCTCTCAAACTATAAGCACCCCAACAAAATTGGATTATAGTGACATTTTTTCAAAATCCGTCACTAAATCAGTCGTTAATATATAATGATGATATTATTCGTTACGATTTTTTTATATTTGAAATTAGTGACGAATATAATGACTATCGCTATATCATTAATGACACTTATCTCTTGCTATTTTAAAAAATTTTAATTAATCGTCGTTAAAATTTGAACTAAAAATTTAGGGCAATTAATCAAAATTTTGAAAAATAACAAATAAATATCCATATATGGACCATCACTAATGATATAACGACGGATATTATATTCGCTACTAATTTCAAGTATAAAAAATAATTTCGCAACGAATAATACTGACGTTATATATTAAAACGGCTAATTTACTGAAAGATTTTGAAAAAAAAAGTCACCATGCAGCCTAAGTTTGTTGTGACATTTTATAGGGGTAGATAACTTTGAGGATGCATAAAAACTTCATGCCAGCTAATTTTAAATTGGACTCACAATCACTTAGTCACGTAAGATACAACAAATGAAGGGAAAAAAGGACAATATATTTGTTGGAATTGATTATGTTTATGGTCAAGATATTCGGTTATAAATCTCCATGAAAATGAAGAAATAAAATATTAAATAAAATGCGATTATGATAATAGAATCCAAAATAAATAAGATGACTTATGAAGAATAAATCCTAAATCAATGAGAGGGCGGCTACAATTTGGACAAATGGGAGGGTGATCGGCACTATATATCTTTATGGATTTGGAGAAGAAAAGATCATCTTGCGGACGCCCCAAATCCGTATCCTTCGTCTTCCTTTCCGTCATTTCCTTTAATGATTCAATGATCTCTTTGACTTAAATCTATAACCAGAATTACAACTAAAATCACACTACAAGAAAAATGAGTTGTGGTCACGGACTGTGGCTACGGAAATTTGTGGTCACAGTAATTCCGTGGCCACTAGTTTGTCGTAGCTACAAGCTGTGGCCAAAGTCTTCATACAAGAGTTGTGGCTACGACAAGTTCTGTGATCACTTATAGTGGTCACGACATATTCGTGGTTAAAGAACTCTCGCGATGCAATTCTGTGACCACAAGCCCCACATCCGTGGACATAGTTCTGCAGCCACAACTAGTTTTCCTTGTAGTGTCATCAGACCAGCATTGCCATTTTCAATTAAATCCTTGCAAATTAAGATCACATCACATAGGCATACTTTGATTGAAATCACCACTCGTTTAGAGATCCATAATCCATCCAACAAGGATGCTCCATTAGGCATACTATAATGGGTTGTATGAGCCTTTAAATCTTAAGACATTTCCGATAAAAAATGAAAGGGATAACACTTTCTTAAGACCCTTAATAAGATACTATAGGAGAATACATGAGCTTGACTCTTTCCAATAACGAACTAAGAATGTGTGGATGGTATTTACAATGAATAAGAAACTTAGGAGATTTAAATGTTGTTGCATGAATAAGTAATTTGGGTTGGTTTATCCCAAGCCCGATCCATTAAATTTTTGATCGAGCTAGGGCTTGAGTCTTAATTTGATTGACTTTTTAGATCTTGACCTGGCCTAAAGCCCGCTACGTTAAAAAGGATAGGGCTTGGACCTTGCATGACCCGCAAGAGATCAGTCCAATGCTCATCCCTATATCTTTATATTTCTGGATAAAATGTATGAAGCTTTAGTTACTACTTATTAAGTAGTAAATGTATAATTTCGTATATATCAAATAAATTTCAATCATGATTAAATGAATCAAATCATTTATACAAAATCTTAATTGATGATTTATTGTAACACAACATTGAAGGATTGTTTTCAAACAAGCCCTAATTTATGCATAATGGATATAAAATGAACACTATTCAATGTTTGTTCTAAATCGTGAACTTAATTTGATGGAAGTATGAAATCAGTTCTTGATAAAAGTCTCATGGGAAAGACCCAACTGAATGGTGAACAATTATTGATGCGAGCTAAAATATAACGACAATCATCAACCAACAAAGATGGATTAAATAGATTGTGTATATGAATCAAGTCAAATAAATTTGACAGACAATGATTAAAGTAGCAAATAACAATTTATGAGCATTGATGATAAATTTTAGCATGTATGCGAAGAACTTCCATGGTTTGAGCATCGTTTACAAGAATAGTATCATCATCTAGCCTGAAGTAACATCTTCGCAAATTTTTAATAGACATAAGATTTTTAACGGAGGAAGGAACAACAAGGATGTCTAGCATATGAATTTTATTAGTAATATCATACAATACCTTATTCACCGTGGAGTAAGGCAATGTTCATCAATTAAATAATAAGCCATTGGATGGATGGGTTTTGCCTTTTTTTTTAATCTTTCGTGGTGCTCAAGTAAGGCACTATTCCCTAAATTGTTTGAAGTAATAAAATTCGTTCTTTCTCCCGTCTGTCTGGAATTGGATGGATGCCAGTTGTCCTTTTTTAATCTTTCATGTTGATCCACGGATCATGTCAGGTCGCGTGTGCATTCATCAACGGCTTGCGTGCTTTGGATCTTCCTTGTTGCTTAGACGCGTGCCTGAAGAAGCGAACCTTTCAGCCTGATTCCTACATGTGTCATGCATTGAAGGCAAAATCATTGAAAGCCCCTAAGCCATTTCCTTTTTGACTCTTTTCTTTCCTTGTTCCAAAACTCACTCTCTTCGCGTTGAACGCTTTCTTCCCCATCGGCTTCCACCTCTCGATCGATCCCCGGTTCTAACCCTAGTTTGTCAAAGGACATGATTTGACACGGGTGTGAAGGGCCGGTATACTGTATTTGTTGTTTTTCCGTTTGTTTTCCATTTAGTTAACATCTATTTCTAAGTTATTTAGTACATTAGCCATCCCTGCTCCGGTGTGCAATATCCCTCTTTTTAGATTTCTAGCTCCTTCGATTTGGACATTTTCAGGGTTTAGCTTCAATTGAGTTCTCTAACGTTTACGGGGAATTATCTAGGGTTTTGCTTCGATTTAGTTCTTTGATAGGTATTCAATATTCTTCGAATTGAGAATTCATGATATCTTACTTCAATTTATTTCTTAAGATTGTGTATGTTTCTCATTATTAGGGAGTTTCTGGGCATGAAATGTATTTCGGGTCGATAGCTTCTCCCTATTAATGTTTGAATGTTGCATGACTCTGTTTGTGAACTTTAGCTTATATCAATTTCAAAAAAAGAGGATTTAGCCTTATTACCTTCTGGAATGACAAGCAAATGTTCCCAACTAAGGACGTTTACGTATTTAGTTTAAAGGAGGCTTCACATCTATACAAATGGTTAAGATGTGAAATATCTTCTGCTTAAAATTAAGTGCTTCCTCTTTGATGAACGTGAAATTCGCCTCTTTTATAATCGATAATTGTAGTATAGGAGGCGAAAAATGGTCGATCAAAAACTAAAATCTCTGAATGTTGTGGACTATTTTTACTTGGTAAGTCTACCAAGGTGGAACTCATGGAACTGTGATTTTTAGTTGTGTGATTTTAAATTAATTTGATTAATTAATTAAATTACTAAGTTAATTTCTGTGTTGTAAATAAAATGGAAAATGTGATGATGCAACACAATGGGGAAAGTTGCAATGAGAAGGAATTTTGAACAGGGAGAATGAAGCTCAGGATCTGTGATTTTATATGTATTAAATCCTCAATGATACGATCAATGAATCCTCAAAATTAATCACAGGTCTAAAGAGGTTAAATCCAAAAATATTTATCAGTTAGAGCTCAAGGTTGCATGTAACCACAATGAATCAATTTAGATCTCAAGCTTTTATTTCCTGCAATATTATTCCACAAATAAATGATTCTTAAACCATAAGGAAGTCAGGAAATACACTATTCAAGCCTCCTCTATAAAGCTACTGCAAAGAGATCAAATTCCATGAATTGTAAAACTCTATTCGATAATCCTACAAACAATTCAAGAATCTCCAAAAATATTTGACAATCTATGCGTGATCATAATAAAGATATCTCTCAATTTCAATTCAAGAACCGAAATTCACAATATCATTGGTGCTCAATTTTCTCCCTGTAATAAAATGATTCTATATATATTCGATCAGATCATGCTTTAGATATCTTGTCATAAATTTCTCATTATAAAATAGTATATGTCAAGAAGTGGCATGCATAGATCAAATCACTCTTCGAATAATAAACAACAATAATGATCTCCAGATTATTCCACAAGGCATATAATATGATAGAGCATAGAAATAGCTTCAAATTAACATATTATGCGCTAGAAACGGAGTTCATATGAGAAAGATATGCTAAAATAAAGCTTCAGGGACGAAATTACAATAAAAAGTTAAGTTTTCCTCTCAATTAGGTCCCTTGGAGGACTTATCTGTAATTTACAAAACTCGAAGGGGGTTTGATGTAATTTCACCAGTACATCATGTGCTCAGCATGTGATATTGACGTCAACAACGGGCAGGGGCCTTCTTGTAATTATCTAAAACTCTGAGGGGGTCTCTGCAATTTTCCACCTACGTACGTGCGTTGCTTGTGCGCTTGGAGGATCGGGAACTTCGGGGTGCAGTTTCGGGCAGGAGACTGAGGCTAGGGAACGAAGTTGAGGCTCGGGAAGGGTGGCAGGCTCGAATAGCTTCGGAGGGCCCGAGCCTTGAGGCTGGGGCCGAGGCTTGGGGCGGCTTGGTGGCGTGATGAGGACCGTTCGATCAGGGGCTTATCACTGATCCGACAGTGGCTGCGATGGCGGGCAATGGAGGAGCACAGCCGAGCGGTGGAACCGAGGGCATCGAGCGGAGGAGCTCAGCCTCAGGCGACACACGCCCGAGGTAGAGCTGCTGGTGGCGAAGCTTGAGGGAGGTCGATGGTCACGGTTGGGTGCGGAATGGAGTCGACGAGGGGGGTGGCTGTGGCGAAGCGTGTCTAGAGTCGTGAAGCGTACAGAGGAGTAGGGGCTTCGTCGGTGGGCACGCTGCGAAGGGTGGAGCGCAGAGGAGAAGGTTGTAGGTTGGGGGTGATATGCTGATGAGACCTGGAAAGAAGAGAAACGAGATAGAGAAATAATAGAGGAGGAGGGGTTCGCCTTAGGTTAGGAGGAGCTGAGCTCGACTCCTGGTCGTTGCCTCAGCTGCAAGCGAGGTCACGGCGAGGCTTGGCTGCGAGGCGGAGGTAGAGAGGTCGACGACCTCCGGATTAGGTCGCTGGGATAATTCTGCCGATGTCACCGGCGTCGAGGAGAAAAGACGGATGGATGACGAAAAGGGATGTCGGTGAGGTTAAATAGGGAGGAGGAGATGAGTAATGGTAGGGGGCATTATGGGAAGGTGGTGGATGTCCTTGTAACGGTCGGAAGTAGTGGTGTCGGTGAGCATTACAAGGAGGAGGAGAATGGTGATGAACGGTTGAGTGGGGGGGAAGGGTGGTAGCGGGGAAAGGAGAGAGGAGATAGTGAAACGGGGGTGCCACGTGGCACGCCCCGAGGCTACCACGTGTCACCAAAAAATTCAAAATGAAAAGATGAAGAAAATTAGAAAAGAAATAGAAAGAGACCTCGGATCGAAAATTTTCTTCATGAAAGTTGTTCGTCTCGAAAAGATCTACAACTCATGAAGACCCATGAGCAAAAAAGGTCATATGTGCGAAGTGGAACTTTTGGTGATCTCTATGTTTATAGAAAACCAGCTTTTGAGGTTTTGTAATTTTTGGTAGTTTTAAAAAGGATAAAAATCTAGAAAAAATATGATAAAATACAAAAAAAATTATACACTAATCTAATTTTTTTAGATTTTTAATAAATAGAAAAATAAGGAAATAAATAGAGGTACGGAACAAGCAAAATTTGTACAAACTCACAATGGACACTCGGACACCATCAGTTTCTTTGATTTCAGTCATGATATAGATGTGGATTTTTATGCCATTTGATAAAACTTTCATCAAAGAATACAAATGAAGAATAAATAAAATTAAAAGGTTAATCATGTATATAAAAACTCAAGTCAAAAATAGCAACAATATAAAATACACAAAAGATGCTCAAAATCCAACTTTTACAAACGAGCTCCAAATTTTATGAAATTGGTTTGGTTTTGAAGGTATTTGAAAATGGAGTACTTTAAACATAAGTAGACCAAAATCGGACAATGTATGAGGAAGATATGTGTGTTTTAGTCCGTCGGATGTGAAATTAGACTTTTTATTTGACACTTATTTGAGTTAGTATTTTTTTATTATTTTATTTATTCTTATTATTAATATCTACACAATGGAAGTGGTTTCAGGTCAATTGGAGTTAGGATGAATTAATTAAAAATAAGAGAAGTTAGCAGTTTTTTGGGCTAATTTACACATTATGCAAGTATGCAGATGGAATGTGAATATTATTTACACATGTATGAATGCTAATGATGCTTTATTAATGGTTAAATGCAAATGGATTTTGGAGAACAGAGTCTAATTGATCAATTTTAGCATGATGAATACGAGATTCATCATACCCCTATACTTAAATCATGCTCGTCCCTAAGCATCAATAAATGAATGACTTAGTTGGATAAATCCCTGACTATGCGCATGAATTTTCAAGGCTCAAGTCATAGAAGACCCTTAATTTGAGTGATCCTAAAAAATTTGGTCTCAACCATGCTTTAATCAAAAGGAATCCAATTCTCTATTTATCAGACTCTCTGTTTGTACATATAAAGGATATGACTTTTAATGTACTGCATTCATGAGAGTCAAGTCGAGACATCACCTAAAGTTCCAGTTTAGGAGACTCTCCTCTAGACCTAATCCTCAACACTAGGGAACAAGTCTATTCTTGCTTCAGTCAACCGTCTCATTAGTTTGTCAGACTTGAAAGTGTAGATGAACACCCAGATGATGGAGAGCATATGATTGTGTATATTTTTTCTCTGCCTCACATTGGAACAGGGGCCTCTCGAGTGCCTTATTACTCAGCACATGTAGATTTTTAGGTTGTTGATCAATGTGTCCTTCAAGAGAATTCGGATTTGTTTGTACTTGTTTTTCTTGGAGTACACCGGGGTGTGTCTTTTTTGAGTACCTAAGATACCTTCGACACCCAGACTTGTATCACTATACGTTGCAGAGCCGTTTTATGGTGATAGTCCGACTCCTTGGTCCTAATTAACGCTTGGTCCAAGTGGACACTTTGAGAATGGTTGGGAGCGTGAAAAGCGAGAATGCGAGAGCCGCTAAATAGCGGTCTGACAAGTCAGACTCACTGTCGCTGATGCGACTGCTCAAACTTCCTCGGTCTTCAACAATTAACCCACACAATCAATAAGAGAATGAATAGCAAGGATTAAAATTTATTATACCCTACTAACGATGTACAATGGCAAGCAAGTAGGGGTCGAACACAAGGAGCAAAGGTGTAAAGCACGGATAAAAAATCCAAACCTAGGTCTAACAAGCTACTTAGCCAATCTAAAATTTTTTGTGGGTTTTTTATTTTTATATTTTTTATTTAATTTTTAATTTTGTATTTTTGTATTTTGATTTTTAATTTTCTAATTTTTATATTTTCTTTTTATATTTTATTATTATTATTTTTTTTTATATTCTTTTTCAATATTGGAAAATAAGGACAATGTAGTAAAAAGCAAGAAAGGGATATTTATAAAAAGAGATAAAAATATCCAAAAATTAGGAAATAAAGTCTTTTTAGTCTTTTTGTGTTTTTTTTACTGTTTTTATGATTTTTGGGTAATTTTTAGGATATTTTTGGTATTTTTAATTAATAAAATAAAGCAAACAGTGAATAAAAGGCAAGGCTGAAACTTAAAATGGAGAAATAAAATAGAAATCAGTGGCAAAAATTCTCCAAATTAACTTTCACTTAAAGATAACAGAACAAAGAAAATTTTGGAAAAGAAAACACTATTTTTGAATTTTTAATGAATTTTATAAATTTTTATGAAGGTTTTTAGAGTTTTGCAATTTTTTGGAGTTTGGTTTTATATTTTTTTAATGATTTTTGGACTGGAGCTAAAACACACTAAGGGGAACAAAATATATTTTTTTGGAATTTTTCTGGGGGGTTTTTATATTTTTTATGGATTTTCTACTCTAGACAGTGCACAAATAACGTGTTTTTGATTTTTAATAAATGTAAAAATAAAATAAAATCAAAAACTAAAATTGTGACGTGGAATAGCAAGTGTCCAGGAACTTAAGCTCAAAATTTGAGGATTTTTGGAGTCAAGATGAACCTCCAAATAAATATTACAAGCATGCAAAATTTCAAGGACTGGCAGGGACCTTTGCGCAAATATGCAAAACTATAAGGACAAGCTAGCAATTTTCCCACAAAAGTACTACTGAAACAAATACTTTTGGGCCAAATAACAAACCAGAAAGTCGCAAGGGCCTGCTCACAAAATCTCCAAGGCGCACGTGTGTTACACGCGCGCCTGGCGGGGGTATGGATGCAATTCTAGAAAGCTTAGGGGTCCGCTACTAATTATTACAAAACATTCTTCAATGCAGATGAAAGTTTTAGCATTAAAATAAAAAAAACAAAATATGCGAGGGCTAATGTGCAAAATACCCTCGCAGCGGCGCTGATGGACGGTGGATGGTGTCTCACTTAAGCCACGTGGCCGCTCCAGAATAGCCGATGACGGTTCGCTCGTGAATGGCCACGATTAGATGCTACTTGACGATCGGACGGCTGAAGGTGAACGTGATCCAACGGCAGCTGAAGCGCGCCAAGAACAAGCCAGATCCGACGGCGCCTGGAAGATCTCCAAGAACAGCGGCCGCAGGTGGCTTCGATCGGTGTTTCCGGCCGACACACGGCCTCCTCCAGCCCAGGGCCTAGGGAAAAATGGTCCTGGGGGCCCTCCGCGTCGATGGGATGGATCTGATGGACTCGGGAAGCTCTGACGTGCTCCGACGACGAAGGTGGCCTGGGGACGTCTTCCCTGGAACGATGAGGCTCGATTGAGCCTTCTCCTTGGCTCCTCTCTGCAGGGTTAGACGCGGAAAACAAATGCGATACAAATGGGGTGGTTTTGCGGTGAGATGGATGGCTAATGCGGCGGGGCGAGATGAGTCCGGCGAGCGGCGGAGAAGGACTCAGAAGTATGCTGATCTGAGCGAGATCAGCTTGAATGAAGGTGCGGCGGAGCGAGAGGGAGCGAGGAGGAATGAGATGACGGTGATCGGGGCGGATGCGGTGTAGTGGAATGGCTGGAAGGTGGAGGCGGAGCGGAGCTCCGCCGTGAAATCAAGGAAGGATTCTCGTCAAAATACACGACCGCACTAAAAACTGTTATGGTCCTAAACTAATCTAAGTCTAAGCTACAAGAAAATGCAAAGAGAAAGGAGGGAGGCTCACCGGAGACGAGGGTCAGACCTTGAGGCGGAGCTCCGGCGAGTGAATGGATCAACCTCGATTCAACGCCGATCTTCACGCAAACGGGCTCCTTGAGTCGCTGTTGTCACCAAGGACTCGAAGGATTCCCTAGGGTTCGGTAAAGGATGGAGGAAGAGGGATCAAAATCAAATTAAAGTCGGGGGGTCTTATTTGAAGAGTTGACGGAGGTGGCTCCTTGATCGAGGGAGATCTGGCGAATCAATGACCCATAGATCGAAAAAAACGCATAGGCGTGATTCATGGTTCATAGGTGATTAAAAGTCGTGAAGACTTCGACCTCAAATGGTGAAAGGCGAGGCCAGGAAAAAGTCAAGAAGATGGGACAAAACCCATCCCTGACACGGCCAGACCTCGGTCAGGGAGTTGACCGAGGTCAACCAAAGAAGAAATCTGGTTGGTCCACGTGGACCAACCAGAAAAAATCTTGGCAAAAAGATTTCTAAATTCAATTAAAAATAAGAAATGATTTAATTAATTTTTAATTATAAAATGAAAAGTGTTTGTAATTTTATGTAGTATTTTATTCTTATTTTTAATTATTTTTATGAGGTATATTTTTACAAGTTTGCATTTATGCCCCTATAGGTATCTATATCTATATATTTAAGTATTTTATTTTTATTTAGGTATTTTTAATTTATTTTATTTTGGTTTTTATTTTCTAAAATTATAAAATACTTTTATATACACAAATATATTTTTATTTTAATTTTCTGATATATTTTATACACTTAATAAAATGAAAGTGTTATTTATATAGGTATAGCTACATGTATTATACCTATGTATTATAATTTATACAAGTATTTTTATTTGTATTTTATTTATGTTTTTATTCTGGTTTTAATATACATAATTATTACAAGTATTATTTACAACATTATAAAAAATATAAAATTGTAAAAATAATAAATAAATAATAAATTGAATATCTTAATATGTACAAGTATACAATGGGGGTCCAAAAGTCAACTTTCAAACCGTAGCTCCGCCAAATGCGAAACCACCGCCATTAATTAGATTATTTTCTTCTATATACAATTAAAGGTGAGTACGCTGCATTTGGAGTTTTTATTTGTGAGATACGGGTCTGGGAAGTTGAGATTCTGAAATTTTATTCAGACCATAACTTTTTATCTGTACATTATTTTTCTGTGAAATCAATTTTGTATTTTTCTTTATAAAATTATCTACAACTTTCATGTACAAAGTTTCTTTATTTGATGTATAAAAAGTGGAACCAAAAATAGGCCCCAAAATGAATAAAGAATGAATAAAATGTATAGGTATTTACACTGTATTTTGGCCCTTATCTCCCCCTGCTTTATTCCTTGTCGACCTATTCATCAAGATGCCTAGGTCTCGGGGTTTCGGGTCATAAAATATTTACAATATTTTATTCTTTTTCTTTTCTTTTCTTTATTCTATAATTTTGGCTTTAAAAACCGCAATTTATACAATATTTACACACATATACATGAATGCTAAAATGCATGAATTAATGCTATTTACACGCATTTGCTAGGGTTTTTAAGGCCAAAATGATAGAATAAAGATGATGAAACGTGGATTCATCATCCCCCTATACTTGCCTTTGCTAGTCCCTAGCAAACACTTATGCAATAAGTGCAGAAAAAGAAAAATAAAGAAAAGAAAAAGAAGAAAGGTGGGCTAAATTTGATTATCAAACTTGTCTTCACAAAATCAAAGTTTGGAGCTTAAGTCGGACCTTTGGAATTTTAGTGCGGGTGAAACCTTAATGAGAACCGAATTTGAAATCCAACAGTCCCTGAGAATCCCAAAACTCTGCTCAAGTCTCCTCAATAGCCAGGTCAGAAATATCTCAACTCATACGCAAACTCTTACGACTATGAATCTGACTTGTACAGTGTAAGTGATGGTGGCTCTCCCCAACTAGAATGACAAAGAAACTGACTTCTCCAGTATGACAACCCAGTGATTCCCCAATCCAGCAACTCCATCCTCGAGGAGCGGGGTATTCCCTTCTAAGTTCAAGTGGCAACCAGCTCAAGAGGAGGGGGTGAAGAGAAGAATGGACGGTAGCCAGTGTAGCTACCTATCCTTGGATGCAAGACCAGTGTAGTCAAGTCATCCTGCTGCAGGCTCACATGATATGACTTTGATGCCCAAGCTTGCTTATTGACTTTGTACATACTTGCAGGCTTTTTATTTTTGTACATGCCTGAACTTTTCTTTTTCTTCTCTCTTTTTTTTTTTTTTGAAATACTATTCACAGCAGCATTTACATAAGGAGTTTTTCCTTTTGAGCCAGTAGACTATCCCTCTTTTGAAGCTTTATCGCAACCCACAGCCTCCTGTCTTTAGACTTCCTAATCACTGGACGGGTTGGGGTGCACTTCCCTCCCTAGAGGAGGACAAGTGTTTCCACTTGTGTGCGTCTCATACCGGCAAATCCAATCCCCTCACCACTCCAACTGTGTTGAGCCATGTGAAAGGTGCAGGTGTCCAAGTAAGGTCATTATCAACAAGAGTCGTGCGTGTGCTCCGAAATACTCTACTTAGGCAGTCAAGAATCCATTGAACCAAGTCTCGTGATCCTCAAAGAATTAAGTCAACTAGACCTGAAGTACCTCAAACCCAGTTCCTATAAGGTTCCTGTTATTAGGTAGATTTTAAGGTCCAATCAAGCTCCAATCTTCGGATTTTACTTAGACTCGTTCAACTCTCAAACTCAATCCGAAAAATGCGAATGCTATGCAATGCAATGCAGAAAATATTTTTGTGATGCAATTTTCAAAGATTTTGAACTTTTTATGGATTTTTGAAAAGATGATGATGATGCCTATGCATTTTTTGTATTTTTCAAAAAAAAAGATTTTTCAAATGTTTTTGGATTTTAATTTTGCAAATGTTTTTGGGATTTTTTTTTAAAAACAAAAGATTTTGGCTGAAAACTAGGTTAAAATATGTACACGGGGGTGCGTCTTATTTTTACAAGAAATGGATTTTAAGAATTTACAGGGTAAGTGGTCAATTTTATACATATATACATAAGATGGATTTTTGTGTGATGTGTATATTCCTCAAACTTATTTGACACAAGCTTTTCACACAATTTTTGAAAACTATAGTCCAAAATAGTTTTTACAAACATTTTACACACATTTGAAAATCATTTTGCAAAGGCTTTCAAAACAGTATATATAGGTTTTTCAAATCATTTTTGCAACCATTTTTCAAACCATTTTGCAAATCATTTTTCAAAAATTTTTATTTCACACAAAGAAAATAAGTTTTGCAAAACACACATTTTTCACAGGTTGAAAACACGCAACAAAATATTTTCAAAATAGTTTTCAATAGATGTTCACAAAGTTTTTCAAACTATTTTTCAAACATTTTGCAAAAAACATTTTCACCTGATTTATTAATCAGTAAATACAAAAAGAATTTGAGGAATAACCACATCATTTTATTAAGAATTTTTAATGAATTTTAATGAATTTTTAGCCATATTTATTAGGAAAATACGAAAGTACGAGTTATGGCTAAAGTATATACGTAGTATATACGACCCCCTATACTTAGCTTGAGCTATGTCCTCATAGATCAGAGAGAAAAGAGAAGACATAACTCGTACTGAGTATAGGAAAATCTAAAGAATAAATGAATGAATCAATGAGAAGTTGACCGTCCCCCCTATACTTAGGATCAAATAATCCTAAGTATAGCAGACTGTACACAAAGCAGGGAGGGTCAAGGGTGGGAATGAACAGATCGTACTCAGATTGTCTCCCCCTATACTTAGGGTAAGATATCCCTAAGTATAGACAAGAAGAGGAGACAATGGAGAGGATCAAGAGGAATAGAAGAAACTCGGGGTGCACACCCCCCTATACTTAGGACAAAGTACGTCCTAAGTATAGAAGACTGTCTACAAGGGGTAGCACTTTTCTGATAGATGAAGAAGATAGAAGAGGAAAAGAAGAAAAGAAGAAAAGAAGAAAAGAGATGAGATTGGGTATGAACAACTCGGGATGCACATCCCCCCTACACTTAGGATAGAGTACATCCTAAGTGTAGCAGTGATGAAAGGGATGGCATCAATTCGGTAGAATAAGATAAGAAAAGAAGAAAAGAAGAAAAGACGGAAAGGAAAAATCATTCAAAAATGTTTTGATGTGCTTTGCCTTCCTCTGTCTCCTTCGAGATATTCAGCTCATCCTCATAGATTACTTGAATCGAGTCAACGACGGCCATGAATGTGTCATGTTCGAGGTATGGCTTCAGAAGCTGTCCATTGACTACAAAAGGCTGTGCGTCAGCTGACAGATTGGATATCAATACACTTTCGTTGTCACGCACCTGCCTAACTACAAACGGCCCAGTCCATTTGCTCTTCAATTTGCCTGGAAAGATCTTTAATTTCGCATCGAACAACCATACCTTCTGACCTGGATCAAAGGACTTGTGGCGGATGTGTTTGTCATGCCATGTTTTGACCTTTTCCTTGTACATCAGGCTGTTGTCATATGCATAATCCCTGAATTCCAGTAATCTGTTCAGATCCAATTTCCTGTTCTGTCCTGCTTGCTTGGAGTCCAAATTACAGATGTTAATAGCCCATAAAGATTTATGAATAAGTTCCACGGGCAAGTGGCATGGCTTGCCATACACCAGGCGGTAGGGGGACATTCCCAAGGGTGACTTGTACGTTGTTCTGTAAGCCCAAAGAACGGAATCAAGCAGCTGAGACCAGTTCTTGCGATCCGGACGCACAAGTTTCTGTAGAATTGTTTTGATCTCCCTGTTGGAACATTCAGCTAAGCCATTGGACTGCGGGTGGTAGGGTGAAGCAACACGATGCTCGATGCAGAATTCTTGGGTCAGCTTCTTCACCTCTCTGTTTATGAAATGACTTCCCCCGTCAGATATGAGGATCTTGGGAATCCCGAACCGTGCTATGATGTGATCTCGTAAGAATCGACAGACAGTCCGACTGTCGGCGGCTCGGGCGGGGATAGCCTCCACCCATCGACTGACATAATCGACAGCAAGCAGAATATACTCATAACCCTGACTGTTAGGAAACGGGCCCATAAAGTCGATACCCCATGCGTCAAAGACATCTGAGATCTGAATGTACTTCAGAGGCATCGTATCTCTCACTCCTATGGTTCCACCCATCTTCTGACAGTCAGTGCAACCTTTGACGTATTCATCTGCATCTTTGAACAATGAAGGCCACCATAGGCCACTTTGAAGAACTTTTGCTGCCGTCCGTTTTCCTGAATGATGTCCTCCAGAATCTTGATCATGACATAAAGCGAGGACACTTGGAACTTCCTCCTGAGGAATACACCTTCTCCAGATACAATCTGCTCCCTCACGAAACAGATACGGGTCTTCCCACAGGTAGAAATGGATTTTAAACAAAAATCTGTCTATTTTCAACTTAGGCCAGTCCTGTGGGATTTTCTTGGCAACAAGATAATTCACAATGTCCGCATACCAAGGAAGTGAGGCGACAGACAAAATCGATTCATCTGGAAAGGTTTCTGTGATAGGCTGTAAGTTCGGCTCAGGAGACTCCGGTTCAGGAAGTCTTGACAAATGATCGGCCACTACATTCTTTACCCCAGGTTTATCTCTGATCTCCATGTCAAACTCCTGGAGGAGAAGGATCCACCTGATAAGACGTGGTTTGGCATCCTTCTTCTGCTGTAAATACCTAATGGCCGAATGATCAGTGTAGATGATAACTTTGGACCCAAGAAGGTAAGATCTGAACTTCTCCAAGGCAAAGACTACCGCTAGCAGCTCTTTTTCAGTGACAGTGTAATTCCTCTGGGCTTCATCGAGCGTTCGGCTAGCGTAGTGAATCGCAAACGGTATATTATCTTTCCTCTGTCCCAGTACAGCTCCGATGGCATAATCCGACGCATCGGTCATAATCTCGAAAGGCTGAGTCCAAATCGGTGGCTGTAGGATAGGGGCCTGCGTGATGAGCTCTTTCAACTGATTAAAGGCAAGGAGCACACGATCGTCTACAATGAACTCATTATCCTTGCCGAGCAACTCAGTCAGCGGTCTGGCCAGTTTGCTGAAATCTTTAATAAATCGTCGGTAAAAACCGACATGGCCCAAGAATGACCGGACTTGCTTGATGTTTGTAGGTGGCTCCAGCTTAGAAATTACATCCACCTTGGCTGGGTCAACTTCCATGCCACGTTTAGAAACAACGTGACCCAGCACGATTCCTTCAGTCACCATGAAATTGCTCTTTTCCCAGGAGAGCACAAGATTTACTTCGCAGCACCTCCGTAAGACTCGGTCTAGATAATCCAGACATTGATCAAATGAATCCCCATAGACCGAAAAATCATCCATAAAGACCTCGAGAAAGCTGCCCACCATATCGGCAAAAACTGCAAGCATACACCTCTGAAATGTGGCTGGGGCGTTGCAAAGCCCGAACGGCATCCGTCTGAAGGCATATGTGCCAAAAGGACATGTGAACGTGGTCTTCTCTTGGTCTTCAGGAGCAATAGCAACTTGATTATACCCAGAGTAACCGTCCAAGAAACAGAAATATTCCTTCGCGGCCAATCTCTCCAAGATCTGGTCGATGAAGGGTAGCGGAAAATGGTCCTTCTTGGTGGCGAGATTGAGTCTTCTGTAGTCTACGCACACTCGCCAAGAAGTCGGTACTCTGGTTGCGATCTCCTCTCCTTTGTCATTTTTCACAATGGTGATCCCTGATTTCTTGGGCACAACATGCAGAGGGCTCACCCATTTGCTGTCGGAGATGGGATAAATGAATCCCGCATCACACCATTTCTGGATTTCCTTCATAACCACCTCTCGCAGATTCGGGTTTAATCTTCTTTGCAGTTCTCGAGAGGGTCTGCAATCGTCTTCCAGAAAGATGCGGTGCGAACAGAGCGACGGATTGATCCCGTGGAGATCGGAGGTTCGCCAGCCTATCGCCTTGCGCTTACGTTCAAGAACCTCCATCAGACGAGATTCTTGATCTTCGGTCAGATGTGCATTGATGATGACCGGGTACATGTTCGGTTCTCCTGCAAGGAAGGCATACTTCATATTGGAGGGCAAGGGTTTCAGCTCTGGCGGTGTCTGAGCTGCTTCGGTGGTGACCTCAGCTATTAATGCAGGTGGTGATTCTTTCAACTGTGCGATGTCCACCATAATCTGCTCTGTCTCTTCTCTCAGATCCTGACAGAATTCCTCGATGATTTCATCTTCTTCCGAAGATGCTTCCAAACTCGGCTCCTGGTTCTGAAGGCATAACGACCCCACGGTAGTATTTTGTAGTTCATCAGCAAGGTCCTCATCTTGATCGATACACGGGAATTCGACTGCGGTCTCCACTTCCTTCTCTGGATAGAGGATTCCGTGGATCTCATGATCATCCAGGAAGAGGTTGGTGTCTTGAATCTCGGCTAGAAAATCGCAGTCTTCATCATTCTCAATCACCCTTGCACATGATACAGATGTTGGTTCAACGGGCGTTCCCTCAGACAGGGTCTCTACTCGGATAATTTCATTGCCAGCTCCAAAAGTGATTTCTCCTGTCCCATAATTCACTACTGCGTTTGACGTCCGCAGAAATGGCCTTCCGAGTATGATCGGGGTAAGGAGTAACGGAGCGGGGACGTCCATATCTAAGACCACAAAATCGGCTGGGAAAGATTTTCCCTGAACCGTGACGATCACGTCCTCCAACAGGCCCCTAGGCCGCTTGACTGACTTGTCTGCAAACTGCAGAATCATCTTTGTAGGTTTGAGCGGTCCCAGCTTGAACTCTGTGAGTAGTGAGGCTGGCATCAGATTAACAGATGACCCGCTGTCGAGGAGTGTTCGTTCGAACTCTTGATCGAACATCTGACAACGTACAAGAGGTGCTCCCATATCTGGCTTTTTGTCCGGGAGGTTGCTGATGGCATTGACGGTGGCCATAGTGAGGATGTGCTTTTCAGATTTACCACCTTTGCTTCGGGAGTTATGGGGGGTTGGCCTGCGCTTGGTTGTACATGCCTCTTTAAGTCCTTTCTTCGCAGCTGGCATGTACTCAAGAGCTTTCATTAATGGCATATTTAACACCAAATTCTGAATGATTTCTATAATAGCAGGATTAGACAAAGCACTTTTCAAATTTTTCATTTTTTTGTGTTTTTTCATTGCTTCAGGAAAAGGAATATTTACAAACTCTTCTCCAATTTCATTCAAAATAGTGTCCGTGTTGTTGTTTACAGGTAGATGACAAAAAGGAATGGATTCATCTACAATTTGTGGACCAAAAACGACAGGCTCGGCTTCGAGTGCTGGCGTTGGACTCGCTGCAGGTGCGGTGCTCCTCCTGTCAGGAGCTGACTGTGATGCGGGTGCAAGCGTCTCCAATGCTGGCCGGTCTCCACCGAGGTTACTGCTATCTTTTTGTATTTTTCTGTTTTCTTCATTTTTTTGTGATTTTCTGGATGCTGGTGCTGCTCCCAAAATGCTTGCTGGCCCTGGTGTTGGCTGGACTGACGATTCCCCGTCAGATGCAATATGCTTTCCTTTCGCCGTCGCCGATGGCCGGAGTGTCCTACCGCTCCTGAGAGTAACAGCGTTAGATAAAAAACAATTAAATTCACCTGATTCGGGTTGGACACTGCCAGCTACCTGCTCCTTGCGTCGGAAATTGTTAGGATTAGCTTCGACCTGGGCTGGTATGACGGTTTTGGCTGCCGTCAGGTCGTCGATCTTCTGGTTCATCTCAGCCATGTTCTTCATTAACTGTTCCAAACAGGCCAGGGCCGGATTGACCGGTACAATCTCAGAAGATTCCCCCTGCTGGGGTCTAGACTGCTGATATGGCGGTTGAGATTGTGACTGGTATCCTTGTGCGAATTGTTGAGGAGGGGGGTTTGAGGAGTACTGCGACGGGTGTTGGTTGTATTGTGCAGCCGGTTGCTGGTGATATCCTTGTCCACGATATCCGGACTGCTGAGGCCCGTGTTGGTAATTCTGCCTCCACGTGTTCCCATGTGAGGGAGGCTGGTACTGGTAGGGCTGCTGGAATGGTCTTCCACCCTGGTGTTGCTGCTGGAAGGGCCTGTTGCCCATGTTCTGACCCTGAGAGTGTCCCTGAGGACGGGTCAGCTGCGCTTCGTTGTTCCAGACGCCATTGATCTCCTGGATCAGCGGTGGGGGTGGAGAGAACTGCTCGGAGTAAGCGGGCTGGTGCTCTGGTTGATATACAACCATCTGTGTCTGAGGCTGCGGCGGCTGCTCCGGGACCTGCACGTAGTATACGTGCTGGACTGGCTGGGGCTGCGGTGGAGTCGGCTGAGGATTTTGCTGCATTGTAGGCTCCTTCTTCTCAGCGTTCGGCTCGGCAGAGGTAGACACAGCGTTGCACATGTTTGCATTCAGTGCACGGACGAGCTGCTCCAGCTGCTGGGAAATCTGGTCGAGCTTCTCCAGACCTTGGGTCCTCTTCTCTATAACTGCCAGTTTTTCGAGGTCCTGCGACCTCTTCTCGATGATGTCCACTTTGGACAAGTGGCTCCCGATGATACTCAAGTTGGAGCTTTCATCTTTGTCCTCAGTGTGAGAAGCCATGTTAACTGGCTTGCTGATGGCGGTCGGTGGCTTCATGTAGACCCGGGACGAGGATTGGGCTGCTTCTCCCTCAGCCATTTCTTCAAAGACATTCCATACAACATCCTCGTCCTTGTTGAAATGCGATCCGCCGCAAGCTGCATCTACTAGCTTTTGGCTCTCGAATGACAGCCCCCCAAAGAAGTGTTGCACAAGACTGGTCTTGGGTATTTCATGGTGGGGGCACTTCTCTTGGAGATCCTTGAATCTCTCCCACGCTTCATGGATCGTCTCGTGGGGCTGCTGGCAGAAACTGGAGATCCGGGCACGCATCTGGTTTAATCTCCCCAGAGGATAAAATTTATGGAGGAAGGCAGATTTCAGTTCCTCCCAGGTGGTGACGACCTTCCCGAGATGATCGACCCAATAAAGGGCCTTGTCTTGGAGGCTGAAAGAGAATGCGGTCATCTTGATCACATCCAGGGGAACTCCGGGGTAGTGAGCAGTGGAGCAGATGCGATTGAACTTCTTGAGGAAAATATATGGCTCCTCAGTGGTGTTCCCATGAAAAGTGGGAAGCAGTGACAGAAACGGTGGCTTTAGCTCGAAGTGAGCATGCATTCGTGGAATTTGAATCCACTCAGTGATGCACCCTGCTCCTGGGTTGTATGTCTGCTTGAGTGTGGGCTTGGGCTGCGGTGGATCTTCTTCTGCTGCTTCAAAGTCAGGTCCCACTGAGAACTCATCATTGACTTCCTCGAAATTGGGATCATCCTCCCGTCGGCCGTCTCTCGCATCGGCCCTTCTTCTCAGATCATTCAGCATGTCCTGGAAGGCGGTCTGGGCCAGGGCTTGGTTAGTCAGTTGCTGCTGAATGGCTTGAATGGAAGCCAGCAGTTGACTGTTAACCTCGCCCTGCGTGGTATATTGTCCTTCCGCTGCGTTATCTTCAGGCTCCTGCTGGGGCTGTGGTCCTTTTCCCCTTCCTCCTGCCATTTCTATTTCTGCTGGGTTGACTGGCTCGAGCTCTGAGTCTGCACATGGTAGAATGCCTCGATCAGTTTGAATTGCAGCACCAGATAGAGAGATGCGGTCTGTGTCAAGGTCGACACAGAACTTTGTTAAGGATGGCGATGTGTAAGGAGTGAAATCAATGGCCATCCAAAACGGACAGAGTTCGGGACGAGAGTGGTCCCGGTTTATTGAAGAAGGCAGGGAGTCTGGAGGTCGGTTCATAGGGTTTGAACTGGTGTCTCGGGAATCGCCCTGAATTATTAAAGAGGGCGAACGAATGGAGCCAATGTGGGTGCCGACAGAGCCTCGACTAAACTGTCCATTCGTCGCCATCTCGAAGATCAAGAGGAAGATCGATGTGGATGAAAGATACGGGGGTCAACAAGGAACAAAAGGAATGTAAAATAGTAGAAGGCTCACGATGAGCGAGGGTCAACTGGAGTGGAAACAAAATTGCGCAACAGCGCGAGTTTTTGATCTTGACCTAAATACGATTAGCAATCAAACACAAGACAAGGGAGTTCACCAACTCAACGCGTGAAGCCGTGAAGGTTCGGCTTTTATCTTTGTAATTTTTATCTTGTTTTCAGGAATTTATCTTTCAACGAGTCCTTAGAGCGCTACGCCTATAGGAGCGAGAGTACTGCCGGAAAAGTATTCCCGTACTTGTCCTCCTCCTGTGTAACCTGTAACTTGCGCTTTTTAAGGTCCTTGTAACCCTTCCTGGATCCCTACTCAGCCAAAGAAATAGAGGGAGGAAGCCGATAGGCGAAACCGATACTTCGGATCTCGCTCGCAACGGAATCACCCGTGAGCGTGCAAGATCCTACTCGGACGCAGCCGGTGAGACAGACACCCCCGTGAAGGCGTGGCCTATGCTCGGTACTTCGGACAAGGTCGGCGCTCACACAATAGTGAGTCACCACTGGCGACCGAGCCTTACTCGACTACGTACGATAGTAGCGCCAATACTTCGGAAATCCAGGCGATACACAAGGCAGCCACAAGTTGGGTTTTGGGCTCTAATCCTTACGAACGCTCAACTCACTTGGAAGGAGACCTTCCCATGCAACCTGAAAACAAATGAGGGTGTTACTCTCCCCAATCAATGAGTCCAATTACCAATTTTTATTTAGGTCAAAGTTTTCTTAGCAGTCCCTTTTTTAATTTTTTTGTGTTATCGCTTCTTTTGAGTAGTTTCAAACAAGCGCCTAACGATTTTGTATTTTCTTTATCCTAAGGTATCCAAAATCAGAGGGAGAAAAGAGTCGGGAAAAGCCAATGCAAGTCGGCACCAAGATGGAAATCTTACCTTTGTGCCTATATGATGAATGCAAAGTGAGAAGACTTACAGTGAATCCCAGCTCTCTACATGCGGGATGCAAGGCAGAAATTTATAAACCTAATCTATATGCCGGTTATGCAATGCGGAAATCGTCCTAGAACAGGCAACTGCTAGCGTGAAGAACCACAAGTTAGCTAATAATTCCCAATCCGAGTGTCCGGTCTTGGCTCACCCCTCCTCTGCCCAACACATTTGGAGTAGGAGAAAGCGCTTGTTCGGGTGTGAGCTCGCGGCGCGTGGATTTGGAAGCTACTAGCTAACTGTTTAATTAGTCTAAGTCCAAATACGAATCTATAGGAGCATGCAAATATAATTAGGTGTTTGGACCTATTCTAATCGAGTCAAGCAGACCTAGAACTAAGAGCTCAATCCACAAAAGAAAGTGAAAAATAAAAACAAAACCGGAAAATGACAGCGATAAAAACTCGATAAAATCCGCGGTGAGCCCCCGGGTGAACAAACACCCGGAAATTAGGCCCGAAGTGTCCAAGTGTCTGAGTCCTGTATTATTACAAATTAATCAACTACTCTCTCTCACAAAAAAGTAAAGCAACTCTCTCTCTCTAGTCCTCCTTCTCTCTCCTGTCGGCTAGGGTAGAATAGCCGACTCCTCCTCCCAAGGCTGCTCAGGATCCCCTAGGCGATCCTCCTCGGTCGGCGGTCCCTCGCAAGAAAACAAAAGAGATGTCAGACAGTTCAAAATAAATAATACACAAAATACAAGTAAGCAAAAAATGGCTAAGTGACTAGAAAGACCCAAAGGTACTCTACAAGCCGATGCTCCCCGGCAACGGCGCCATTTGAAAAGCGAGAATGCGAGAGCCGCTAAATAGCGGTCTGACAAGTCAGACTCACTGTCGCTGATGCGACTGCTCAAACTTCCTCGGTCTTCAACAATTAACCCATACAATCAATAAGAGAATGAATAGCAAGGATTAAAATTTATTATACCCTACTAACGATGTACAATGGCAAGCAAGTAGGGGTCGAACACAAGGAGCAAAGGTGTAAAGCACGGATAAAAAATCCAAACCTAGGTCTAACAAGCTACTTAGCCAATCTAAAATTTTTTGTGGGTTTTTTATTTTTATATTTTTTATTTAATTTTTAATTTTGTATTTTTGTATTTTGATTTTTAATTTTCTAATTTTTATATTTTCTTTTTATATTTTATTATTATTATTTTTTTATATTCTTTTTCAATATTGGAAAATAAGGACAATGTAGTAAAAAGCAAGAAAGGATATTTATAAAAAGAGATAAAAATATCCAAAAATTAGGAAATAAAGTCTTTTTAGTCTTTTTATGTTTTTTTTACTGTTTTTATGATTTTTGGGTAATTTTTAGGATATTTTTGGTATTTTTAATTAATAAAATAAAGCAAACAGTGAATAAAAGGCAAGGCTGAAACTTAAAATGGAGAAATAAAATAGAAATCAGTGGCAAAAATTCTCCAAATTAACTTTCACTTAAAGATAACAGAACAAAGAAAATTTTGGAAAAGAAAACACTATTTTTGAATTTTTAATGAATTTTATAAATTTTTATGAAGGTTTTTAGAGTTTTGCAATTTTTTGGAGTTTGGTTTTATATTTTTTTAATGATTTTTGGACTGGAGCTAAAACACACTAAGGGGAACAAAATATATTTTTTTGGAATTTTTCTGGGGGGTTTTTATATTTTTTATGGATTTTCTACTCTAGACAGTGCACAAATAACGTGTTTTTGATTTTTAATAAATGTAAAAATAAAATAAAATCAAAAACTAAAATTGTGACGTGGAATAGCAAGTGTCCAGGAACTTAAGCTCAAAATTTGAGGATTTTTGGAGTCAAGATGAACCTCCAAATAAATATTACAAGCATGCAAAATTTCAAGGACTGGCAGGGACCTTTGCGCAAATATGCAAAACTATAAGGACAAGCTAGCAATTTTCCCACAAAAGTACTACTGAAACAAATACTTTTGGGCCAAATAACAAACCAGAAAGTCGCAAGGGCCTGCTCACAAAATCTCCAAGGCACACGTGCGTTACACGCACGCCTGGCGGGGGTATGGATGCAATTCTAGAAAGCTTAGGGGTCCGCTACTAATTATTACAAAACATTCTTCAATGCAGATGAAAGTTTTAGCATTAAAATAAAAAAAACAAAATATGCGAGGGCTAATGTGCAAAATACCCTCGCAGCGGCGCTGATGGACGGTGGATGGTGTCTCACTTAAGCCACGTGGCCGCTCCAGAATAGCCGATGACGGTTCGCTCGTGAATGGCCACGATTAGATGCTACTTGACGATCGGACGGCTGAAGGTGAACGTGATCCAACGGCAGCTGAAGCGCGCCAAGAACAAGCCAGATCCGACGGCGCCTGGAAGATCTCCAAGAACAGCGGCCGCAGGTGGCTTCGATCGGTGTTTCCGGCCGACACACGGCCTCCTCCAGCCCAGGGCCTAGGGCAAACTGGTCCTGGGGGCCCTCCGCGTCGATGGGATGGATCTGATGGACTCGGGAAGCTCTGACGTGCTCCGACGACGAAGGTGGCCTGGGGACGTCTTCCCTGGAACGATGAGGCTCGATTGAGCCTTCTCCTTGGCTCCTCTCTGCAGGGTTAGACGCGGAAAACAAATGCGATACAAATGGGGTGGTTTTGGGGTGAGATGGATGGCTAATGCGGCGGGGCGAGATGAGTCCGGCGAGCGGCGGAGAAGGACTCAGAAGTATGCTGATCTGAGCGAGATCAGCTTGAATGAAGGTGCGGCGGAGCGAGAGGGAGCGAGGAGGAATGAGATGACGGTGATCGGGGCGGATGCGGTGTAGTGGAATGGCTGGAAGGTGGAGGCGGAGCGGAGCTCCGCCGTGAAATCAAGGAAGGATTCTCGTCAAAATACACGACCGCACTAAAAACTGTTATGGTCCTAAACTAATCTAAGTCTAAGCTACAAGAAAATGCAAAGAGAAAGGAGGGAGGCTCACCGGAGACGAGGGTCAGACCTTGAGGCGGAGCTCCGGCGAGTGAATGGATCAACCTCGATTCAACGCCGATCTTCACGCAAACGGGCTCCTTGAGTCGCTGCTGTCACCAAGGACTCGAAGGATTCCCTAGGGTTCGGTAAAGGATGGAGGAAGAGGGATCAAAATCAAATTGAAGTCGGGGGGTCTTATTTGAAGAGTTGACGGAGGTGGCTCCTTGATCGAGGGAGATCTGGCGAATCAATGACCCATAGATCGAAAAAAACGCATAGGCGTGATTCATGGTTCATAGGTGATTAAAAGTCGTGAAGACTTCGACCTCAAATGGTGAAAGGCGAGGCCAGGAAAAAGTCAAGAAGATGGGACAAAACCCATCCCTGACACGGCCAGACCTCGGTCAGGGAGTTGACCGAGGTCAACCAAAGAAGAAATCTAGTTGGTCCACGTGGACCAACCAGAAAAAATCTTGGCAAAAAGATTTCTAAATTCAATTAAAAATAAGAAATGATTTAATTAATTTTTAATTATAAAATGAAAAGTGTTTGTAATTTTATGTAGTATTTTATTCTTATTTTTAATTATTTTTATGAGGTATATTTTTACAAGTTTGCATTTATGCCCCTATAGGTATCTATATCTATATATTTAAGTATTTTATTTTTATTTAGGTATTTTTAATTTATTTTATTTTGGTTTTTATTTTCTAAAATTATAAAATACTTTTATATACACAAATATATTTTTATTTTAATTTTCTGATATATTTTATACACTTAATAAAATGAAAGTGTTATTTATATAGGTATAGCTACATGTATTATACCTATGTATTATAATTTATACAAGTATTTTTATTTGTATTTTATTTATGTTTTTATTCTGTTTTTAATATACATAATTATTACAAGTATTATTTACAACATTATAAAAAATATAAAATTGTAAAAATAATAAATAAATAATAAATTGAATATCTTAATATGTACAAGTATACAATGGGGGTCCAAAAGTCAACTTTCAAACCGTAGCTCCGCCAAATGCGAAACCACCGCCATTAATTAGATTATTTTCTTCTATATACAATTAAAGGTGAGTACGCTGCATTTGGAGTTTTTATTTGTGAGATACGGGTCTGGGAAGTTGAGATTCTGAAATTTTATTCAGACCATAACTTTTTATCTGTACATTATTTTTCTGTGAAATCAATTTTGTATTTTTCTTTATAAAATTATCTACAACTTTCATGTACAAAGTTTCTTTATTTGATGTATAAAAAGTGGAACCAAAAATAGGCCCCAAAATGAATAAAGAATGAATAAAATGTATAGGTATTTACACTGTATTTTGGCCCTTATATCCCCCTGCTTTATTCCTTGTCGACCTATTCATCAAGATGCCTAGGTCTCGGGGTTTCGGGTCATAAAATATTTACAATATTTTATTCTTTTTCTTTTCTTTTCTTTATTCTATAATTTTGGCTTTAAAAACCGCAATTTATACAATATTTACACACATATACATGAATGCTAAAATGCATGAATTAATGCTATTTACACGCATTTGCTAGGGTTTTTAAGGCCAAAATGATAGAATAAAGATGATGAAACGTGGATTCATCAGAGCGCTCGTCATTGGTGGAAGCGCATTTGTAATTTGACTTTTGAAGGATATAATTTTTCTTTGAACATTTCTTTTCTCTTTTTTTCTTTTCTTTTTGGCTAGTTCCACTGCTTTTACCAAAAGTTGGCGCACAGTAATCAACAATTAAATTAAGTTTCATCACACCCTGACACATAGATAAATATCAAAGAGATAGCATATGAACATGTTCACATACTGGCTAGGGTTTTGCTGGCACTCAGGTTTCTTGAAGCCTTTATTAACTTTATCCCATCCTTGAGCTTCATTAGATCAGGTCTAGGATTAAATTCTAGTCCCAGTTCCTCAAGTGATAACTCAACTCATCTCATCAATCATGCAACTGTGAAAGTGATTGTGTTGATCATATTCTTTAGAGGGGAGAGATAAAGAGTGCAATAGCGCTCAAATCTTTCAAACTAGGGAAGTATGGATTATTAAGTTCGAAGATCCTAATGACTAAGGCATGTTATCTCATACTCTCAAGATCACAAAAATCCAGTGTCCTAAAAAATCCTCAAGCCTTGACTGAATGTGAAAGTGTCAGGAATATATCAATCAAGGGGTGCATGAGATGCTTGATGAAATGCAAGACCATGAGCGATTTTTTCTTTCTTCTTCTTTTTTAATGCAAAAAGTTTTTTAGTTTTTTTGAAAAATAGGTATTATTTACAGAAAGCATTTGGCATTATATACATAATATACACTACTTGTACCCAATCCCGATGTTAGATGAAAACAATAAAGTACGAGCTATAGATAAAGTAAGTAAAATATATACAAATACACCCCCTATACTTAGCTTGTGCTATGTCCTCATGGCACAAAGTGAAATGTTGACATAGCTCGTACTGAGTATAGTTGAGTCAAAAAGAATAGAAGTCGACATGCCCCCCTATACTTTGACTTTTGAGGGACTAAGCATAGCAGAAAAGCATGAAATGAGGCAGTTGAGTGTGAGCGGAAAGAATAGAAGTGATGTATACAATGGTACCGGTCTCCCTATACTTAGGCTCAAGTCATCCTAAGTATGATCAGATAATTACAGAAGGGGAACCGAGTAGATTTATGGATGTACATCAAGGAGATTTGCAACAAACCTTCTTGCGGGAGCGAGGTGGAAGATAATTTGGAGATGTGGAGGGTGATGAAGAGGGGTCGGATAAAGAAGACCATCCATCATTAGAGTCGTCCTCAGGAGAATAGTAGTCGTACGCAGAGGATCTCCAACTATTGTCAATCAGAGGTAAGTGCTCTTGGATCAGAGTTGTACTTATTGCACTTACATGATGAATCACTTCAGGACCGGATGAGGACTCTTCAGAAATCACCTGATGTCTAAGGTCAAAGGTGACTTTCTTGGTCGATTTGTTTCCTTGAGATGTATTAGCAGGAAGTTGGATGGTCTTCCTCTCCTTTTCTTGAGTAACATGTATGGCATGTATGAGTTCCTCATCAGATGAATCCCCGTAAAAGTCGACCAATTCTTGTAGGGTTATACGTTGCTTCGAGCGAGGGAGATTGTTCCTGATGGTTTTGTGAGTGTTGGCTGAAGATGTTGATGTCACCTCCTGATAATCGTGAAATTTGGTGACATCAGAGGTTTCTCGAGTCAGTTCCTTGTATGGTTCAAGTATCTCATGAATTACTGCCGACTTGAAAATTGGACCACTTAAATAATCGTGGCGTTCCTCAGAAATATGGTCCAACTCATCATAATCTCCAAAATCTTGATTCCTCCTAAGAGCAGTGTTAGGGTGGTGAGAATCCAAGGTTTGTCCAACAGTCAGTCTTTCAGGTGACTCTCCTAGAGTTTGTATCTGTGTGCCATGAGAAGATGTCTAATAATGTAAAATGTTTTTCTCTTGATCCCAACTGTCGGTTTCAAGTTGGTTTTCCTCAAAGCATGTCGTGTAATTGAGTGTTTGTTCATTGTTGTTCAAGTTCGGGAACTTGATTTCCTGAGTCTCACAATCAACGATCGCCTTAGCGGAGGCTAAGAACGGCTTTACTAAAATGATAGGAGACTCAGACAACCTTCCGGGATGCTCAATGTCAAGGACAATAAAGTTCACTTTATGTTCTTTACCTCGGAAATTTACGACGATAGAAACGATCCCATGAGGTCTTTTGGTAGATCGATCGGGTAATTGAACGATCATCCTAGTCTTTTTGAGTTGTCCAAGTTTGAGTGATTAAATATGGACTTCGGGAGGATGTTTATAGTAGAGTCGTCGTCTAACCGAACATGAGTGAATAAGGTATCCTCAATTTCACATGTGATCCGAGTCAACTGCTTGACTTTACGGTTCTTGATTTTATGTTCATTAGCTGGCCATAGATACGACACGATATTCAGTCCTTGATCTTTTCTTGCCCGTTTTTTGGGGTTTAGTCGACTCTTCACAAATCTCTTAAGATCGGGCACATATTCTATGGCCTTGACCAATCGAAGCTCTAAGATCAGGCTCTTACAAAAGGTTTCCATTTTAGAATTGTCCAATTTTTTTGAGTTTTCTATTTTTCAATTTTTTGATATTTTTTGTGATATGGTTAGTAGGGGGTCAAAGGTGGTTGTGCTTGATTGTGAGTTAAGTGATTATTATGTGGTTCGCTTGGCATTGGCCTCACTTCTTCTGGTTCTTGCATAGACTGGATGAGATCATATATTTTCTCAATCAAAGTGTTTGCTCTATGATTGATCCGAGCAATCTCATACTCAAACATCTCATGACTTGTGATTGAATAATTATTCTCCATATGTCATGATTCTGTCATGTAACCTCGAGTAGAGTATTGATTGTTCATATTCATTATGGTCTAATCATGAGTCACATTTCCTTGACTCTGGTTTTCTTGTGTGTCGAAGGAAAATTGATTGTACTCAGGAAGATAGTCAACCTAGATAGGGGATGGTTCAAGTGGTTGTGAGATCATAGTAACCGGAAATCATGTTTTACTGTCAATATCGGTTACTCTATTGTCCATCCTCAATTCTGCACGCTCTCTCATGTCCATAAGATTATCAGAATGGGAGAGAGGTCTATTGCATGAAGAAGTGTAGTCATAGGGTGGGATGTATGGGAGGGAAGACAATGATGATCAAGGGGAACCTGATTTGAAGAGCAGGTTCCCCTAGGAAGTGTGAGAAGAAGGATATCGGGACATGGTCATGGAGATTGGGAAATAAGACCAATGTACTGACATCTTCTCAAGAGAGAGATGGAATGATTTGCGAACCATGATTTGCTTGCAATTGCAAGGTCTTTGGCGTACACAATCCAAACACCAAACAGACACGTAGATTCACCTACGCGACTCTTGTGAAGGCATGTTAGGGTTCGGTCGCTAATCTTTTCGATTTTAATTTTAAGTGATCAAACAATCTTGAAAGATTAAGCGAAGTTGTTAAGTGCCGAAATATTTCACAAAGACTGCCCCAAGTCACGCCTTACCAGATGGATCCTTCTACCCCAGGAGTTTGATATTGAGATTAAGATAAGCCTGTAATCAAGAATGTGGTGGCGGACCACCTCTCCCTACTAGAATTACCTGAGACTTCTAAGTTTGATACACCTATCACTAAGACATTTCTAGATGAGGTGATTCTTGTTGTCTCCTCGCTCCCATAATACGTCAACATTGTGAACTTTCTTGTTGCCACGAATGTCCCACAATGTTGGTCCAGGCAGAGACTTGAGACTTTCCTTGCAAAAGTCAAGTCTTACCATTGGGAGGATCCAATCCTTTATCATCAAGGAGTGGATTCTGTCTGACGTCGGTGTATTCCTCAGGAGGAATACCATAGTGTGCTTATGTATTGTCATAAATTAGAAGCTGGATGACACCATTCAAGGAAGAGGATAGCACAGAAGGTGCTTCAATCTGGTCTTTGGTGGCCTACTCTCATTGCGGATGCTCATGCATTCATGAAGAGATGTACTGATTGTCAGAGAATGGGCACTTGTGGAAATAGATATATGATGCCAATGCAGCCAATTCACTTCTGTGAGGTTTTCGATGCATGGGGTATCGAATTATGGGCATGTTCCCTAAGAGTCAAGGATTCGAGTACATTCTTTTGGCTATAGATTATGTGAGTCATTCGGTTGAGGCTATTCCTGCTCGAGCTGCTAATGCGAACATGGTTTGCAAGTTCCTGAGAAAGCATATCATTTCACGATTTGGGGTCCCTCGAGTTCTGATCTCAGACGAGGGTAGACACTTCATCAATGACAAGGTAACGTCACTTGCTAGCGAGTTTGGTATAGACCATCGAGTTGCTACTCCATATCATCCTCGGACGAATGGTCTAGCCAAAGTTTCAAATAGGGAGGTTAACACGATCTTGTAGAAGGTTGTTCGCCCAAACCGAAAAGATTGGTCACAACTTTTGGACTCGATTCTTTAGGCTTATAGAACATTCTTCAAGCCACCATTAGGTACATCTACCATTCAACTCGTTTATGAAAAGCCATGCCACTTACCTGCTGAAATCAATCACAGTTCATGGTGGGCAGTGAAAGAAGTAATCGTTGGTTTAGACAATGCAGGAGATCAAAAGCAGACAGAATTGGCAGCTCTGGAGGAATTGAGAGATGAGGCCTTTACGAGTAGCATTCATTATAAGAAGCGGATGAAAGAATGGCATGATACACACATCAGCCATAAACAGTTTGAGCCCGATCAGAAAGTTTAGCCATTCGATGCAAGACTCAAGTTATTTCCAGGGAAACTTCAGAGCAAGTGGAAAGGCTCGTATATAGTACGAAAGGTGTACGACAACGGTAGCATCGATATATCTGAGTTATCTTCTGAGTCCAACTTTCGAGTCAATGGTCAGCATTTGAAATCGTTTCTTAATCATGAGTCACTGACCATTGAGGTTGTCCCCATTCATTTTTATGAGATGTGTTCTTCACTCTTCACACTCTGCATCTCATACCCGAGTTTCACATTCTGATTTGTACATACGTGTTTTTAATTTTCTTTATACATTCGTTCGTTTATCTTACACACCTAGGTCTCTCTTAGGAATTTTTGCTATACTTAGGATATACTTTATCTTATGTATAAGGGGGTGTAGACCTTATTTTGTTCATATCATTATGTTATATTACCCATGTTGTTGATTATACTTAGGGTGTGTTTTATCCTAAATATAGGGGGATAATATCGCTCATTTCATTTTTAATTGTTTTCGATTTTGTGTTCTGTCTACTCTATCGCTTGTCCCTCTACTATTGATATGCTTCTCTATACTTAGGGATATTTTGCCCTAAGTACAGGGGGGACAAGTGAGTCGTTGATTGTGTACATTCTCTTGACCTCAATCATCTTTGTTTTTGAGTTCGTTGTCCTTAGGATTATTTGATCCTAAGTATAGAGGGGATGATTGACTTCTATTTTTTTATTCGCTATCTTTTGAGTCGTTGCACCAATCTATACTTAGTCCGAGTTATGTCTTCCTTTGCCGCTTCTTTGTTCACTATGAGGACATAGTTCATGCTAAGTATAGGGGGTGTCGTATATATATTCTATATATTTTAAAAACCATAAATTGTACGTTATTGTATTTTTAATAATATGGCTCTAAAAGTATGGGTATATAATTTGGATTTTTAAAAGCTGATAGAAAATTGTAAATATGACTTATAAAAAAGAGTTGTCTTAAAATTTATATATAAAAAAGTGTTGTAGACTACTTGGATAAAATTCTTAGCTATTTAAAATTTATAAATAAAATTCTTTTATAAATTTTGTATAAAATCCGTAAAATCTTATATATATATATATTGTGTATAAAATTCTTTGTAAAATGTACATAATTATTGTATATTTGTGTAAATTCATTAAATCCACTAACTCCTTAAAAAGTAAAAGTTTTAAAATTCAATAGAAATTTGCAAAATCCTTAAAATTTACATAAAAAGTTTAATCCGAAAAATTCACTTCATAAAAAATTGTTGCATTCATTAGCATTTTTCAGAATAAGTTTATTTCTTGAACTGAATGGATTTAAGTTTGAGAGATGGAACTTGGTTTAGGCCTTAATCTACTTAATTCTAAAGGAACTTTATTAGGAACTGGAATTAAGACTCTTCAAGTCTTTTTGATTTAATTCTTTGGGTTCCATGAGAGCATGTTCAGAATTCAACTTAAACACCTATAAATGTGTGTAAATAAAATAAATTATCTCGATGCATGCCCTTATAAATATTGCTTAAAAGAATAAAGAGAAAAGAAAAAGGAAAGAAGGATGTAATTATGTAATAAGTACAGACTGACCCAGACCCCGAGAGAAGGCCAATCATTGACCTGATCGACAAGGAATAAAGTAGGGGAAGATATGGTCATGTTAGGGACGCAAACAGATGCTGTTATATTCGTATTCGTTCGTGTTTGTATTCGTTTTTAAGAGGATATGGTTCTTATTTTTCTAAAACAGACAAATACGAATACGAATACGAATATTCTAAACGAATTTTTCATGGATACGAATAAGAATACGAATCTTGGATTAACGAATGCGAATACGAATACGAATACGAACAAAAAATGAATCCGATTACGAATACGAATATTCGTTTCTATGTTAAATAGTTTAAAATATAGTCACTAATTAGGGTTTATTTTATCCCCCAAATCACCTCCCCTTGCTGCTCGCGCCCCTCCCCCCCACCCCCAACAACCCCGCCTCCTCCTACGCCCCCACCCCCTCGCCCCTGCTGCCGCCCCATGCTGACCACCTCCTCCCCATGCGACCCTGCTTCCCTCCACCAGTCCCGCCTCCCCCTGCTGCCGCCCCACTGACCCTCCGCCTCCCCTTGCGACCCCGCTACCCTCCGCCAGCTTCACCTCCCCCCATTGCCGCCCCCTAACCTTTGCCTCCCCTTGCGGGCCTACGACCCTCCGTCAACCCCACGTCCCTCTGTTGTTGCCCCCTGACCTCCGTCTCCCCGTGTGGGCCTGCAGGCCTCTGCCACCCCCTGCCGCCCCCTGTTGCCACCCCCCTAACCTCCACCTCCTCTTACGGGCATGTGGGCCTCTGCCTCCCCCGCCACTCTCAGCCGCCCCTGCACCCTCCGCCTCCCTCATCGCCTCAGCCGCCCTCGCCCAACCTCCCTCCGACGATGCTCGATCCTTTTATTATCATTCTCAAGTACAACGCTCTACCTCGATCCTTTACAAGATATTGTTTGTTTCCTTTAAAACTTTATATTGCAATATTCGTTATTATATTATCGTATCATATTAATTTGAATTTCAGATTCAAGTCATAAGATGGAAGTTATGTGGAAGCGATAACCAAATAATTAGGTACGTTTTTATTTATAATTTTTTATTTTAATATTCATTTGGATATTCGTTCATAAAAGATTCGTATTCGTATTCGTATTTTAAGGATATGGATCTTGATTTTTTAAATTCGTGTAATTTGTAATCGTATTCGTATTCGTAAACTAATATGAATATGGTTATGGTATGAAATGAATTCGCACTCATATTCGTTCGTTTGCAATCCTAGTCATGTATATTCAATACTATGCACTCTATGTATATAGCATTCCTAGATTTTACTCATCAATAAAAAGACCTCAAATCAAATTATTTTCTCAATAAAAGTTGTACATAAAAATATATTCTAAATAATAAAAATACTTGTGAAATAATTTTTTGTACATAATACAAATAATACCTCTCATAAAGGCCACAAAATAAGAACTTAAAGAATCAATTCCGACTCCATTTGAATTCAAATTCTTCCAAAATCACTTTATTGGATTGTAGACTATCTTTCAAATGAGAGTAGTTCCATAAATTTTAGAGTTATGAGGTGAAAATTGACTTTTTGGGTGCATTGTATAGTCATATAGTACCTATACTTGTAAATATATATATATTTAATTGTTTTAATTTTTAGTTTACGCATATTGTATTTTTAAATAGTTCTAAAATAAATTAAAATAAAATAAAAATTTGGAAATACAAAATAAAATAAAAACAAAATCAAAAGGTCATTGTACAAAGCCACACGAGTGTATATTATATACAACACCTATTTATTTAATACCCTTATTTAATTTGTAAAAATCAAATAAAAATTATTTCACGCTCCTTAAATTACTTTGTAAATAAATAAAATATAAAATAAAATATTTTTATGTAAAAAAATAAAATAAAAATGAAAAATAAAATATATAGGTATACTATACATGTACATAATACCTCATAATGAATATATTGTATATATAATTTCATAAAAATAATTAAAAATCACAAAAAATAAACATTTTCTTTTTTACCATTTTATTTTAAATTTATTTACTATTTTATTTTCAGTATTCTTTGTTTTATTTATTTCTAATTTTTATAATTGTCAACCTAGGTCCGTTGACCCGGGTCAACCTCCCCTCCTCTAGACCCAACCCGACAACCTCGTCGCTGGACCAAATTTCTTCCCTTTTTCCAGGTCGGGTCCGACTGCCATTGCCCTCGATTTATGTGCCCCATCCTTCTCCTAGGATCCGTGATCCTCACAGATCCCTAGGAGGATTCGGATCTTCCTAGGGTTCCGTGCTTCCCTTCGATTCTTCCAAACCCTGGGAATCCCTTATAAATACTCTCCTCCACCACCCCTGCTCTCTAGCTCATACCTCATGCCACCTTCCTCCATTAGCACCTCCAGGACTGTGACAGGGTCCGTTTGGCATCTTTTGGAGCTCGATTTGGTGGTCGGGTGTACGTTGCTCATACGTGGCTGGTGTTCCTCCACCGCATGCAGCCTCTCAGGTCTTCCGCAGCCCAGTCGAGGCCACAACCTCACCTTCCTCTCCGTCTGGCATTGCTGAGTTCATCAGAAGCTTCAGGTAGCCTCTATTCCTTCTGCATTTCCTCTTCCATTTCGATTTAGTCATCTCCTCTGTCGTACATACTTTAGCTTCGTCCAACGCCACCGAAGCCTCATCCTGTACTTCACCTGCATCGATCGACTTCCCGACTCATCTGCATCCTTCACATGCAAACTGACCACCTATATCCTACTCATCGGAGCAGGATTAGGAGATATCTCCTCCCCCATTTCCGTCGGAGATCACCGGAGCACCCCACCGTCGCTTCGTTCTTTTGCAACTACTAATAACCACGGCCGAGGATTTGCCTTCGAGCCAAGATCACCTTTGCAGGACAGGCACGCAAGAAGGGCTCAAACTGAGCTCTATTTGAGGTGGTAGAGCACCCCCAGGTATTCCACCATCGCTACGACCATCCGGTTGTTCACCGATCCATCTGAGGATCCCGATTAATGTGGAACGCCTTCATGAAGTTGTTGGACCTTGTAGAGGTTCATTGGACTTGTGGATCACCATACACGATCGATTAAAGCTCGTCTGAGCTTTGTTATTACAGGATCTTTCTTTGTTACGCCCAACTTATAAAGGTCCGATCAGAGCCCCTGCACATCTGAGCCACACGTCAGCACCAGCCTCTGTAGAGCGTCAGATCAGTAGTGGTGCACCTGATCTGAGCCATACGTCCCCAACATTCTCTGGCCATCAGATCCCTTTGCAAAGCTCCATCAGAACCATCAGTTGCCTAACGTGCATCACACGCCTGCTTGGGTATATTTCCCTTTTTACCCAGCATCGTGTTTTAATTCGTTGTAGTCCAATAAATATAATATGTAGTTAAGAACTTTTGCAATAAAGACCATGTAGTTTCTTTATTTGCATTTTAGTCCAAACAAATTGCAGTCACGTGTATATTTACGTGCTTTATGGTGTATTTGCATTTTCACCCCTTCCTTTGAACTTGTTAATGAATGAATGAAATGTTTTGAAAATTGCATTTATACTCCTGTGTGTCCGGTTTCACATGCGGCACATGCTTTTTTCTAGACAAATTTCATAGTGGCCCTTGGATTTTAAAGATCTGTTATTAGTTAGGTCTCAGAATTTAAAATATTTGCAGATTGGTCCTTGTGAACTATTTTTAATTGCTTATCTTTTTAATTCGTAAAAAATAGCCAATTAACTACAAAAAATTGCTTAAAAAGTACTTGCGATTCCTGATTGCATGTATTATTTATCGTGACTATAGCTTGTTGATTTTCATTCATTTTCTATTATTAAAAATTCAAAAACACCCTAAAAACCCCGTTTGTATGAGAATATTCATAAAAATTCAAAATATCATTTTAAAATTCCAAAAAAAAATGTAGTTGTTTTTTATCATCTTTTATCTTTTTATAAATTTTGTTGAAAAATACTTGATAAAGACCTAAAAATTTGTAAAATGCTTGAAAACTTATAAAATCAATAAAAAAAATTTAAAAATTGCGATTTCAGTTTTTGTTTGTAGATATTTACTTCTAGTTTATCATAAAAATCACTTCCAGGAATTTTGAGCTTTTTACCTATTTTAAAATTACAAAACATCTCTAGTTGTGTACTATTTGTTTGCCTTTTCACTTTTCGATTTTTAAAAAATCGTAAAAACATCTAAAAATTCCCTAAAAAATCTCAAAAACACAACAAAATATATAAGATACAAAAATATTTTTACTTTATTTTTCTGAGAATTTTTTACTTATTTAAAAAATACAAAAAGATCACTTGTATTTACTTTTATCCTTTGTGCTTGTTTCCCTTATATTGAAAAAAATTAAAAAAAATAAAAAATGAAAACCACTAAAAAGCAATAAAAAATCCTTCGATTTTTTTAATCGACTACTTAGTGTTTAATTGTGCTCATTGAATCCGTCCCTGGTCGCTATACCATGTCAATAAAAGTAGCAAAACTGCTCGCTTTCTCTGCTTGATTCCTTCGTGTTGAATAATTATCTCGTTAGTCACATTGATTGATTAGGGTCACAACGACAGCTTAATTCTACTATGAGGTCATCGAATAAACTTTGTTGCAGATACACCGACTCCATGTTTGCATATGCATCATCGATTTCACAAGAGATGAGTACTGCAAGAGAGCCAAGATACTATAGGAGGTCATCCCAATTACATACTCAACAAAGTGGATTGCAACTATGAATGAAGAGAGAAAGTTTCTTCAAAAGAGCAGGACATGAACCTGTATGCATCCCTCAAAATGGCAAAAAAACACATCATAAGCTACCAAGGCAAGATACAAATCGACATATATTGCAAATGGTTTTAATTACGTCGAAGGTATACATGATTTGGAGTTGGAGAATTAGATGCCAAAAATACCTTTCTACATGACGATCTTGTTGAATACATATTCAATCACTAACTAAAAGGCCATGCAATGAAAGGATGGGAAAATAATATTTGTTTACTGAAGATGTACTATATAAGCTCAAGCAATTTTCGAGACAGTGGTACAAGAGAGTCAACTCATTCATACTCACTAAGGAATCAACAGGAGCATCTATGATGTATGTGTTTGTTTCGGCACAAGAGGTATAATCGAGATTGCAAGATCAAATATGTTGGCCAGAGAGTTTAAGATGGACATGGAGGCAGCGAAGAAAATCCTACAGGTTGAGATACATAGAGTTTGCCAAACTATAAGATTTATGCCTGAACCAAAGTAGTTACCTAAATAATGTACGAGGGTAATAGGCACGTCCAATACCAAAGCTGAAATGGTTCGCATTTTTTATCTATTCAGATCTTTACCCTCAATCAAAAAAGGCTATGAATGTTGTATAAATCAATGCAAATATGTTTAAATTAGGTTTAGTAATTACATATGGAAACTTCATTGGCTTCAATTGGGAAGCCAATTAGTTAGAGGGACAGTTTGGAATTTCGATATGAGACCAGGGGAGAGAATGGGTGGAGTTTTTAGCACCACATGAAGTAGTTCTGAAAACTTGATGGACTTATATGAGTCCTCACCTCAAACTCTTATAACAATAGTAGAGTGCAGGAATGGATGACCATACATGCATGCTCCGCTCCACTCCAGTTCTGACTCGGGCTAGCTCCAAATTCGGTCATTTCTATATCCAAGGAGATGTCCCCTTTAGTGGGCGATTATAAATTTGAAGAGGTGCAGCGATGACTACAAAATCCCCAAAAACAATTCCCTCTTGCACAAGCATTCTCATTCTCTATGTTGACCCACCATGAATTGTTTTCTTCTCTTCTCTTGACAGCTATCGTTCTGTGAGGTACTTCCAAGGATGGCCTCGTCGGAGTGCACCGAGGACAACCGCAATGTCATCGTATCCTGGGAATGGACCATCAGATATCCTACGCACCAGTATTGTGGGAGCGATAAGGGCACCATTTGAATAGACGCCCTGTTAATCTCTGATCTATTCACTTTCATTATGTGTTTGCCGAAATTGTTTATTGCTTTTCTCTATCCATATCTTTCCCTAATACATTGTATCTAATGGCTTATCAGTTCCTTCTTAATTTCTGTAATTGGATTGTGATTTTCAGATTGTTGATTACACTCTTGTTAAATCACGTGAATCTGGATAATTGCTTTTTAATTATATTCATATTATTTTTTGCTACAAAAATCTTAGAGAATATATCTAAATCCACGATTAATATTATGTCAGAGACTATTTAAGTCAAGGGTTGATATGATCAGGATTCGAAAAATTTCAGTGATCGAAATTTCAAGTGTGAACAACAACACAAAAAAATTTGATTAACCACCGTAGGACTGATTTCGATGCTTGAAACTGAATGTCCCATGATATAGATGAAATCCGAACATACGATATCCTATACGCAATATATGTGGAACAATGAGATCGTATATATTATGGTAGCATCTCGTTGGACATGTCCAACATGTTGTTTGGTGTATACTTTCCGTCCATATAATCTGTGAATGGGCAATGGGAAGAATTCAACAAGATGTATAATTCTGATGATCTCAATATCTAGGAATACTTAGTCATGCGAAGGTAAATCGATTTCTGAATAGGAACATAAATTTTTTTCTCATGCTCCATGAATTGGAAATATCGAAATAAAACTTCCAGAGAAGTTTCAAGTCGTGTCTATCATAGCAAATTCCACAATTAGTGAGAAGACTTCAATATGACGATAAGAACATGAAGGAGAATTTTCTATGGATGACTTGATGGTGGCAATCCCCATAGAGGAGGAAGACAAGAAGCAAAAACATATGATTTCTATTGGTGTCAAGTTAAGGTCAATTTTCATGAGGCAAAGATAAAAAGGGAAAGGTGGTAACAACAAGAATAAAATTAAACCGAAATGCAAGATGTAGAAAAAGTCAAAGAATAAACATTGTTGGTGTTGTATTTAGGCTGGGCATTTGAAAAAGGATTGTTCATCCTTGAAAGCTCAACATAAGACTACATATGGGAGTTCACAAGTGAACATGATTACTGCAAGATTCAGGACTAATGAAAGGTATAAGTAAATTTGAAAATTACTATATGCATAATCCAAATGAATGGCTCATGGAGATAGTAGCCAATGAACATATTTGTTCTAATAAAACTATGGTTTCTTCTTATCAAGTCTGCAACGGTGGGACTATAAATATAGGGGATGATTTTGTGGCCATGATGTTAAGTTCATGACAAGTCAACTTGAGGTTCTTCTCTGGACGTGTCTGGACTTTGCATAGGGGGCTACATGTCCCTATCATGAAGAAGAGTGTTTTGTTTAGTTCTATTATAGTTAGAAATAGTTTTTAACTTAATTTTAAATGTTATAAAGTTATGATTCTAAGACATGGTATTTTTTATGGAAAATGCTATTTGGCATTTTTTATTATTATTTAGAATTAGATGTGATCAGTAAATATTGATTATGCGAATTTTATAAACTTGAAATGTTCTAGTTCTATTATCATGTGATAAATAAATTAGAATCTTGTGACATGTGGTATGATAGAATGGTACAAGTGAACTTTAATTCAATTAAAATAATGATGAAGTTAGAATTGATCTCTAAACACATATGTGGAAGTTAAGACACATAGGAAGCCTTTCCAGTCTATTTCTACGGATAGTAAGATCCTAGATCTAGTGCACAAAGATATCTTTGAGTTTAATGGCGCCTTAATCAAAGATAATAAGAAATATTTTATGATCTTTGTAAGTAATAGTAGTATATAATGTTATGTGCATCTAATGAAAATGAAGGAGGAAGCCGTAGAGAAATTTCTTATAAATGAGACACAAATAGGAAAAGCATTAAACGTCTTAAGTCGGATGGAAGAGATGAGTATATGCCTAACATGTTTCATGAACAATGCTAACTCTTTAACATATTTACCATATTCACTACAATCAAATTCGATAGTAGATGGAAATATAGGACCCTAACTGATATAATCGACGCATTCCAATTTTGAATAAGATCCCTTCGAGGCATGAGGGAAAATATCTTTTTGAATTGAGGAAAAATAAAAAAATAAGATTAAAATACCTCAAGGTGTGGGGATGTCTCTCTAAGGTTTTAGTCCTATAGCACAAGAGCAAGAACTTAGGTCCTAAAATCGTTGACGTGATCTTCTTAAGCTGTGTTGAAAATAGTTATGCATATAGGTTCTTGGTAATTAGGTCCAAGATACATGGCATAGGTGTCAACACTATTGTTTGACTCTGTGACATTGCCTTTCTTAAGGATGTCTTCCCTATGAAGATAGGAATTCCTCAAAATCTGACCAATGATGTAGCCTCTACTTCATATTATATTCTTGATCAAGTGGAAAAGATATCGCACGTCTGAGTTGAGACCCAATTTGAACACAATGAACCATTAGAAGAGGTTGAGCTAAGGAGGAGTAAATGACCATGGATAATCAAGGATCTTAGTAATGATTTTGTTGTCTACCAAATTGAGGGTGATCCAACCAGTTATAAGGGTGCCATGACTTCATCTAAAATAAAACGATGGAAGGAAGCCGTCAAGTTTGAGATGAATTCCATTATCGCTAATCAAACTTGGAGATTTGTAGATTTACCCAAAGGTTGTCCTACTACTGGGTGCAAGTGGTTTTTTAAGATAAAGCTTAGGCCGAACAGATCAATTGAAAAGTATAAAGTTAGATTAGTTGCTAAGGATTTTAGACAAAAGAAAACTATTAATTATTTGATATATATATATCCCTATAACTAAGATGACCCAAAATCCGGATGCTTATCGTTGGCATACGTATATGATCTATCTATCCATCAGATGGATGTTAAGACTGCCTTTCTACATGGCGATTTTGAGGAGGAGATCTATATAGATCAATTTAATGGGCTTATGATGCTTGAGAATAAGAAAAGGTTTACAAATTTTTAAATCCCTTTACACATTGAAAAAAAACACCAAAGTAGTGGCAAGAAAAACTTAACAAAAGCATTTTGTCATATGGCTTTAAGGTTCATGAATTCGATAAGTGTATCTACTCCAAGGTGAAAGGTGATGAGTGCACTATCTTGTGCTTGTATGTGGATGGCATGTTGTTATTTGGATCACATATAGATTATTAATGAGATTAAAGTGTTCTTAAATAGGAGATTTGATATGAATAACATAGGCGTTACCAATGTGATCTTCGTTCTCAAACTGACGAGGTCAGTTGATGGGATTATAGTTTCTCAATCTCACTATGCTGAGAAAGTACTTGAGAAATTCGGATAGCAAGATAGCAAAACCATAAACACCCCTTTTGATTCATCCAAAATGCTTTGCAAAAATAAGAGTTGCTTTTTATGTCTCAACTTAGGTTCTCACAACTAATAGGAATCTTAATGTATCTTACGAACTATGCAGAACCTAACATATCATTCTCAGTTGCAAAATTGAGTAGATATACAAGTTATCCTGAACATATCACTAGGAGGCTCTGGATCAAGTACTATAGTTCTTGAAGGGAACTATTTTCCTTAGTTTGCATTATGGTAAACATCATTCTGTAGTAGAAGGACATGGTGATGCAAGCTGGATAGATAAAATAGAGAAGTCTGGGAGTAATGGTGTTACTGGGTATGTTTTTACCTTTGGAAACGGTGCATTCTCCAGGAGATATGTAAAGCATACCATTCTAGGTCAGTCTACTTTTGAGATTGAGTTGTGTGCTTTGGACACCACAAGAATTGACGTTGAATGGTTAAGGGAACTTCTTTATGAAATTCCTCTAGTGGGAAAGCCAGTTCCTGCAATCTGAGTACAGTGTGATAATATTACCACAATTACCAAGATTAAGAGATCAAAGTTCACTCAATAAGGGGACACATTCAAATCTGACTTAAGACGTTAAAGGATTTAGTGTCTCGAGGTGTGGTGGTTGTAGATTTCATTGAATCCAAATATAAGACAGATGATCTTTTGACTAAGGAACTTGATATATCTTTAATCTTAAAATCTAGGCTTGGGATGGGACTGAGATCCATCAGAAGTTCTTCCAGAGTAGCAATTCAACCTATCTGAATGGAGATAGTGTACATTAGGTTAAATGTGGTAATAACAAGTTGTTTGGAGAATTGGTTAATACTATTGCTTTCATGCTTATGCATGAGTGTCCTACCCCTAGTAGCATGAGTACCATATAATCTATAAGATAAGGAAGAGTGTAAGCTTTTGAAGGGTTCAAGCTTTTGGGTAAGATGTTAGCAGTACATCCTTGGAGAATACAACCTACATGAGTGTTACTGTGGGATGTAGTTAAAAGAAGAGAGACTTTCCTGAATACAATCATTAAACATGATATGGGTACATGGCCTTTAAGAAACCAACCAGGAAGACTGTACCAAGAACAAGACTTTGTTGTTGCTACCGTCTACTTTAACACTAAGGTCTGAAGTTCAAAACATAGTTTACTTTGTTCTTCTTAAGGTGAAAGTAGTAAACTCATGTAAAGGTTTAAACCAGAAGATACCTTTAATGAAAGCAAAGTGTGGTAGCTGAAATGTCTTTTACATCACATTGAATTTCTTTTCAAATTGTGAATTCATGGGGGGTTATTTTATAAACTAATGTAAGTAGGTCTAAATTAGTAAACATACGTAATTGCATATGGAAAATTAATTAGCTTCAATTGGGAAGCCAATTAGTTGGAGGGAGAGTTGGAAAATCCCAATCTGAGACAACGAGAGTTTAGGTGGGATTTTTAGTACCACATGGAGTAATTCTAAATATTTTGTGGATTTATATATGAGTTCTCATCCCAAGCTCTTGTAGCAAAAGTATAGAGGAGGAATGAGAGATCAAACACGCATGCACACTCTGCTTTGTTATCTCCAGTGCTCATTTCTTTCATCATGCCCAATCCATCTTTGTGTGTTGTTAAACTTCTTTCTGAACTACGTCAGTTTGGGCTCGAGTTCGAGAGAGTCATTTTGAATCTTGGATCTCGATATTTTCACAGTGAATTTCATTAAGCGGGTTAGATAAATTAATCCAACAAATTAATTTGTAATCTGAATGTTGTGGGAATTTGAACTAATTCAATGCTCCAGTTGTGTTGTTTTTAAATCATAGGAGACTACTTTTAAGTGTGCAGTTATATATCTGAAGAGTGTGGCGATGAACACAAAGTTCCCAGACATGATTCCTTCTTACACAAGCATTCTCGTCCTCTATGTTCTCACACTGCGTACTGTATTTTTCTTCTCTCACTTGCTATCATATATTGGAAGTGGATAGTCAAATACCCTAAGTACGACATTGTGAGAATGATATCTTCTTTAAGGATATTCTATTCGAATGGATGCACGTCATTGCGGGAATGGATCTTTCATTATATGTTTGCCATAATTTTTTTATTGCTTTGCTCTATGTAGATCTTATATGTTGCATCTAATAGTTAATCGGTTCATGTTTAATATTGGACTATGATTTTCACATGGTTGATTACATTCTTGTTAATATGTCATGCCTGAAATAAATCATGCGAATCTGGATAATTAGTGTAAGTTATAGGGATTTTTACATTCATAATTCTATATACTTTCATTATTACGTGTGTACCCTCCATAATCGTGAAGTACACCCAAAATCCCGAATGATTTTTAACATTATATGGTATAACCATGTATTAACTTCCATCCATTTTTCCGTTATCTTTATTAAATCCGTCAGATTTTACCAATTTTGCCCTTTAAATTCAACCACATTTGCAAAAAATGCCATTGATTTACCTTTTCGTGGAAAGTTGATACTCTGACCCAAAGATTCAACCGCAGTTTTAAAGGAGGAAGAGCATGTTATATTGCTTTTATATTTGACAGCCCACATCTATTACAAAAGGCGTCGTAGGATCGAAGGCATCTCATCTAAGAATTATCTATCGAAGTCCCACTTCCTTCGGGGGATGCAGGCGATCTGCAAGCTTCTGATGATAATGCAATTGTTGGTCTCCATTCTTTAAGCCATTGTAAACACTGAGTAAATCTCCATCGTCTAGATTTCAAGGATGCAAGATATTGCCATGCATCGTGTTCAACATCTTGCTCCGCGATACATTGTCATAGCTCCCCAGGTACAAGAATTCCTTAAGGATCTCCGACGGGTATGAGCCATTACCGAGCTGAACTTCGGTGGACGGAGGCACCGATGCCATGTGCCAACAAACCCCATGTTTCCCCTTCCTCCTACGTGTGGTAGTGACCACAAATCGTACTCTCTTGATATGAACAATGTTTTCCAAGTAGTCTAGGTTGGCAACATCCTCAATTGCGGCAGGCAACTCAGTGGAGGCTTTGCTCACGTGCGCGGACGACGTGAGGAGGAGATCTGAGGCGTAGGTGGAGCAGATGGGGGTGGAGAAGAGAGGAGGATCTTGGAGTGGGAGGAAGGAATGGATCAATGGAGGAGGAGGGGAGATAGGTGTTCAACAGGAAGGAAGGGGAGATGCAGCGCCATGGGCTGGAGCGATGGATCAAAGGAGGGGCAGTGGAGGGAGGGACTCCGCCCGAAGGCAGAGCTGTTGATGGCATTGTGTCGGAGAAGGGGAGGCGGAGGGAGGGGGCGGTGGCCGGTGCAGTGATGTCAAAGGGGAGGGAATTGGGGGAGGGGGAAGAAGAGGGTTAAATTTGGATATTAAAAAATAAAATAAAATAAAAAGAACAAATATCCACCTTTGGATTAAGTTCTTTATATTAACTCAAGGGCTCATTTAGGTCAGTGGATGAACTTCACGAAGGGGTGTAAGACGAAGGCCTTGTTCAAGATTATGGGTGTAGTTTCTGACTGTAGAGGGTTATGTATATAATAATGAAAGTCAAGGTAAGAAATACCAATATCGACACTATATCGATATAGTGTTGATACGATATTTCGACAATATATCGATGATATATCGCCGAAATATCATCCACATCGACACACTTTTGTGAAGGAATGACTCAAATAGAAGTATATATCACCGATATCGATACCTATATCGATCTCATATCCATACTGATATATCGGCAATATATATCACCGATATATCACGATATTTCTTACACTGATGAAAGTATAATGGATTATGGATGTAAAAATCCCTTAATTACATTAATGTTGCTTCTGGCTACAACAATGAATACATGCCAGATTACCATATTCCACTAAGGTCGACATAGTCATGTATGATAACATTTGCAAATTTCCATATATGGCTAAAGACGCCAGTTTTGTTAGTAGACTCACGACCACCCAAACAAAGGGCATTGGCAATGACAGGGGTGGGTCTTAAGATATCTACGTAGCACAGCAAACTTCGGTTTGGAGTACATGAGAAAAGCTGATAGTGTGATTGGTTATGTTAATGTAATCTAAGTGATTCTGACAGGAGGAGATCCATTACATGTTATATGTCTCTGTTAGCGTGTGTGTCATCAGTTAGAAGGTCATTAGTTCCGCTTTTTATTGCACTTTTAACCGCCAAGGAAGAGTATATACAAGCTACGTAAGGTGCCATGGAGTTGTATGTTTAAGAAATCTATTTGCACTAGGATGCAAACGGTGACGGATATATCCGTATCCGATCCGTCACCGTATCCGTTTTAAAATGGATACGAATATGGATATCGTTTTGATATCTGCAAAATTTGTATCCGTATCCGTATATCCGTTTTCATGTATAAATAGTCATAGATTTATTTTTAACCTTGTATAAAATAATTCTACATCTTCCTTTACCATATTTGTATAATTTTTATGATACAAACACATTTAGTAAATTTATATAATGTGTTTTCCATCCAATTCGTATATATTTAAGTCGATTCTATAAACTATTTCTGACATTACTCATATGCGATCAGTATCCATTTTACATCAGTATCTATTTTTTAAGGATATGGTAAGATAGTTTTAATATCCGTCAATATCCGTAATCGCATCCATATTCGTATTCAAAAACAGATAAGGATACGGTAATACCTATATCCGTATCCGTCCGTTTGCATCCCTAATTTGCAGATATCGACCAAAAAATGGAGCAATTACATTTCTTTGTGATTGCTATGAGTGACATACATCTAACAAGAAACAAAATGCACCATGTGAAAATAAAGCACATTGATGTTACATACCATTTCCTTTGTTATGTGACAGCCGAAGGTGAGATCTTAGTAGAGAAAATTCGCACGACATACAATTCAACAAATATAATGACCATGCCCGTACCTACAACCAAGTTCACATTCATGGATTTGGTTAACTTGTGGTGGTCGTGAGTAGGGCTGCTAATCGAACCGAACTGTAACGAACGGACCTATGTTCGAGTTCGGTTCGATAAGGAACTTCGGATATTCGAGTTCGAGTTCGGTTCGATAAATGTTCGATAGGATATGTTCGAGTTCGAGTTCATTTAGAAAACGAACGTTCGAGTTCGGTTCGATAACAATTCGTTAACATCTCAACTTAACTAAAACTTGTTTATATGAACAAGTTCGAAACGGGAGTTCGATAACAAGGTTCGATAAGCAGTAAAAATAAGAAATTATTCAAATTAAAGTGGTACAAAGTCCAATAAATACCACAATTTATTTAACCTCAAAATTTATTCTGTGTATAAATACTAAATTACACATACAAATACACACACATATACATATATCAAACTCGAACTTTTATCGAATGAACATATGTTATGTTCATGTTCGGTTCGTTAAGCTATCGAACTAAAATTTGGAGTTCATGTTCAGTTCATTTAGAAATGAACAAACATTTTTCGAACTATTATCGAACGAACTCTAATCGAATACGAACATGTTCAGTTCGATTAGCAGCCCTAGTCGTGAGAGGCATGTGGAAGGCAAAAAGAGCAAAGTTTTCTAATATAAGTGAAAGGAGTTGAAGTCAAGTTGCATACTTGCTAATTCATGCCTAGAATATCACCACATTTAGGATCTCTGATAAAGAAGTATGTATTTATATACATGTTATTAGATCCAATGTATATAATGTATAAATAAGGTTAATAGGATTTCCAGAGGTTGTCTTACATTTTGCAAAATTTTGTCATATAGTCTAATCCCTTCCTCCTAGGTGTTTCCCCTCTACTCTATTATTTTTAAAAAAAATCAAAAAGTTCGTTCGTCCAAAGAAAGGTGTTTTCCCTTCTACTCTAGAAGGGTTTCCCCACGCAAATTCCATGTCTTGTGATTGTTGATAGCTTGGTCGTTTGGTGATTCCCAACAATTGAAGATTAGACTTCTGAAGGGTAACTTTTTGATAACTTTTATCGAAACCATGTGACTTGTTAGCGTGTGATTTATAATCATAAGATAAAGTGTGCATGATTGTTTACTAACATCTTTGTACCTTGTAATCAGCTGGACAACAACCACCAACTTTTTTCTAACTTCAAGTACAACTGGTTTTGATCTTTCCCGCCCTCTTTGTTGCGATATTGTACCCTCAAACGTAACAACTATTATTTTTCGACATAGTCATGACAAATCCAATCAAGTTATATGTGACCACACATCCAAGCAGCACCACTCTCATTTGAATCCAATCTATTTTCTCTGTCACCACACATCCACCCAATCCGACTTCTATTTCAGATACAGAAATTATCTGTACAAGTTTGTAGTTAACGACACAAGACCCTCAGCGCAATAATATCATTACAGGATCTTGCTGTCCATCTTTTTTTCATAGCAAACACATTAAGCTCGTTCTATCACAAGGGAGTTATGTCAGTGACATGAGACATCTTCATCAATTCCTCAATCACACTGGAAGATCATTGAATTATCCAATTGATGATCTTCTGAATTTCACCCCTGTACCACTTTCCAAGAACACCTATGTACCATGATTTTCCAAAAGCCACTATGTAAACTATATATATATATATATATTCTTTTATTTTCATACGAACCTCACAAACATTTTTCTCACATACAACACAAGCAAATCACCAGAAGCAAAAGAAAATTTTCAAACAAAAGATGTAATCAACAGAAACCTCATATCTATGTCATCCCATTCATGGATAGGATGACTGAAGGGTAACCACTCCTCTGATAAATGGTTGAGGGATGACCTTGGATCACCTCCCGAGCTACAAACGGAAGCATTTGAAGCGACTACCTTCGGTTTGAGAAATGAGGACCCTCGCCTCTCCAATGGTAGCCACTCGCATTGTCTCCGTCTAGTAGCTCTACCTTTCAATGGCAGTAATGCCCAAACCAGCAAGTCCACTTCCCACCACCAAGACCACCACCACCCCTGCTATGCAGCCACCACAGCAGATTGGTAAGCGAGTTCCCATCATCAAATCCCTTCAAGTTCCTAACCTTTCCCAAGGCACCCTCCCTGTCGTAAACCCCTTGCATCGCATAGACAAAGCCCTTCCAACCCTCCCCCACTCCCTCCCTCCCCAGAGCAACCTCTGCCCACCCCACCAACTCCCTCACAAACCCCTCGTCCTCAAACAGCACCTCGGTCACAGGCAGCAGTGGCAGCACCTGTATACCCAACCTGCATCCCCTCCACTCCGGAGGTGCAAACCAAAGCCCACTGTCCCTCTTGTTTGCCCACAGCACCCCCACCACCCTATTCTCCCGACTGAACTCCTCACCATACATCCCCCCTTCCCTCACATGCCACCAAGTTTGCGAGGCACGTATCTCCATCGCAGTCATGGTCGAGGCCACCGCAACAAGACGTGTGTCTCCATAGCTCAGGCCCATCAATGCTGCTGCATAATATGCATTCACCGCCTCGCTCGTGCTCTCTTGGTTGCGCCCATCTGCGAATTCCGTCAGCCCACCTGCCCATGAGTGCAGCTTCCAGAGGTCAAAGCACCGCAAGCGAGTGTAATTGGACCCCGATCCCTTCGAGAGTGTCATGATGTCAGCGAGCAGCGAATATGCCTGAGGACGGTATGTCCTCCCCCATGCACCATCGAGCTTCGAGAGGACCGCGATGGCATAGAGGAAGTAGCCAATGTGGTAGTGATGATCATTGTAGATACCGAACCCAAAATCCGCCCCGCTGTCAGTTGCGCCTTGCTTGGTGACTATCCCCCGCCACTTGGGATCGTAGAGGAAGCCATTGCCTTCAAAGGTGCCAACCAGCCACGGGGTAATCGCATCCCGGAGGAAGGTCCGCACCGTGGGGATCACGTCCAGGAAGCCAACCTCCTCTGCAATCAGTGCGAGACGTGCAGCGCGGGCGATGGCCTTCCCATAAAAGTATGAAGAAGTAGTCGTGATCTTGCTCGATTGCAAATTCTCGACATCGTTGCGCAGTGCGGAGACGATCTCTTCACGGCTGGACTCGCTAATGCCGCCCACCGAGTGCCAGGTGATCGGTGCGGGATCGGTTTTAAGGGTCCACGAGTCACCCACGACACCCACGAGCTCACCATCGATGCTGTTGTACCTGAATTCACTCAACACGCAAGCCGTGGGGGCGAGAAGCCGCGCGTGGAGCGGGTGCGCGAGGATGAGGAGCTCCCCCCATCCCTTCTTCTCCCACCAGTACCGCAACTCATACGGCCCAGCGAATTCCGCATCCCCGGAGACCGGGTAGCATGAGCTGAATTGGTCGAGGATTGGCTCGTGCGATGCATCGAGCAGTGCTGCGAAGCGCAGCACGCCAGAGAATGGCGCGGTTGACACGAGACGCGTCGTGCCGCGGGGATCGAGGGATATGGGGGAAGAGGAATAGCAGAGGAAGGACTGGCCGCTGTTGAGGTCGAACCGGTGGCGCGTGCCGGAGGCGCTGCGGGAGACGTTGACGAAGGCGTGCGCGGAGTCGATGGAGATCTCGGTGGGGGATTTCGTCAAGCAGGTGACGTACGGGGAGCCGCGGACGAGGAAGAAGCGGAAGGAAGGGGGGAGGTCGAGGGTGAGGCTGAGGTCGTGGAAGGAGGAGATGGTGTGGGGGCCGTGGGATGGGGAGTCGACGGCGGAGATGGTGAGATCGGGGAGGAAGGTCTGGTAGAGGAAGGCGGGGGAGGAGAAGCGGGTGGGGTAGCAGAGGGAGAGGGACGGCGGGGAGGGGGAGGGCTTGACGAGGTAAGGGTGGATGTACTCCGGTTGCGGGGAGGGGTTGAGGGCGAAGTTCTGGAAGAAGGAGTTGGTGGGGAGCGGGGAGGAGAGGAGGGGAGGGGAGAAGAAGGGGGAGGGGGAGGGGACGACGGTGGACTCCGTGGCGGGGAATAGGAACGGGGTGGCGGTGGTCGGAGGAGGCATAGCTGTTGCGGGTAGTGGTGGCGGTGGAGGAGACGGGGGATTTGAAGGTCTCCTCCTCCTCTTTTTCTTCTTGGTGAAGGTGTTTGTTACGAAGGTGGTCAGTCTCCTCGTCAGTTTCTTCATCAAGTTTTTCTCGAGATCAATAATAAATTAAGGAAAGTGGGGTTGTTTTTGGATTATTGTATTTCTTTATTATGATAATAAAGAGGTGAGGAGAAAACGTTTACAAGACATCATGATCTAATTAAGGTTGGGATTATTGGGAGATATGGCAAGTGTCATCTGGTTACCATGAAGTTTCGCCTGAATCATGGGCCTCTTCTGGGAAGGGGGGTTTGCAGATGTGGTGGTTGGTGTGAATGGGAGAGGTGTGGGCGTGGAGGTGTTATGAGGAAGATGGCGGGGGGATGTTGATGCTGCCAAGTAATGTAAAGCTTAGGTTGGAGGGAATGGAATGAGTAAGGCAAGCGTGAACTTCGCATGGAAGGTATGCTAATTAAGTACATCTCTCTGTCTTTTGTATTTAGCCATTTCCATTGTAGGGTACTGTAACAATAGAAGTTGTAACTTTGAGAATTAATGTGATTATGTGACAAGTTTGAGAGTGTGTAGTCTGACGTCAAAAAGTTACACAGTATAAAAGTGTGTTATAAGAGCGTAGGATTACTACTAGATAACTTGAGACTATGTACTTTGGGTGGTTGTCAACAGCTCCGATAGGGATCGAGCCAATAACTTGTCAAGATCAGTATCCTCGATAACAGTCTGAAGAACTAAGCTTGGGACATCACAGATTAAGTGATCGATCATGAAGTGGAAGGTCGTTTTGACAAGAGGCTAGTGAGTTAATTAGCATCTCATTGAATCTGGTGAAATCAAAATAAGTAATTAAGAGCTAAAAGTACTTGCTATAAGCACAAATCTCGACTGAACATACTTTCTTCTCCATTAAAAAAATTCATCTATGACAGGTAGTTACACTATGACAACTTTCTCATTGTGGTTGATATTTGTTGCAATTACATTAGTGAATAGTAAATATTTCTGGATTAAAGTTCATGAGATAAAAGCTCAAAATCAATCCATTCCCAAACTTGCCTCTCTTATCCCTACTCCTCAGACATTACAATTGTTTGTTCTCATTTTTGTTTGTTTTCTTTCCTCATCAAATGATGTTTGCTAGCGTGTATCATAATAGTACATTCAATGTATATTTCTCCCAGAATTTTAATTTTTTTATATTGTACAAAGAATTCAATTGATGTAAGGTTTGACCTAGCTCATCATGGAAACGTGAAAAATACGAAAAAAAATCGACAAATAATAAGCTCATCATATATGTGATATAGCTATGGCAAAACAAACATTTTGATTGTAATGTAAAACCACATAGATACAAAAACTATTTCCATACTTTTTGTGAACCATACGAGTAAGGTAAGCATGCATTTAATGAGTGAACTCTCTAAAGAAAGAGATCTCCTGGTTCAAGTCTGATCTGACGACTGCTTGCACTCGCGGACGCAACAACAAATTTTAATCCTCCCCTGAACTTGAAAGATGATTCTCTCCACTGATCGCCTATGCCAAGGATGATCTAGACAGATTACCTTCCACTTGATTCGTCTCACGAAATCAACTTCATCTTTTTAAGAATGAAGCATGAGAAGACAATTGCTTTTGTAATTAGGCATGCCAAAAATGGAGAGATGGAGCTACAAGGTGGAGGGCCATAATGGTGGAGAAGAGGATGTGGGAGGCAGCTATTGAGTTGCTCGAATCGAGGTACCAAGGGTCCGATCTTGGAGGGTCTTGTGGTGTCCGACAAGTCAGATCTGACAATCGTTGTATCGACCGCTCTCACGGTTTGCGGCACCCAACCCAAACGAATCGACAACAATTAACCCATATTTATATAGATAAGCAATGAAAATGTGTGAGGTAAAATTTACTATAACTCTATAAAAATGTGTATAGTGACAAGCAGTGTAGATGTCGAACACAGGGAGCGAACTGCATATAGATTGAGATTTCATATTAATTATTTCTAATTAATATTAAGTCCTTGTTTGTTTTCTTTTTGTATTTTTCTCTTTTTATACTTTTTATTTTGGTTTTTAATTATATTTATATTTTTTAAAAAAATTTAGTTTTTAATCTTATTATTCCTTTTAAATTTGACACATTTTTAATTGCTTTTTTATTTTTAAAATAATATATATAATTATATATAATAATAATAATATAGATAATTTTTGTAGTATATAGAGTATATAGTATATATAGGGTTTTATATTTTAAATATACATACATATAGTTGAAATACATGAAATGAAATATTTCTATTACATTTTTCTCTGTTTTTGATGATTTTTATAGAATTTTTATTGTTTTATTTATTTTTAAGGTATTAAATATAGTAAAACAGTGAACAGAATAATTAACTAAGACTGTTTTAGGTTTAATAAGTATAAATAAGTCTGAAATTTACCTAAAAATATTTTTAATATATAGTATATATTATAAAGAAAACTCATAAAATAGAAAGGTGTATTTTTTGGAATTTTTTAAAATTTTTCTAATTTTTATATGGGTTTTGAGGTTTTACGATTCTTAGGTTTTATATTTCCTAATTTTTAGAGATTTTTGGATATGTGGTATTATATAATATAATATATATAATATATTTTTGGGGAAATTCTGGAGTTATTTTTCTATTTTTTATGAGTTTTAATGTTTAGACATGCTATAAAAATATCTTTTATATTTTAATAAATAGATAAATTAATTAAAATGCCATGCAAAAATGTATGTGATCAATAAATGTTACATGCACTTATATTAATTTTCCTAAAATTTTTAAAGAAATAAAAATATTTAATATGAAAAATATACACAAAATAAAAATGCTAAAGATACAGAGACCTATTTGCCAATTTTATAAACTAAACATTCGTTCAATAATAGGTCCAGAAACTACAAGGATATGCTTATAATTTTCACAATACCTCACATGATGCAACACGTGAGGCGGAAGGACTTCAATGCAATATTACAAATGTTTAGGGTCTTCATGCAATTTTTGCTATTTATTTTACACGTAATTAATTATTTATAGGACAATATAAAAAGCAAAAGGCCGGAGGGTATGTGTGAAATATACTCTTGAAGGGGGCATGCAGCGCGCATGGGATTTTATCCTGCGGTTGACGTGGCTCCACGTAGTGTCACTTATTGCTCAACGACCCAGATTGGGCACCAATTCTCTTTAAATCAACGCTCCATATTAGATCTGGAGCGTTCTCTTAATCTAACGGCTCTAGAAGGGCTTGGAAGAATGGGAAAGAAGGTCTTCCCTATGAGCTTCAATCTATTCTGACATGATCGATCAACCAAGTTTCTTCTCAATGACTTACGACTTTCTTCCCAACGACTCAAGTTGATCGATCAACCATTCTGGCATGATCGATCACACTTGATCGATAAATCTTGTTTCTTGATTAATCAATATTGAAATTATAATGGCTATATTCTAATCGATCACTTTTGATCTTTGATCGATCAACTTTTGATTCTGATCGATCATATAAACACTCATGATAGATCATTTGATTTTATTCAATCATCCTTTTATCCTGATTGATCATATTCCATTTCAGGAAGTTTTTTTAAGGCGAATTCATTCATGATTTATTCATATCGGTTACTTTTTAATGCCAATGACAGACCTATAAATAGGAATACCTCACTTGTTCAACACACAAGAGCAACAAGTTATCTTCTCTTTGCTTTCCACGTTTATAGCTCTGGTTTGTAAGATCATTTTAGTTTAGCTTCATATTCTTTATTACATATTTATTTCTAATATTGAGGTTAATAGGAGTATTTACATGTATACGATTGAGTTTACTACGTAATCAACTCAGGGTGTAATACAGTTGGGTTGCCACGCAAGCAATTCAGGTTAGTGGAAGACTCGTGTGGGTCAGGTTACAAGCCCGAGTCGAGAGACTCTGGTCATGGTTTTTACCTAAAATGGTTTCCACCTTATATACTTGTGCACTTGTAGTTGTTTGAGTTTATTATTTACAGTAATTCACGTCATACTGTCTGATCCACCCGCACCCATCACCCGATCCGCAGGATAAATGATGAATCTCAGATACATCATGATAAAATCCATTTATTATTCTCATTGCTTAAACAATTCAATAAATATTATAATTAAATCATTAGTATTAACTTGTATTATAGTGTGAATAAAGTGTGTATAATTAACCCATTTTCTAACCCTAATATTATTTTATTTAATCACTAACTTTTTCTTTGTTTTCTATTTTATTAAAAAATCCCTAAAAATTATATTAAATATTATTTATATTTATTTTTACTTTTAAAAGAAATGAAAATTACAAAAAAAAAATCTCAAAACCACAAAAGCAGTGTTTTCACCTAGTAAAAATGCTCCAAACACCTTTGTACAAATGACCTCCTTTGACTTTTTGTTTAACATGAAGCTTGTACAAATGAAATGAAAATTCGAGAGAAGTTCTCTCATACAAGAAAATGCTCTATCATTACAAAGTCAAATTCGAAAGATCTTCCACCCAAAGGCGAGCGCTCCCGACCATTTTTAAAGTGTCCATTTGGACCAAACTCTATTAGGACCAAGGATTCGGGCTAGCACCATACAAGGGCTATGCATCGTATAGTGATACAAGTTTGGGTGTCGAAGGTATCTTAGATACTCAAAAGAGACACACTCTGGTGTACTCCCAGAAAAACAAGTGCAGCCGACTCCAAATTCTCTTGATGGACACATTGATCAATAAACTAAAAATATACATTTGTTTAGTAATAAGGCACTCAAGAGATCCCTTATTCCAGTGTGAGGGAGAGAAAAATAGACACAATCATATACCCTTCATCATCTAGCCATCCATATACACTTTCAAGTCTGACAAAATAATGAGACGGTTGACAGAAGCAAGAACTGACTTATTACCTTGTGTTGAGGATTAGGTCTAGGGAGAGTCCCCTGGACCGGGACCTTGGGTGGCATCTTGACTCGACTCTCATGAATGCAGTACACTAAAAGTCATATCCTTATATTATACGTACAAACATAGAGTCCGATAAATAAAGAAGTTGGATTCCTTTTGACTAGAGCATGGTTGATCCCAAAATTTTAAGATCACATAAACTGAGGGTCTTCAACGAATGAGCCTTGAAAATCCACATGCACTGTCAGAAATTAATCAGACTCCTTCATTCTTTAGATGCTCGAGGACGAGCATAGTTTAAGTATGGGGTATGATGAATCTCAGATACATCATGATAAAATCCATTAATTATTCTCCTTGCTTAAAAAATTCAACAAAAATCGTAATGAAATCATTAGTATTAACTTTATATTATATTGTGAATAAACTGTGTATAATTAACCTATTTTCTAACCCTAATATTATTTCATTTAATCACTAACTTTTTCTTTGTTTTTATTTTATTAAAAACCCCTAAAACTTAGATTAAATATTATCTATATTTATTTTATCTTTTAAAAGAAATTAAAAATACAAAAAACTCAAAACCACAAAAGCGGTGTTTTTGCCTAGTAAAAATGCTCCAAAAGATACACCTTTGTACAAATGACCTCCTTGGAATTTTTGTTCAACATGAAACTTGTAGATCTCATCGAGATCTATAACTTTCATGTTTTGTTTTTTCCCTAATTTTACTCTTTTCTATTTCTTTATAATTTTTCTTTATTTTCTTATTTTTTGAATTTTCTGGAGCTACCATGTGGTGCCCTCTGGGCCGCCCAAGTGGTTGCACCTTTCCCTACCACCCAGATCGCTCTCCACCCTTGGATCTTCACCCTCCACCCTTATCCTAGATGTTCCTCCCCTCTTCACTCATAGCCATTCGATCCCTTTATCCAGATCAAATCCCCGTCGCCCCCTCGTGCCTAAACCTCAGCCGTAGATATGTCCTAATCCTTTGGCTGACCACCCTCCACGTCACCCATTCTACATCATCCGTGATGAAGCCCCATCTCGATCCATGTCGTTCATCACCGCATCACCCTCCATCGCTAGATCAGATTTGATGATCTGATCTAAGCCCTCTGTCGTGCCCTCTTCCTGACCATTGGATCGCTAGATCCAACGGTCCACGCATCATTGTCAACCTCATGTAACGCCCCACCATCTCACTCTACCTGCACCCCCTTCCTATTTTGGCCACTCACTCGGCCATCCTCTACGCCCAATAACTACTCCCCTTCGAAACCCTAGAATCCGCCATCTTCGCCAACCCATGAAAGCCTCAGATCCGACCTTCTCGTGCATTCAATCAATCGTTAAAATTTCGCCATCACAACATGAACTGGTCGGAATTCCTCCTACAAATACTCCCCCTATCTTCGTTCATCCCTGTCCACCAATTCTTAGGCATTGAACCAGCTTCCACCACCCCTCTGGTGACACCAGAGGGGCGGATCGTCGAAGCGACGACAACCTACTGCCCTGGTGTCAACCCACAGCTGCCATGGATGTGTTGTGATGGCTCTGCCATCGTTGAGCACCTTTCCACGGTTGGGCGAGTCATTCGAAGATCGGAGCCACATCTGAAGCTCATCCCAAGCCATCTCTGACCACCATTCTTCTCCTAAAATCCTCCAGGTCCATCTTTTTATTTTCTTCTTATTTTCTCATCATTTCCCCACCGCCTGCAACCATCTCCATCACCGCTCGATCACCTCGACATCTTCGTCAGACCTTCCTCATCATCGCAGGAGGTCCATATCACACTCTTCCTCCTCCAGAACCTCCTCCACTTCCGCACCTTTTCTCTTCACCTCGCTGGAGAGGATCCCACCTGAGACCCCACCTTCTCCACCTGCTCGATCTCCCGCTCCATCTCACTTCACCCACACTTGCACCGTGCACGCTTCAACTATTATTAACGCTTGCAAGTACACTCGTCTTCAATGGTCGGAGTGGGGTATGTTCAACAGCTCCTCCTCTAGTGTTTCTCCATCGTCCGCAGCTTTCGATATGCCTTGTGTCTCCCCCGTCGTTCTAGCTTCATCGCTAAGGCTAATGGGAGCCTCTTCGATAAAGGGGGACATGATTGGAGCATGGAGGAGCTCCAAGCCCCTCGTCAGAGCCCCTCCAAGTTCGCCACAGTAGGCAACGGAGCCAAGGAACTAGAGAAGCAGGTGTCGTCTGATCCTCACTATCGGACGGCCCATATGCAGCCACGTGCGCTCCCAAGCCTCCATGCTAGCCTACAGGCTTGAGTGCACCGAGCCAGGAGCCGAAGGTCCAAATCTAGCCATGTGGACCGAGCCTAGGCTATCTCCCGAGCCTGGTCCCTCGCGTATCCTGGACGTGAGGGGTTGGATAAATTGTATTGCATAATTTACAACTTTTGGACATTACGTTTAGGTCCTCTAGGTACGTGCCTCACGTGCGCGCTTGGGATATTTGACGGGGAGGCCCTGGCATCTTTACATAATTATAATTATGCCCATGCGCGTAATGGAGAATTTACAGAAGGGTTCCTCCGAGTTTTGAAAATTACAAATAGGTCCCTTCAGAGGCTTATTTGTAATTATTTATCTTATTTTTCATGCATTTTTATTATACTTATGCACTTGCATTATTTTTAGCATATCTTGAGCATTCTAAGTCCAAATTGAACGATTTCAGTTTCATTTTGATGTTGGTTTTACCCTCTATCTAATAGTATTCTTAACTTCATATTTTGACACTGTATTAAATAGACTCTATTTTTATGTGCTCCGTGTCTCGTACTTTTTATGCTATATGCCATTACTCATCATTGTTGCATAATTTGACTTTAAAATTGACCCATAATTTATTGCTCATTGATTTTACATTATGTAGGGCATATTTGTGTATTTTTATCTTGCATACATTTATTTGCATTCCATTGATTGTGTACATGCATTGTATCTCTTTTAGTTGCATCTTAAAATCCAGCAAAATTACATGCATCATTACTTATATCATTCTCTGCATCATTCCTAGCACTTGTTTTGTCTACATATTATTTTGCATCTGCATGAAGACCTAGGCCTATGAAAATACTCACCCATCAATTAATTAGTAATTTTCATAAAATAGATGAATAAGCTTGTGTCCATATGTTCGACCTTGATATACTTGTCAAGTAAAATAACTTCCACATATTCAAAGGTGTGGATTTTGATTGATCCAAATTTGCCTCCTATACTACGATAATACGACATCATTAAAGAGGCAAATTTGTAATTCATCAAATGACGTCTTTATCAGGGAGAGAAAAATCATTTGACGAATCGCAAACTATTGATTGAATGGAGGCTATACTAACTCTTGTAGGTACACTCGTCTTCAATGGCGTCATTATCGGGGAGCGTTGTCAAATGGTGTCGTTGCTCCCTCGTATCTGTCATCAAATGATGTTGTTGTCGGGGAGAGAAAATCATTTGAAACTCTAATGCCTAGGAATTGGTGGACGGAGATGAACGGAGGGGGGTAATTGTAGGAGGGACTCCTGTCGTTTCAAGTGGTGATGGCAAAGTTTTAACGGATGATTAAATGCGCGAGAAGGTCGGATCTGAGGCTTTCATGGGTTGGCGAAGATGGTGGAGCATAGGGTTTCAAAGGGGAGGTGTTATGGGGTGTAGAGGATGGTCGAGTGAGTGGCCAAAAAAGGAAGTTGGTGCAGGTGGACTGAGATGGTGGGGCATTACGTGAGGTTGACGACGATGCGTGGACCGTTGGATCTAGCGATCCAACGATCGGGAAGAAGGCGCAAGCGAATGAATGAGATCTGATCTAGCGGTGGAGGGTGATGCGGTGATGAACGGCGTGGATGGAGATGGGGCTTCATCTAACATATGGGGTGGAATGGGTGATGTGGAGGGCGGTCAGCCATGGGATTATGACAAATCTGCAACTGAGGTTTAGGCATGAGGGGGCGGCGGGGATTTGATCTGGAGAAAGGGATCGAATGGCTATGAGTGAAGAGGAGAGGAATGAACAGGATAAGGGTGGAGGGTGAAGATCCAAGTGTAAAGAGCGAGTTGGGTGGCAGGGAAAGGTGCTGCCACATGGGCAGCCCAGAGAGCACCACGTGGCTGCTTCAGAAAATTCAAAAAATAAGAAAATAAAGAAAATTTAAAAAGAAATAGAAGAAATCAAAATTAGGAAAAGGTTAAAAGATGAAAGTTGTAGATCTCGATGAGATCTACAAGTTTCATGTTGAATCAAAAGTCAAAGGAGGTCATTTGTACAAAGGTGTATTTTTTGGAGCATTTTTACTAGGCAAAAACACTGCTTTTGTTGTTTTGAGATTTTTGTATTTTTAGTTTCTTTTAAAAGCTAAAATAAATATATACAAAATTTAATCTAGTTTTTAGGGATTTTTAATAAAATAGAAAACAAAGAAAAAGTTAATGATTAAATAAAATAATATTAGGGTTAGAAAATAGGTTAATTATACACAATTTATTCACAATATAATACAAATTAATACTAATAATTTAATTGCAATTTTTATTGGATTATTCAAGCAAGGAGAATAATAGATAGATTTTATCATGATGTATCTGAGATTCATCAATAAACCAACAATGTTGTCTAATAGCATTAGTGTAGGTTGTCTAAAACATGTTTACTTGTTACTTTGATACCTCTGCAACCGACTTGGCACAACATGTTGGTTGAAAGATGAGCAATTCTTTATATAAGCTAGTGATCCGCTGCTAGTACTCCACTAACGAGGAATCTCCCTAAGAGACAAATCGAGTTCGCATATTGATAGATATCGAGGAAGGATTTGATCATCTGTTGACGATGTATTTGAGCTACTTCATCCCACATATTCTTGGTTGTCTCCTTGTACAGGAAATCGGCAACGAATCTCGACATTATTGGTCATCCATGTCATGACTTGTAAGTTCTCACTCAACTAGGAGTCATATTCCTTGTTTGTCTCTTTGAGTGATTCCTTTGTTAGAATGTAAAGCTTCCTTTGTCATCAGTGACCACCTTGAAGATCCAAGATCGGAGTACACAATTATCTGCTCCCTTCAATTTGAAAAAAAATCACTGAACCACCATGGAGGAGTGGATTTCAAGGGCTTTGTCTTGATCGAACTTGTGGTTGCTGCAATCAAGAAGAGAAGATCGAAGAGGTTATGAAGCACTCGACTCAAGCATTAGGATAAGTGGTTATAAGACCATTGTGAGTTGTTGCGCGGAAGTTACCTAATAGCTATGTGGCCGCAAAAAGGTCAATGGCAATGATTATGGCTGAAGGCGATGGTGTTGGTGGTGCTTACGATGACAAGGCGATGACGATTAGACCCAAGTTCATTGGAGCGACGTTGGACTGTTGCTGGATGCGAATGTGGTGAGGCATCAATGCCACGATACTAGATTTACATAAGAACGATGGGACGACGGTGTCGCTAGGTAGCGAGTGGCAACATTACTGGAGATATGGGACGGTAGTGGTGGCACATCGATGGGGCTTCCTGGCACTGGAGGTAGCGATGGGATTTAAGGCACATACTTCAGTGTAAGACCGTCGCTCTTTGATACCATATGATGGAAGTTGTGAAATGAATGGCATGAATCTTATTAAAGGGATACGGTTTCTTATATAGTACGAAACCTTAAACCCTGAGAGGAAAATACATAAAGGTTCTCGATGGGAGCCCTACAAATATAAAAGACTAAAAATAGAAAATACATTAATGTTCGATAATTTCCCAATAACGTTAACAAGTGGATTTTATATTTTTGGCTCTTCTACAAAAATCTTATAAATATATAACAAAGAAACTCCATGTCTTCAATTAACATATATTTAGCTTGGATTGAAATAACATATAATGAGGCTCCCTGATCAATAAGTTCTTCAAGCATATTGACAAATAAATTTTTCGGAATAATAAATTTTTGATGAAGTATTTTGCCTACCGGCTTGCCTGCAATAAGGGTTAGCAAAGAATAAAAAACAAATATATATATATATATATATATATGTGTGTGTGTGTGTGTGTGCAATTATTTTTATCAAGTTTGAATTACTACCGGAAGGTTGGAGAGGAGATAGCCTGCAGCTTATCAGGAGCAATGAGCATTAGTGAGAAACGTTGAGACCTTTTAGTCTGTCCTTGTTTCAAGGATGTTGTTAGACCACCCAATTGTCTACATTTGTACTCAGAACATTACAAACTCGTAGCATACAATGTGCATGTCTTCTTTACTTATTACATTACAATCTTTGATGAAGTTTTGTTTTATCTTTACAAGATTACTTAATCTGGATTAAGTCGAGAATGATGTGACCATGTTGTACAAAATAGGATTTAATCATGCAGGCTTGGGCGGAACACAATACATATCTTTCTACAAGATCCAATTACATAATGTTGTTAACAAAAACCAAATCCAAGATTTCATTATGAGTGTTGAGTTGCTTGTATACGAGTAAAATGTTCATGGGTGAGGATGTGTTTACCCATTTAGAGCTTATATGTAGCGCGCCCCATTTTATTTCTCATATTAAGATAATGTGAAGTAGTGCCTTGTTTATAGCAACTAGGTGTGTTTCATCGTTTTTCCCCCTTACGATGGGGAGTGTTTCCACGTAAAATCGTGTCTTTATTTCATGCTTGATTGTCTATAAGGTATGAGAGTCTGGAGCTCTCTCTTCACCTCTTGTGCCTAGTATCCCATCCTTTGGATTGAAGCCTGAATTCTGTTATGATTGAAGCTTGGACTTCTTTGAACTCACCTCTTCACCTTTTGTAATTATTCGAGTCTCCTTTGGACAGAAGATTGAATTCTGTTGTGATTGGTATTGGGTTCAAATTTTTTGCTGCTTCATGATTGGGTTGGTCTAGAGCAGTGGCGTGTTTACTTGGTTATTCTGATCAGAGATTGGTTCAGTTATTTCACAAGGTAGTGTGGTTTTATCTTCTCCCACATGACAGGTGATCCAAAACTCGAGTGGATAATTGATAGTGTCGCCACAGACCATGATCGGGGATCCAAAACTTTTTAGAGCCTATAAATTGACCTCTGCAAGGACCATGTCGCTCTTGTTGATGGATTGCATGTTACTGTAGATGGAAAAGGAAGTGTATCCCTCCTTGATAAATTTGCTATCCATAATTCACTTCATGTGACTAACGTGCTTTTAAATCTCTTTTCTGTTAGCAAGATAACAAAGGAATTGAACTGTGAACTGGTATTTTCTTCTGATCGATGTTTATTACAAGACTTGGTGATACGAAAAAGAATTGAGATTGGTGTAGCTTCCGAAGGTAGTCTACCAATTAAAGTGGCAATTGCTTTAATGATTGCAATTTGAATAAGGGAAAACAAGAGTGGTTACCAGCATCATACAATAGCACGAGTGTCTTTGTTATATTCCAATTGGTTATCTAAAAGAGTTATTTCCTTTATTATTTGAAGAATTGAACTCTGCAGACTTAGTGTGTCATGTCTGTTTGAAGGCAAAGCACACTCGTGCAACTTATTTTGTTTCTGAGAATAAGATAAGTAAGCTCTTTGAGCTATTTCACTATGATATTTGGGGTCCCTTTAAGAATCATACTCATAATGGCTACAAATATGCCATTACCTTTATCGATGACTATTCTAGAAGTACATTGTCTATTTGCTTCGTGATCATGGAGAAGTTATCAGCATTGTAAAAAGATTCTTCAATTTTATTGAGACACGATATTGGAAAGTGATCAAGCATTTTAGGTCTGATAATGCTCATGAACATGTGTCTGATAAGCTGCCAGAAATGTTTTATTCTAAAAGAATTGTTCATGAGACTTCTTGCAGTTATACCACTTAGCAGAACAGTGTAGCAGAACAAAAGAGCAAACATCTTGAATTTAGCCGAGCAATCTTATTTCAAAGAAACCTCTCCAAAAGATTATGAGATACAATTCTCACTAGTGCCTTCCTTATTATCAGGATACCCTCAAGACGGTTGAAGATGGTTACTCCTTTTTCTATTATTCAGCCATAGAGTAGGCGGTTTGCTCTTCATCTGAAGATGTTTGGTTGTGTATGTTATTTTCATAATTATGCACTTGATGCGAAGAAATTTGATGCACGTGTAATCAGGGGTATTTTTTGGGATGCTCTCCTACTCATAAAGGTTATAAATACTTTCATTCTAAGGATGGGAAAATACATGTTATTAAAGATGTAACCTTTATTGAGCATGAATCTTACTTCTATGTGCATTCCCTTCAGGGGAGAGTGGAAGTAATGGTGAAGGAAATGTTTAGGATGTTCTCCTCTTTGATGCATGTGATGATTATATGAATTCTATGGGTAACTCCAACCATACGAATGCAAAGACATAACGATGGAAGTCTTGTTCTCCTCGTCAGCATGAAAAAACTGACAAAAAGAATTACCAGCAAGAAAATATGATGTAAACTCTATAGAGAGAGAAAGAGAGAGAGAACCCCAACCATGTTCAAACCTTACGGGTACGTTTGGTACGCGGGTTAAGACGGGTTAAACAGGTAGAGGGTAACCCGTTTTTGGGTTTTGGTGTTTGGATAGAGGGTTAAATTAGGGATGGGTTAGAAGTGGGTTTGTTGTGATATGATTGTATTGAAGTTTGAAAAAGTGAGTAGTTATTGTGATGTGAATGTATTGAAGTTAGAAAAAGTGAGTAAAAATGGAGTAGTTTATAATTTTATATGATATGATAGTATAATATATTATTTTTTGATGGAAATAATGATGGAGAATTGATTTATTTAATTTTTAAAAAGATAAAAAGTGGGGCCCACGTAGGAGTGGGGTAAGGAGCCCTCTACCCGAACGGGGCCTACAGGATCCAAGTTCCTCCACTACCATTGGTGATTCAGATTCTATCTTGAAAGTGGTCGGGAAAAAGAGATAAATGACAATAGTGAAGAAGTGGGTGCTGATGAATTTATCATATTTGAAGAAGATTCAATCACACAAAGATGTAGGTGAAAGGAAATAAAGCCCCCTCGAGATATGTTGAATGTACCAGATACCCAATTAACAGATATGGCGGGTTCTAAACTTAGAATAAAAATACAAATGCTTTATCTCTTCACTTTCAGCCTCTGTGATTCCGAAGAACTTTGTTAAAGCTAGTTCTGATCCTAAATGGGTTCATGTTATGCATGAGGAGATGGAAGCCTTTGAAAGAAATTGTATGTGGAACATTGTGGATATCCTGGATGGGGTGCATCTAGTTGGTTCAAAGTGGGTCTACATCATATATAAATCAAATGGGAAAATAGAAAGATACAAGGACGGGCTTGTTACAAGGGGTTCCAGTAAAAAAATATGGCATTGACTACTTGGAGACTTTTGTCCCTATGGAAAAAATGAATACAAATTGGATTGTGCTTTCCCTTGCCATTCTCAAGAATAGGAAGCTTCATCAAATGGACATTAAGAATGTCTTTTTGAATGGAGATCTCTTAGAAGATGTTTACATGCACTTGCCACCTAGCCATGAGAAGACAGGAAAATGTTATAACTTGAAAGTGTTATACGGACTGAAACAATCTCCTAGAGCCTAGTTTGAGAGGCTTGGGATGGTTATGATTAGATTTGACTATCATCAAGGAAATGGCGATCACACTCTCTTTGTCAAGAGGAATAAAAAAAACACCCCTTCATCTCATTTATGTCGATGACATGATTATCACAAGAGATGATGACGAGGAGATAATTCGTCTAAAAAAGAGCTTGCTGCAATTTTTGATCTGAAGGATCTTGGGAACCTGAAGTATTTTCTGGGTATTGAATTGGCAAGGTCGAATGAAGGTATTATTTTTTGTCAAGAAAATATGTCCTAGATTTGTTGAAGGAAACTGAAAAGATAGAATGTAAACCTATGTATGCACCTATTGAGGTTGGTCATAAGTTGAGCATCAAGGATGGAAAGTCACTTGATGAAGACTCTGAGTAGGTACCACCGACTTGTAGGTAAGTTGGCTAATCTTACGCTAACCAGATCCGACATTACTTATGATGTGAACATGGTGAGTCAATTTATGCATGCTGCAATTGATATTCGCATCAAAACAGTAGAGAGTATTCTCTGCAACGTGAAAAAAGACACTGGAAAAGGACTTACCTTCACTAAAGATGCAAAAATTGAGATATGATCTACTGATGCAGATTGGACTGGATGCACAAATACAGGATCTACAACTGATATTGCATAGTTCTAGGTGGCAACTTAATGATTTGGAGAAGCAAACAACAATCAGTTTATGTCAGGTGTAGTACTGAAGCTGAATGCATAGTTGTTACTATGGGTGTTGCTGAGATGTTATCGATCAAGACTATTTTGGCAGATATTGGAATACATTTTGAGTTGCCTATGAAATTGTTTTGTAACAACAATGTTGCGATAAACGTACCCAACAATCATGTCCTACATGGTAGAACTAAGCATGTGGAGATTAATTGTCACTTATCAGAGACTCTAAGGAGCTTGTCCTACCTTACATAAAAACTGAAGATCAAGTGGCCGATGTATTCACCAAGAGGCTTCCCACGACTAGTTTTGAGAAGAATGTGGAAAGTTCGGCATGTACAATATTTATGTACAACTTGAGGGGGAGTATTGAGTTGCTTGTATACGGGTAAATGGTTCATGAGTAAGGATCTATTTACCCATTTTATAGCTTATATGTAAGTCACCCCATCTTATTTCTCATATTAAGAGAGTGTGAAGTAAAGCCTGCGAGCAAAAGGGTGTTTTCGTGGTTTTTTTCCCTTCTGACGAGTGGTTTCCACGTAAAACGTTGTCTTCATCTCCTGCTTAGCACAAAAAAGAAAGTCAAAAGCAAAAAGAAAAGAAGCTCAAAAAAGAAAATCCTGTTTGGCCGGGTCTAACGTGACTGAGGACCCCCTATGTGCAGCTAGCTTTCCTGGCGTCTACGGCAGAGGCTGAACTCTGGTAAGCTTTTAGTTGAGACTGAGGGATGAGAGAACTTTCCTTGTGCCCCGGGAAAAAGTCTTGCCAGAAAGGCCAGTTCCAAGAAGATCTCTTGATTCCTGGAATGATTGTGATTGTCTATAATAAGATCCAAAATCTCAAACTGGAAATCTCCACATCATATTTCTAAGCAGCTGGCTGCCATCTCTCTCAAGAACCAATGCTTCTCAGTAAAAGTTCAAACATACTATGTTACCACCATAAGCACCATGTTTATAGACTCAGCGAGAATTTGTCGCGTGAATGCACAATCTGCCTGCATTGTCCACATCCTACAGGTTACGCGGGTGGGCATGAACCGCATGACTTTGGCATAAAAACTATCTGATCATCTAAAAGTGCCAAACACATTTCATGCTGGACAAAAAACCACTTCTGATCACCTTCACGGCTCTCTGATGACGCCATTTCTACACATACAACCTAAACGACTGATTTGCAATTTCTAAGGGTTATAGACTATGCCATAACTTTAAGCGTGACACCTAAAACTAGGGATTCCAGCTACCCAGTCCCTGTAAGATATAGGTGATGCCCTGGGCTCTAATGCAATTTGCCATTTCGTTGTATCTTTAGATATCCCAAGGTCATGCTCTCGTCAAGAAAATGACCTTTCCCATCAGGATATACTTGCCCACAAAAGAAATAACAAAAATAAAATGGAACCACATATCTTGACATAGAGGTAAACTGCCAAGAGGTGACCAGAAAGTAAGAGATCGGTTTGAAGGGAAACGAACCTTTTTTCTGCTCTTATAAATCAGAATGAACTCTTCCCATTTTGATGAAAAAAAGCCCCATCGATACATTGATTCATGCCGGAAGACTGTAAAAGAAGGCCTGCAGCTGAAATGCTTTCAGTTGAGAACTTCAGGAGCCAGGATGTGAAAGTGATATTTTACCATACTTGTATGAAGGACATGAACATTTATATACCGAAACTTGATAACATAGATATGAATATACATAAGACTTCAAACACGATAGCCTACAGAGTTTAGCTATATCATGTGCAAGCATAATTACAAGGAGACCCACCGACAAAACATACAAGCTGGTCATCAATTTACTGAGAATCTGTCCAGCTTTCCAGTTTCCTGATGCAAAGTGAGTATCATCGCATCATGTGTATCTGAAAAGGGGTGGGTAAAAGACTAGTTATATAAACCTGAAGTGAGACTATAGCCATTATCTTCAAAACAAGGAAAACGAGGGAAGGAATAAGAAACCTTCTGTACAAGCATTTTAAGTCTTTAAGTAATGTGGGATTTTCCATGAAAGTGTCACCACAATCATGCACGTCCACCGCCTTCAGAGAGAAGTCCTGATTGCTGTCGTATTCATTCCACTCAAACCACATCTTCGACGTCACCTCTTTCCTGAAGGATGTCCGGTGGTTTTCCTCCTCGGGAGAGTCGGCAGCAATCAACCTATATACATAGACTTTATTCTTTTGTCCTGGACGATATGCACGTCCAATAGCTTGTCGAGAGACTGAAGGATTCCAATGAACATCTAGTAAAATGATTCTCGAGGCACCTACCAAGGAGATGCCTTCTCCACACGCCTTGATCGAACCAAACATAACTTTAGCATTTGGGGAGTTGTTAAATTGTTCCATAGATCGCTCTCTTTGTTGATAGTTTGACTTTCCATGAATCATGAAAGTTTCCTTACCCAGACGCCATCCTTTCAGCCTAGCAAGCAATTTCTCCAAAAATTTTAATGGGGTAAGGTATTGGCTAAATACAAGTAGTTTTTCACCAGATGTATCTGCCATAGATAAAATACTTAGGAAAATTTTGGCTTTCACACCATCATTGACAGCTAGCTTGTCAACTGCATTGCAGATAGCCTTTTCATTAACGTGAGAGCAGTCCTCCCCAGCATCTAGATCCGTTACTTTTTTTAACTGTGGATGTAAATAAATGGCACTGCAGACGGACAGGCTCTTCAGCCTATCTAACTTGCCCAACTTTTTAATCATGGCTTTCTGCTTGGCAGTAAGCTTCAGATGAACAGTTAAGTCAACGATGCCAGGCAATTCCTCCAGAAAATCCCCTTTATAATAATGAAGATAATCATGTGTCATTTGCCGCAGGTCCTGGATTATCGCGGCCTTCCCCCGAAAATCGCTATCATTCTGAAGTGTTTCCTCAACAAGTTCATAGAAATTTCTGCTGAAATCAAGTCTAAAATGCCTTCTGCCATCTAATACTTGCACCCGGCTCAAGATACGCCTAACCATTGCACGGGAATTCTCCGATTTCAGGAATCCAGGGCGAACAAGATTCAAAATATTGAACACCTCCTTTACATGGTTTTGGTATATGGTCCCTGAAAGTACCACTTTTCGAGGTGTTCGAACACTAGAGAGTGAATTCAGCATATCAGTCTCCTCATTCCTAGGATTGTGCCCTTCATCTATGACAAGGAGATCAGGGACCTTCAACAGCTTTTCCCGACATTGGGCAGTCACCTTGTCATCTTTCCCCATGCTGCATACAATATTTGTAAACTGTTGATAACCCAACAACAGAATGCTTCTATTTTCCTCCCACATCCTTAAAATCTCCAATTGCTTCTGTCTTTTATCCGCCTTCGTGGAATAGAAATCACAAAGAGGTATGTCTTCCAATTGCCATTTATGAAACTCGCTCTTCCAAGTGCTCAAAATCCCTTTAGGAAGAACAATCAAGGTCCGTGCAGATGGACACTTCGCCAAAAAACTCTGAATAAAACTAATAACCATGAAAGTTTTCCCCGATCCCGGGGCATGAGCCAAGACACAACCACCAGGATCATCGGCCAGTAAATTCTTTGTCAAGAAATTAAACCCATGTAGTTGATGTCGCTTCATTAGATTCTTATGCCTCGGATCAATGGACATCCCAGCAAGAAGAGATTCATCTTGGAATTCTTTGCCTCCAGATTTTGGTACTATCTCATCACCGCATTTAGGGGTCTGACATTCTGAATGGTAGGTTTTCAGGGCCCGGTACCCCTGTTTATGCATATATTAAAAAGCAGCTGATTTATCTTTAGAAAAAATAAATTGTGATTCAAAGACAATATTGCATCGTAATAAATAACTGAAAAAACATGACACATCTTAAATGGAGAATGGATAAGTTATCGAGCATAGTTATTTTTTTAAAGGTAAAGGTGATTACTGGTTATTGGTATCCACAGAACTTTTTATCTTCAAAAAAATCATGTCTGGTAACAAATAAATCACAATTTTCCTTCCCAACAACGCCGCTAGTAAGACATTGTGTGTAACACATTTTCCAAATATTGCCCAACATTTCTAAACACCACCGCATTTCTCAAGAGGCAAAGAGCCCAAAGCATGGAAAATGGTTTAAATCGGTCACAAATCAAACATAGACTGCGTCATTTCCATTTCTTCTGCCCTCCTGAAAAGTATGCCATAACAAAGCCTGTGATAATGAATTCAACCAAGGTATTCCACTCTTCCCCGACCACACACACAAGGACATTGGAAGAAGTGCTTAATGTCCTCCCTATCAATCTCACATAAAGGACAACTGGCTCCAGCCATCCGACATAAAGGACAACTGGTTCCAGCCACATGTCCCTTCTGACAACCCTGGTAAATATCTGCCCAACACCCCCCCCCCCCACACACACACACACAAAATCAGTTAAAGCATAATCTTTAGTTTACCTTAAAGAAGTGATGAACAACCACCCCCGATAGGTGGTCACCTAAAGGGACATACTGAAATTCATTGTGAGAGGCCCAAGGGTTCCCTTATATAGGAGAGGACCATTTGGCAAATTACAGAAAGATAAAACAAAAATTAGAAAATTACAAAAAAGGACAATACTAAAAATAGTAATTATCTCAACACTCCCCCTTAAGCTGGAGCGTAGATATCAATAAGACTCAGCTTGGAACATCTCTGATAAGGTCCTCTTGCTAGAGTCTTTGTAAGTATATATGTTGTCTGGTCTCTAGAGCTGACATGCATTGTAGTGATAATACCCTTCTATATCATGTCACGAGTGTAATGACAATCCACCTCTATGTGCTTCGTTCTCTCATGAAAGGCTAGGTTATTTGCGATGAAGAGTGCAGCTTGATTATCACATTGGAGGTGCATGGGAAGAGGCACATCTATAGTTAGGTTAGTAAGAACGGATCCGACCCACATCATCTCTGTACTAGCCTGTGTCATGGCCATGTATTCCGATTCAGCACTTGATCTAGCAACTACAGTCTGCTTCTTATTCTTCCATGAAATAAGAGAATTCCCTATGAACACAACAAATCCAGACGTAGACTTTCTATCCTTTGGACACCCAGCATAATCTGCATCTGCGCATGCTGTCACTGAGAGAGATGTGCCTCTGCTGAAAAGAAGTCCAATACCAGGTGAAGACTTCAAGTATCTCAGAATCATATGAACTGCATCCATATGTGCATGTCTGGGTTGCTCCATAAACTGACTCACTTTGCTCACGGCAAATGCTATGTCGGGCCTGCTAGTAGTTACATATAATAGCTTGCCAACAAGTTCTTTGTACCTTCTCTTGTCGACCTCCTCAGTATCATCATCATAGAACTTCATGCTTGGGTCAAGCGGAGTAGTGGCAGGTCTGCAATCTGCCATGCCTATTTCTGAAAGATCTGTAACATACTTTCTCTGGGTCATTACAAGACCCCGTTGATTCCTGACAAACTCTATTCCAAGGAAGTAACGTAAATGTCCAAGGTCCTTGGTCACAAACTGCTGACCTAGGAAGTCATTGGCACCCTGAATACCATGCTCGTCATCCCCTGTAATAATAATGTCATCAACATAAACAAGAATGACTGAAATTCCTCTATGGGTCTTCTGTATTAACAAGGAGTGATCGGCAGTTGATCTCACAAACCCTCGCTGCTCTATCAAGTCCGGGAGCTTTTAGAACCATGCTCTTGGACTCTGCTTGAGGCCATAGATAGCCTTGTGTAACCTGCAAACCTTCTGACACTCCCCCTCAGCAGCGAACCCAGGTGGTTGTTGCATGTAGACCTCCTCGTGTAGGTCACCATAGAGGAATGCATTCTTCACATCAAGATGATAAAGAGGCCAATCTCGTGTCAAAGCAACAGCAAGGAGAATACGTAGAGTAGAGTGTCTGGCAACTGAAAGAAAGTATCATGATAGTCCACCCCATATGTCTGGGTGAACCCGCATGCCACAAGTCTTGCCTTATAGCGATCCACACTGCCATCCGCACGGTATTTCACAGTGAACACCCATTTGCATCCCATGATTGATGTATTAATAGGAGTTGAAACAAGACTCCGCGTACCACGTGACTGTAGCGCAGCCATCTCCTCCTCCATGGCTAACCTCCACTGACTATCTTTAAGAGCCTCCTGATATGTCTGTGGCAAGGTCCTAAATGTTGGTTTCGGTCACCATTTCGGTGATTGACCGAAACAGTCGAAATTCGGTCGAATTTCTACTGAAATTTCGGTCATTTCCGGTATTTTTTGTACTGGAGCCCCATATTTCGGTCGTTTCGGCCATTTCGGTCGAATTTCGATTTCGGCTGGATATTGATATTCGACAGAAATTCGACCGAATTTCGCTGAAATTTGAGGCCATGGTCTGTGGTATATGTACGACTGATAGTGCTAACGTAAATCTCTTGAAATCCTCTGACAACCTGCTCAAAGAAATCTGGGCTGCAAGAGGGTAAGTAGCACATGCTCGTTTCTACTTTCGCAGAGTAATCGGTACGTCAAGATCATCTGCCAAGTCCTGGGCATGTATATTTCCCTCTTGAGAGGATACCTGCTCCTCCTGTTGTACAGTCAATTCGATAGTGCCATCAGTAGAAATAATATGCTCATTACATACCTGAGGCGTGTTGGATGATGGGCAAGGCTTGTAAGCATGGCGAACAGAGCGAGATCTGCGAGGAACAACACGAGGTAAGAACTGAACCAACGGGGGTGGTGGAGGAGGTGGTGGATGAGGAGAAGTAGGTGAAGGTGAAGGACCAATTGTAGGAGGTGGTGGCATGTACATCTCATCATCAAAGTCAGATGGAGTAAGCTTGTCACCTGTAGGAGAAAAATACATGACCGACTCAAAGAAAGTAATGTCAGCACTCACAAAATATTTCAGGCTTAGTGGATCAAAGCAGCGATACCCCTTTTGGGTACGAGAGTAGCCGACAAACACACACTTGACAGCTCTAGGAGAGAGCTTGTCACGCCCTGGAGAGACATCATGAACAAAGGCAACAGATCCAAACACACGAGGTGTAAGAGATAAGAGATCCTTCTTGGGAAACGCAATCGAGTAAGGAACCTTCTCTCCTAACACGGACGAGGGCATACGATTTACCAGATAACAAGCAGTAAGGATGGCATCACCCCAGTAAGCATGAGGAGCATGACTCTGTATCAACAATGTTCTGGTCACATCAAGTAAGTGACGGTGTTTGCGCTCGGCAACACCGTTCTGCTGGGAAGTGTAGACACATGATGTCTGGTGAACAATGCCATGGGATCTAAGGAACTCAGAAAGATGTAAGGTGCAAAATTCCAAGGCATTGTCAGAACGGATATACTTGACATTTGCAAAAAAAATATTCTTTATTTCATTAATAAAATACTTGATAACGGATCCAACCTCAGACTTGTTCTTCAATAAGAAGACGCAGGAAAGTCTAGAAAAATCATCGACAACTACAAGATAAAAACGGTGTCCTTGGAGATCAGGAACACGACTAGGACCCCAAATGTCTATATGAAGGAGCTCAAATAGCTGAGAACTGCTCCGACTATGACGGGATGGAAAAGAGGAACGGTGATGCTTTCCAAGTTGACATGCCTCGCACTGAAAGGATGATCTCGAGATCTGAGGGAGAACATGATAAAGCTTCTGTAGAGGAAGATGTCCAAACCTAAGATGCCACATATAAGGAGAGACGGGTCCAGTAGAAACATTAGCATGAGGAGGTTGGACCAATCTGTAGAGTTCCCGTTGCTCACTGCCATACCCAATCATCCTGCCCGTGAGTATGTCCTAAAACACAAGAGATGAAGGGTCAAAGATGGCACAACAATGCAGATCCTTAGTGATCTGACTAATAGAAAGTAAATTCATTCAGAAAGCAAGAGCATATAAAACATTCTTCAGGCATATGGACAGTGTCAACTGCACCTCCCCCTGTCATGTAATGGGTAAGTGGTCGCCATTAGCAATGACAACCCATCTGCCAGGTGGTGTAGCCATGTAGGACTTCAGATGCGTTATGTCTCCACACAAGTGGTGAGACGCACCAGAATCCACAATTCACTCTGTCATGTCTGCATTTGTACTACCAGTAAAGGCATACGTAATACCTGAGGAGCTCGAAAAGGCTCTAGCTGCTGTAGCGGTATCTGTGGTGGTGTCCGCACTAAGAGTTATGATCTCTCGAATACGAGAGACAATATCATCCAAACGAGGATCGGCCTGGGGAGATGAAGTCTCTGAAGACACAATATGCTCTGTTGCTCGACCAGAAATAGGATATCCATGCTTCTGATAGCATATATCCTCTGTATGTCCAGGCTTGCGGTAGTAGGTGCAAGGACCACGGTGGCGTCCACCGCCTCTTCCTCGAGGTGTGCATCCTTTGGACGGGATCGCCCCACCTCGACCACGAGAAGCGATCATCGCTGAGGAGTGCGAAGACCTAGCTGTCGACGGGATGATGAGCCGGCTGAGACGCCTATAGGTCTCCTGCTGCTCAATGGACGTCGTAATGGGCATGTAGCTATGGAGCTTTTCAAACATGCCACGCAACGAAGAGTAGTAAACATGCAGAGGGCGACCATTTTGCTTGGTGTTGTAGAAATCAAACTGTAGTTGAAGGATCTTGGCCTCATTCTTCGCTTGTGCATAGGTGGATGCTAAAGTGTCCCACATTGCCTTGGCAGTGGGCTGAGTTAGAATATCATTGGCTATCTCTGTAGTAACTAGTAAGAGTCCTATAAAGCCAAACACGTGCGCATGCATCATCTTGCTTCCAAGAAGCATTTGCCCCAGTCTTGTCTGTTGGCTCTGGATCTGTCAAGATGTGTTGTTGTTGCACTGCATGAGGGTGAGAAACTGCATGGACGATAACTCATAATTGGTCTCATCCATCTTAGCGATGGGAGCCGAGCCCTTGAAGGCTCCGGATAAGAAGATGTCACCCTTGTTATCTGTCATAATGATAAAATAGCCAAATATCGGAATTCAACTGAGGAGTAGACTGATATAAACGAGTCTACCGAACCATATGAAGGATTGGTTGTACGTGTATATTCATACAACCATCCTTGATAATCCTCGTTACTTGACGGAAATCGTGCATTTGATAGAAATCAACTCACATAAGCATCTGCCGATGGGATCAAGGTCAGGGACAGCACGGATCCTGAAGTCAGGAGTCTAAGCGCAAGGGCGCAGAGCGTTTGGGCACACAGTGGCTGGGCGTGCAATAGCACAGCGGTTGGGCATGCAAGGGCACAACGGTTGGGCGTGCAAGGGCAGGCGACTGGGCCCAAGGGTACAGCGGCTGGACTTCGCAAGGGCGCAGGCGTTGGGCAACTGGGCGTCTGGGCGCAGGCGCTGGGCAACTCAGTGATTGGGCGCGAGCAACGCGCTACAAGGCGCAGGTGACAGGACACGCAAGGGCGCAAGCCTTTGGCGTGCGTGTGGCTGGGAGCGAGGCAAGAGGCGTGGGGGATGCCTGGGGGCACGGGCAGGGGCCGCAAGGCGCGGGGGCATGGTGGTCGCGCGACACGGGGAGAGGGGGGTAGGGCGGCGAGGGTGGGCACGAGGGTCGAGGCGGCGTGGGGGTGGGAGGGGGTGCACGTGTCGAGTAGAATAGGGTTAGGGTTAGGGATGGATAAGGTAACTCCGGTATAGGACCGTCGCTCCGATATCATGTTAAAGGGACATACTGAGATACATTATGAGAGGCACAGGGTTCCCTTATATAGGAGAGGACCATTTGGCAAATTACAGAAAGATAAAACAAAAATTAGAAAATTATAAAAAAAAAAGAACAATACTTAAATTAGTAACTATCTCAACATATATTATTCATATATTATTCAGTATATAAACATGAATTAGAAGTACATCGATCAATAATCTAAAAAGCATGTTACTTGAGTGTTCCTCATTAAAGACCAAGGCCTCCATAAATTTTCCAAATAAAGGAATAAGGCTTTATTCTCTAATTTAATTTGATAGACCTTGTCGTTTAATCATCTCCATAAATTTTCCATATTAAACGTACGCAGACATTCTGTCTTGTTATATTTGTTATATTTGAGATATTTGTTATATTTTTATATTTTATGTATTTTATGTTTTGTTTGTCTTCTCTATGTAATTTGCCCAACATGTTACTCTCTTATATAAGGGAACCCTCGGATCCCATGAATAAATAAATTATCATTTTCTAACAACATAGTATCAGAGCGGTGGTCCTAGACCGGAGTTCCTGTATCCCACCCATACCCTAACCTATGCGACAGGTTGTTAGGCGTGGCGGACATGTTATGCGACAGGTGCCAGGAGATGGTGGACTCAGATCACTTGTTCTTCAAGCGCCCGGCATCGGAGCGGGTTTGGAGGGAGGTAAAGATTCCTTGGGTGGAGACCGAAGGGGCAGTGGAGTTCTGGAGGTCGATTCGTGCAGTTGGTGGCAACTCTACTGATGATTGTTCCAAGCCATTTGCAGTTCTATAGGACATCTGGATTGGGCAAAATGATTTGATCTTCAATAATGAAAGGTTTTTTCAAAAAATGTAGCTTCTCATTGTAATGCCCTGCATCACTTCTATTTTGGATCTCACGGTAATGTACTCTAAAAACTTTTTAATGATATAGTTACTTGTTTTTTTTTGAGTAAGAACGAGGGGGAGCCCTCCCAAGCTGGGAGTCACCACACCAAAAATTTCATTGATTTGCAAGAAGTTACAACTAATGGAGACCCAGAAATTGTACAGAGCGTTACAGTGTGCTACTACATTTTCATAGTAAAACCGCTGCCCCTTGAAAGTGGCATCATTCCTACCAAGCCAAATAGCCCACAACACTGCAAAAGTCCCGGAGACATCACCGGAGGATCCGACTCCCACCGCACGAATAGATCTCCAAAAAGGTCCGCACAAGATGATTGCACCCATGGCAGCCCCAAAGATTCCCACAAGTTTACCGAAGTCCTGCATCCGAAGAAGATGTGGTTCGCATGTTCCACGCCATCCTCGCATCTGTCATAATTGATGTCCGTCACGCCCAGCAATCTACCCCTTCTCACTTTGTCACACAAACGGTCTCTCCTCAGGCACCACAGGAACACTTTAACCCGAGTAGGGATCTTTGCCGCCCAAATCATCTTCAAATCCGTGCATAGATCTTCGTCTCGCTCCACCACACCACCACACAATTTTTGGTATGCCATCTTTACCGAGAACTTACCCTCCGCCCACTCAAAATGATGAGGCTCCCCCGACATCTCCCCGACCGGGGGAATCTCCGCAAGCAGCCGCAAATACTCCTGCACCCTCTGTTCTGAGAGAACCGCAAGGAACTTCAGTGCCCATGCCCCAGAGTCCACAACCTCCGCCACCCGCGCCCCCTTGTCAATGGCCAGCGCCATCAACTTAGGGAAGCGGTTCGTCAGAGCCCCCTCCCCCGTCCAGTCATCATGCCAAAATCTGAAAAGGAGACCATTTCCCAACCTTGTCTGAAGGAAAGGCCTCATGCCAGGAATCACCGCTCGGATCCCGCTCCACAACGAAGACTCATGACGTCTTCTTGCCGCCACCAGTTCGCCCGTGACCCCATAGATCTTCCACAGCAGCCACAACACCAGCAAGTCCGAAGAACCCTAGATGCGCACCACCCATTAGGCAAGCAAGGCTCTGTTCATACATTCCACATCCCTGACTCCCAGACCACTCTCTGAAACAGGTACAGCAAGATCCCTCCAAGCCACCAAGTGCAACCCTTCTTTTCCTGCCTCCCATTAGACCAAAAAAAAGATCTCATCAAGGCCTCCACCTTCCTTCTGACCCCAACAGGCATCAGGCGGGTCGAGAAGAAAAAATCGGAATGGCAGAAAGGACGTGCTTGAGTAAGGTAAGCTTCCCGCCCTTTGACAAGGTGATAGCCTTCCACCCCTCCAACCGCTCCTCCAATCTCCGAAGAACACAATCCCAGTCGGACTTCCTCAGTCTGCCGTCAACTAAAGGCAACCCCAAGTAGGTGATGGGTAAATAGCTCAGAGGGCAACCCGCCCATTCAGCTAACATGTTAGTCTCACTCTCCTCATCCTGCATCCCAAGTGTTACCAGTACGGACTTCTGCCTGTTGATCTGCAGGCCAGAAAGGCATCCAAAAACGTCCACCAGGATAGCCGCATTGTGATTTTGCTCCTCCGTCCCCCCCCCCAAGAATATCAGCATGTCGTCTGCATATTGCAACACCGGGACGGAGATGTCCCCCATTCTGAACCCCTCGCACCAGCTCTCCTCAACCGCCCGCTGAAACAAGATCGCAAGACAATCCGCCACCAACACGAAAAGAATGGGAGCAAGGGGGAAGCCCTGACGCACCCCCCTCTGTGGTTGGAACCAGCCACCCTCATGTCTGTCGTTGACCAAAACAGAGCAGGTGCCAGGAGCACATAGTGACACACCTCTTAACCCAATCAACCCATTGGTGTGGAAATCTCTTTTTCTCCAACGTTGTCCACAAGAACTTCCAACTGACACAATCATAGGCCTTGGCATAGTCTATCTTCCAAATCGCACCTTTCTTCCTAGACCTCTTCCATTCTTGGCTGACTTCCGAAGCGGTCACGATTCCATCTGCCATACATCGACCAGGAATGAACGTTGACTGTGTTGATAAGACCACGTATGATAGAACACCTCTAAGCATGTTCGCCAACACCTTGGCCACAATGAGATAGATGCCATTAGAAATCGAGATAGGCATGTAGTCTCCAATCCCCACTGGGGTCTCTTTCTTTGGCAGTAGAAAGATCAAGGCCCTATTAACCTTCTCAAAACCCCTGTTGTCATCCCTGAATTCATTCAGAACCTCCAAATTTTCTCCCTTCAACAGTTCCCAGAACTCCCTCTAAAAGGAAACAGAGATGCCATCCGGACCAGGAGCCCCATCCGCATTCAAATCCCAAACCGCCCTGCGAACCTCCTCCTCCGAAAACTCTGTCACCAGCGAATCCGCCTGCTGACCAGTCAACGACCTCGACCCCCGACTCATCCAATCCCATCCATCCCACTCCCTCATTTTCCTCGAAGTCCTGACAAAATGCTCCCGCAAGGCAACACCAATGCTCCTCTCCCCCGAAACCCTTTGCCCCCCCACCTCCACCTCATGTAAGAAGCTCCTTCTCCTCCTTCCAGAAGCTACCGAATGAAAGAAGCGAGTGTTGGCGTCGCCCTCCCTTAACCACTTCTACCGCGAAATATAGTTACTTGTTATGACTTCCACATTGGGAGATCACCCTATTTCCTATCAAAAAAAAGTTTGGTGACCACATTGAATTCGAGTTTAAAGTTCAGGGACTTTTATGCAATTTACTCTTTAATGTAATTAAAATATAGCAAGGAAATAAACTACAAGGACTTAAATGAGGCAAAAATAACTGACAGCTGCAAATAAAAATGAATTTAAAAAGTGCAAATTGCCTAATAAATAACCGATAGTTGCAAATAAAAAGAACGTGAATTTAAAAAGTGCTTGACCCAATAAATAAATTTAAAGTTTTAAAGTTAAAAATTACATGCTATGGAATAAAAATGACAAACATATTTTCATAACGCGACAAAGATTCCCATAAATAGCAATTTAGTTATTGACTTGGAGGAAGAAGAATGACAATCTTCTTCCATAAGCTTCAGCAATGAATAAGATTCTAAAATAAGGCATGATGATTTATTCAGACAGGTCAATGCATAGCAATTATACGAGGGAGTGTGCAGGGATATACAAGTTTGTGCGGTTTTGGCAATTCTTTATTAATGATCCATTTTTCACAAGTCTTGAGTGTGGGATGGCGAGAAATCATCTGTTGCCATGGAACATCATAAATTTTTCCTAGGTAATGGGGACGATGATCTAATTTGTCTCCATGATTGTGTGCATATGGAGGAACATGGGACTTTCTATGCCAAAAAGGGGCACACCCAGATAGGTTCTCACATCATATATTAATCACAAAAATAACTCACGTTACTAATGTCAGGACTGACAAAAATTATTGGCATGATGGACTATATTCTCGGTATAAAAACGCTTCTCTTAAAACATGATTCCATGTCAAGCAATCCAAGTAGCCCACAAAATGGCAACCTGCTTCAATTGTTCCATCATTGACCCAAACTGTGAGATCACTAAAGAGTCCCAGACTGTTTCAAAAGACGGGTATTCGTATTCAATCGGAAGAGTCGTTAAGTAAAGAATAAACGGTATTCAGGTGACTGATCAGAAATATTTGGTTGTGTATTTTTAATTACTTTAAGATAAAGTTTATGTCTATTATATAATTTTATATATTAATACATGTGTAGTCATTAATTAACAACATAATAGTATTAGTGGAATTATAATGAAGCTATACACATCTAACTTTTACTTTATACTAAAGAAAACTACGTAAAATCCAAAAAAATCATTAGTCGCCCGAATAGTCAACTAGAATTATTCTATGCGGTTACCACCGAATAGCTTAGTTGGACCGATTAATCGGTCTAGTCGGGTGTCTATTGCAACAAGGGCCCAAGAATCACTCAATGCTCGAGAGGTCGACCCGGGGAATCGCAATGGCTTCTCAAACAACTCTAACCCATACGTGCGAGAAAAAATATGCTCCACCTTATCTTGTTTAGACACACAAACATGGCAACTAACATCAACAATTGAACATGGCCCTTATTAAGGTCAAAATCCCTGTGTGGTTGGTGACAAGAGAGTGTTTATAACTAAGGTAATAGGAGTATACATGCCCCTCTTTTGAACACCATTTGTTCATGCGCGGAAGTGATAAGGAGGATATCAAACATATATTTATTGAAGGCTTGATACTTAGGCCGTTAGGCCTAATTCAACCAAGCAGTCGATGTTTTAGCATTTATTTAGGAAGGAACGAACAAGCAAACTGACACAATTTTTGTGGGCCTGATGAATCTCCGTTTCATCACCTTTATTCTATCATTTTGGCCTCAAAAACCCCAGCAAATGCATGTAAATAGCATCAAATTGTACATAATAGCATTTATGATTCATTGTATTAATTACACATTAAATAAGGTTCTTAATGCCAAAATTATAGAATAAAGAGGAGAAAAGAAAAAGGAATAAAATATTACAAATATTTTATGACCCAAACCCCGAGACCAAGGCCAGCATGGTATTGGTCGACAAGGAATAAAGTAGGGGGAGATAAGGGCCAGTTTACAATAAATACCTCATTTATTCATGCATTTATTTATGCATTTTTGACACCTATTTTGTACATAATTATTTATTCCTCAAATAAAGAAACCTTGTTCATGAAAGTTGTAGATAATAATGTAAATAAAATTACAAATTTGAGTTTGTGTAAAAATAATACTCAGTGTACATTTTATACACAGAATAAAAAGCCAAAATCTCAACTTCACAGACCCATATCTTGCAAGTAAAAACTCCAAATCACCCAAACTCACCTTTAATTGTATATAGCTTTCCCTAAACTATTTAATAAAATTGGTTTCATAATTTTTGGAGTCCATATGCAAAAGTTAGGTTTTTGGCCCTCCTTGTACATAATACCTGAATAAAGTATTACATTTAATCATTATTCATTATTATAACAAAATTATATTTTTTTTTAGAATTTTGTAAATAATGTATATAATGCATACACATATTAAAATAAAAGAAAACCAAAAAGACTTCATAAAATAAAATAAGCCTATAAAATTCATAGACAAAATACCTATGCTATCCCTCTATATATAAATAAAAAGGATTTTATTCCTTGGTTCTTTTATTCTTTTATATTTTTACAATAATGTACACATTATACATAACTCATTAAAAATATAAATCCAAAATAAAAATCAAGAAAATACACTAAATAAATTAAGTGTACAAAATACATAGGTAAAATACCTATAAGTATACTTACATATGCATGTACCTATTTATTTAAAAATGTAAATAAACTCCTAAAAATTAAATAAAAATACCTTTATGCTCAAAAAATAAATTATAAATTTATAAAATAAGCCAATAAAATAATAAAAGAAAATAAACAAATTAAAAATAAAATACACAAAAATACATGTAAATACATACATATACACATTATTAAATTAAAGTCATAATAAAACACTTCGAAAAATTCAATAAAAATCACAAATAAATAATACATGAAAAAATACACATTTTTTATGTTTTAAGAAAATTCTAATAAAATCGTTTACTATGGTAAATAAATCAAATTAGGCCCAAATTTCCTATTTTGGCGTTTAGCGGCCGACGTGGACCAATGGGGCGCCAGCCCTTGTTGACCGCCTGGTCAACTGTCCCATCCAAGCTCTGGCGCGTCTGAACCGTCTTTTCCCCGATTTTCATCCTTTTTTTACGGCCATCTCGTCCATCGATCGAGCTCGCTTCCTTCACAAGAATTGATCTCTGATCATCCATGATGCCCGCCAAACTCTTAGATCAATCAGATACTCATTGGATTAAGAAATAATCGCCGGTCAATAAGGCCCCCTGCCAATGTTTATAAATAAGTAGCTCCGCCTCCTTCCTCGAATTTGGCCAATTTTAATCCAACCTTAAGCCTCGATTTCGTTCCCGGTACGTTCCTCGTGACAGGGGGAGTGTGCCAGTGCCTCGAATCGGCCGGAGGAAGGGTAGTTTTGTCGCGGCGAAGCTCCGGCGTCCGCCCTGCTCCCTGGTGGCCCCCAGGTATAAGAGCTATCCTTTTATGCTTTTTAGTTAGGTTTTAATTGCTAGCTTTTAATTCCAGTTGTTAGATTAGACTTTAGTTAATCCCTGTAGCTTAAAATCCCAAATTCGAAGTTCACCGGAGCTCCGCTCCGGCGACTTCTTCACTGTGAAACCAACTGTTTCCGACCGCCACGTGCACCCCATTTCACTCCCCATCGCTTTCTCCATCGTTCCATCACCTTTGACCAACCCAGGACCCCTGGTCTTGGCGAATCGGGGCTCCACCTCCGCCGTTCGTCGAAGCCCCTCCGCCTCACTCCATTTTGCTGCCAAGCTTCAAAATCCCGGGACGAGGAGGAAGCCCTCGCTTCCCCGGTTCTTCCTCTACAGGTCAAATGAAGAATAGAGCCCATCTGGGCTCGAATCGAACCAGGAAGAGGTTCCTGGAGGTCCGCTACTTCACCGACCTCGGCCGAGCGACTCGGACCTCCAGGAGCCATAATGGAACCATCAGTCGACGCGGGAGGCCTCCAGCTACGTGCAGACCACCTCAGACGCGCCGGAGAGCCCTGGAGGAGCCCAAGCTTCTCGATCGAAGCTCGCCAGGCGCGAGCTTCTTCCATGTTCTTCCAGGGAGCTCCAGCGCCGTTGGATCAGGAGGCGAGGCCCAGTTCGCTCAGGAGCCGTCCGATGAAGACACGTGCCAACCGTCAGATCAACCAGGATCATTTAATCCAAGCCCTTCATCGACGAACCGGTATCCACCGTCGGATGCTCGACGCGTGGATAAGTGGCGCGCCCAGCACCCCAGGATGATGCGCCTTAGGGGGTAAATTTCAAACACATCCCCCTGCTTTTTGTATTTATAGTTTAATACCCAAAATAAAAGGTTAAGTTGTAAATAAGTTGTCTAAATTGCAGAAGGACTCTTAATATTTTTATATTTGCGTTTTAGTCCCTTCGCGCCTCACGTGCAGCACCCACGTGAGGTGCGTGATATTTGCATTTAAACCCCGCCGGGTTTTTGTAATTGTAAAATGGCCCTGAAAATAAAAGTACACGTTCATTTTTATTGTGATTTTTGCATGTATGCCCCTGTCAATTATTTTATTTGCAAAAATACCCCTGCCAGGCCATTTATTTTTGGTATGCTTTGTCTATTTATTTTGTGCTTCATATTTCTTTGAAAAATTTTGTAAAAATAGACATAAGCTCATGTTGTGTACCATTGCACGCTATATTTTTTGTTTTTAATTTTGTTGCATTTTCGCATTTATTAAAAATCAAAAACATGTCTTCTATTCACTGTTTAACTTATAAAATTCCAAAAAAATATTAAAAGGTCTCGAAAAATCCCAAAAAAATTAGTTATGGTGTATTTTGACCTATTTCAGTGTCAGTCCAAAAATCCCTAAAAATCTCAAAAGGAAAACCTTAAAAATTCAAAAATACCCAAAAACTTCAAAAAATGTATAAAATCAAAGAAAAATCAGAAAAATATGAACCCAGTCCCTATTTATGCTACATTTTATTATCTTTATTAGAAAAATAGTGTGGAAAATTTTTGAGGCTGTTGGCTATTTTTAATTCCTATTTTTCTTACAGCCAGACCCTATTCCACTGTTTGCTCTCATTATGCTATTTAAAAATACAAAAAAAATGTTTCGAAAAATGCCCAAAAATCACAAAAACAGTAAAAAAACATAAAAATCCCAAAAAGACTTTATTCCTGAATTTTTGACTATTTTTGTATATTTTTATAAATATTATAGTACCCCTTTATATATATATATGTACTCCCTAAAATATATATATATATGTCTAACTACTTATATGTATTTATATATATATATATTTATTAATCCTAAATTTAAAATATATATATATACATATATTATACTTATATATACATATATATATTGTATGTATTATAAGCTATATACTAACCCTCTATGGGTATACATATATTTATATATTTATATTATATATATATTACCTAATTATATTATAAAAAAAGATATATACTAAATAAAAATAAAAAAATAAAATACAAACAAAAAAATTATAAAATACAAAAACCCACAAAAATGAGCTTCACACATGGATGACTCTGAGATACATGTAGGCTACTGCATTTTGTATTGCTCTCTGTGGTTCGACCTCTACATGCTTGTTCCCTATACATTTTATGGTAGAGTAATAAAGATTAATTCACATTTCTTTTTGAGCTTGATTGTTTTATTCTTTTACTGTGGGTTAATTGCTGATCAACCCATGTTTGGTGAGCAGTCGCCTCAGCGACACTTGATACATTTATTATGGTGACCCTCGCTAAATGTGCGGTTATCAAGGCCCAATTTGGGCCACGAGTTTTTGTTTAAAAAAGGAGAGTATTGTGAAGAGTCACATGCCAGTTTGTCAAATTTTCTAGATTCTCCAGACTTCATATTGCAGGCCATTCAAATTCAGACTCTACAGTTGTTCATACTCGACGTCAGATGTTTCTGAGTCTTCAGATTCAGACACGCACATGTATGTGGTCTTTTCAGATGTAGACATGTATGCCATCTTTTGTAGAGGTACCCATCATTCTTCTTGTTTTGTCGGTCAGAGTTTTCATGTGAGCCATAGGGACTCCAGAGTAGAGGATCATTCCCTATGTCATGTGGGCAAGGGTTTTCACGTGGTATCATAGGTACTCCAGAGTAGTGTACCATTCTCTGGGCCAGATGGGAGAGACCCAATTCTCCGACATGGAGACTTTGCAGACTCCATTCTCCAGCGATCGTGGACTTTGACGAGGATTGCACTTCCACGGCCTTTTCAGTTCGGCCCTTTTCGGAGATAGAGCAATTGTCCACATTATTGTGGCAGGCCAGAGTACTCCGACGAGGAGACTCATTTCAGTTGCAGTGACTCTGACAGACGCAAATCAGAGCACATGCTCTCCGACGAGGAGATTCAGTTGACTCACACTCCAGCCCGTTCGTCCTCCTCACCTGCATGGCATGAGAAGCAACATCCTCGACAGCAGCCGACAGTTATGCGCGTTGAGTTGATATTGTCTGTAGTGTCATGTATTGTGAGTTGAGTTTCTTTCTGTTTGTTCAAGTTGAGCATTGCATGCTCCAGCTTGAGAGGGAGTGTTGGAATATTTGGTTGTGCGCCCATGAGTTGTAGGAGGGAAAATTGATCTCTCCAGGATCCATTTACCCCATCCATATGTCTAGTCCCACATCTACCACCGGTGGGACTTGGAGGCTCTGTAGAGCCTATATAAGGAGCCCCGAGACCTCTTGTATCCATGGAGAAAAAGGAATGCAATATCCGTCCCTTTGAGGGCTTCTCCCATGGTTTCATCCCGCTCCATAGGGAGTAGGGTTCCACGTAAAATTCTTATTTTTCAAGTTTATGCGTTATGTTCTTATGCTATGTTTATCAATTTCGATTCCCCTTCCTATTTTCTAACATGATCCATACAGTATCCAAGTACTATAGCAGTTGTAAAGGGGAGATGTAACAGGATGCAATATGGTTGTATTGATCTTCTTTATGAATGTAATTATGGATGACCAATGAACATCCACTGGCTCCCGATAAAAACATTTCATGGTTTAGGAATCATCAATATACTTCTGGGAAAACGTGGACTATCCAAGGGGCTGCCAAATCAGGAAAAATACAAATTTATTAGATTATCGATGAATGTTGATTATCAATGAATGTTTAGTTATCTGATCAAAAGAAATGATGCAAAATAAAGAGTTATCACGCAGTTGTCTACCATGGCATCCATACAAGCAACGAATAAAGTTAGATGTTTAAGACAGATCAGTACTTCTTCTTATCATTGGTAGTTGAATCATTACCACAAAATATTGAACTGTAGGGGGGAAATGAATAAGCGAAGAAAAATACAACTTAAGACAAACCTTTGGCCAACTATAGTCAAATATATTTTCAATGCTTTTTTGGATGATTCCACATATCCTACAAACCAGGCCCAAGTCATCCCTAAGAACAAAAGAATGCTCGCACTCTTCACTTTGTAAATCTTCAATCGCATCCTCTATCCCATCTGCCATCGGAAACTGCATAAAGTAAAAAAATTAACAATGGCAGACATCTTCCGCCTACTACTTTCACTAAGCAAGTTTTTTTTCCGAAAAAAATGATCGGAGTTCCTTGTAACACTTATTATATGGAGATCCCATAATGCAATATAGAATGTTATGTAAAGTCATGTGTGTATTTGACTAAGATGATTATGGAAATTCAGGATCTTCTCTCAGATTAGATGCTGATTTTTTAGCAATACTTCCAAATAATGATGTTAATTAAACAACAAAATCAGATGGTTCCACCCATTTAACATGGGAAAATGGCCAGGTTTTTTTAGTTACACTGGTTTGAAGGAAAATATATATAAAATATACGTACGCATACAGACAGATAGTCTGTGTGGAGAGGTTTTGAATATTCTGCAGCCAACGACATCTCTTTCCAAAGATCGTCCAGACCATCCTTCTCAGATGATTCATAATCGCGGGATAAGTTACTTTCTATGCTTGGAGAAGGAACAAGGGTTACATCACATTCACGACCAGCAGATGCATGAGACTTCTCGGTTGCAATATTAACAGAATCAAGAATTCCATGCTTTCCTTCAAATTCATTTTTCCTATGTTCCAGATCCTGCTGAACAAAAGTTATAGCATATTAATCTGTAATGTCAGAATTTAAAAAATCGTAATTCAACAAAGACATAGAGCTCAAGGTGTAACGCTTAGATCTATGGTGCATATTCAATACAGAAGTTTCTCATTCCGCTACAATATGCAAGTTGGCAGGTCCATGAACTTAGTCCCGGTCCAGCTCCGCCTCAATTTACATGGTTTCCAATCTTTTAACTCTTAGTTGTTTGATCAAGTAAACGAATCTTACAGATGAATCGGTCTATCTCACATGCATGTATATTGTAACATCCCCCAGCCCCAAAATTTAGTGAAGAAAATCTAAGGTCCTATGGAAGTAGAACTCTATTGCAAAATATTACGTTTGCATCAGCAAGGCAATTTCAGTTATTTGAACATGTTCTCCCCTGCTTATTTTGGGGTGGAAGCCAGTTAATCTCCATGAGGATCATTGGGAAAAAAAGGTGCCTTCTTCATGGACAAAGTTAATCTCTTCCATCAAAGGTGTTGGAGAATGTAATAGAATGGTAATTGGATCTCTTCAGGATCCAGTTACCACTTACTCATGTTTAGTCTCACATCTATTATCTGTGGGACTCCAATCTGTCTATGGGGCTATATAAGGAGCCACACACACCCGTACTCAATGAGAAAGTTCAATAGAATATCCGGTCCTTTGAGGCCTTCTCCTGTAGTTTCATCTCGCTCCTTAGGGAGTAGGGTTCCACGTAAAATCTTCATGTTCATGTTTATTACTCTTGTATTTCTTGCATTGTTTATCCAATCCGCTTCCGCATTCTAAATTTCAACATGGTATCAGAGCAGTCGATTCTATGGTTGATTCCTGAAGATTTATATCAGAGTAAGTTGTTCTTTTGGATATTCAATTTGGACAATTATTGTCATCCATGCTGTCCATGGTATGAGAAATTTGTTCTTGGAGTTTGTGTCTTTAATTTCTCGCGACACTATCAGAACAGATTTAAATCAGCACAAATTCGATTCGAATTTTGATTTTTATCTTCACGATAATTCTCGCGACACTATCAGAACAGATTTAAATCTGCACAAATTCGATTCGAATTTTGATTTTTATCTTCACGATAATCTCAAAATATGTATGCTACCAGGTACACAAGATCCTCTCCACCGTGTGAAATTAGGGTTCTCCTACTGGACCCCTAGTTTACGTTGTGCAGCAGCTTGCACATACTTCTCATTCATCTTCTCCATCAGGCACTATGGTATCTCTATGAAGTTCAAGCGATGACATCTCCAGGCCCTAAGAAGCAGCAAGAAGGGCATCAACCGTTGCATGGTTATTGTTAGAAAATAGGAAGCGGAAGCGAAAACATGGATAAAGATAAACATCAAAGAAGAACAGCGGGATTTTACGTGGAACCCTACTCCGTGAGGAGCGAGATGAAACCACGGGAGAAGCCCTCAAAGGGGCATGTGCTTCATTGCTTTTTCTCATTTGATACATGAGGCATGGGGCTCCTTATATAGCCTCCACAGGGCCTCCAAGTCCCACCACTAGACGATGTGGGACAAAACTGTTGGATGGGGTACCCATCTCCCATACATGTGACGCATATAACGCATACTCCAACACTCCCCCTCAAGCTGGAGCATGTAATGCTCAGCTTGGACAAACAGAAAGACACTCAACTCAACGCTACAGGATACTACGGATAATATCAACCCAACGTGCACATTGCTGCAGTCGAGAACGTTGCTTCTCATGCCGTGCAGGTGAGGAGGACGAACGGGCTGGAGTGTGAGTCTTCTGAATCTCCTCGTCGGAGAGCATGTGCTCTGAACTGCGCCTGTCAGAGTCACTGCAACTGAAATGAGTCTCCTCATCGGAGTACTCTGGCCTGCCACAATAATGTGGACAACTGCTCCATCTCTGAAAAGGGCCGAACTGAATAAGGTCGAGGCTGTGCAATCCTCGTCGGAGTCCACGGTCGCTGGAGAATGGAGTCTGAAAATAGTCTCCTCGTCGGAGAACTGGGTCTTTCCCATCTGGCTCAGAGAATGGTGCACTGCTCTGGTGTACCTATGATACTACATTACATGAAAACCCTTGCCCACATGGCATAGGGAATGGTCCTCTACTCTGGAGTCCCTATGGCTCACATGAAAATTCTGGCCTACAAAACAAGAAAGGATGGGGACCTCTGAACTGATGCCATACATGTGCTCATCTGAAAAGACCGCATACCCGTGCGTGTCTGAAATTTAGTCTGCTCTGGAGAACTCAAAAAATGAGCCTCAACATGGAGTGCCTCGAACTTGGACTCTGACCAATCTGTCGAGTCTGAATGTTTGAACTGTATAGTCTGAAAGCTGACTAGGCATCTGGAATATGAAATATGTCTCTGAACCAGAACTGCAACTGGAATATGAATCGTCAGAGTGATAATGCCGAAGAACTCTACACAACACATGAACATTCAAAACTTTCTTGTGGCTTTTTCAATTTTTTTGAAGCCGTCACATTTTTTCGGCTTTCAAAACACATTTTTTTAACTTGTGTACGGCTCTTCATTTTGTACGCGCCTTTTCTTTTCTTTTAAAAGAAAACACATTTTTTTAATAACACATACAGCCCACTTGGGTTTTTACCACCCCTCCCCCATTTCTCTCTCTCTCTTTTAAAACACGGCTCACGGGCCCCCCTTGGGTTCCTAGAGAAAAATAACAAAATTTTCCCCTTTTTTTATAAGACGCAGCCCCCCCCCCCGGTTAGGGTTCTGTAGGCTTCCCTTGGAGAAACGACGCCGCCGCGGCACTCGAGGGAATGGCTAGGAGGGAGCCGCCTTCGGCATCAGGAGCACCCGTTGCAGGCGCAGATGGAAGAGAGGGAATCACTGCTCCCGCGGGAGCCGCCGCAGGGAAAGGACACAGCCGCAGGGAAAGGGCTTCTGTTGCGGTAAGGGTTGTCTGCGCGTCGCCTTGGGCGCTAGGGATCTCGCCGCCTTGCGGCGATGGATGACTAGAGAAAGGAAGAGCCTCCGCCTACAGAGCATCGTACAGGGAGGTTGATTGGGCTGCTGCGATCTGAAGGTTCATCATGGAGTTGATGTCGACACCGCGAGGAGGAGATCTCCTGATCTGGATACCACCCTAAAGGCCCTGGCGGCGCCGCCCCAGAGATGGAGCGTGCGCCTCCTGCGCGTGCAAGGAGAAAGACAATACGGCCGCCTGCGGCATTCGAGAGATTGGGGTGTGTTGCCTGCGTGCAGGGTCGGGACCACAAGCCGATGTTGCGCCTGGGCCTGCGCGAGGCGACCTGAGTTGTCATCGGGCTCCGAATGGAGAGGGGCATTGCTGTTCGGGAGGTCGCGCGAGCGACGCGAATCTTGCGCATCAAACTGGGAGATCATTTGGTTACTCTCTTTCCTATAGGAACTTGGTTGTTGTCACTACTCATGTTCCTCTATATTGTGACAACAAATCCACGACATACATATTGTTACGAATCCTATTTTCCATGAGCAGATCAATCACATTAAGATTGACTACCACTCCACGCAAGTCGACTGATTTTCATTTTGCAGATGCATTCATGAATGCATTATCAATGAAGCGCGTCTCGTGGATAATCTCCAAATTGCGCATGATCGATTGATATGCTCCAACTTGAGGGGGTGTTAGAGACGACCTTATATTTATTTTATTTAGTTGTAACCCATTGAGGCTCTTTATGTAATTTCACGTTAATGAGTGTTCTAGGATTTCGGCCTGTTAGAACTATTATATTACAATTACGTTTGTAACCCTTCGGGTTCCGTAATCCTTAACCCTTCAGGTTCCGTAACCTTTAACCCTTCGGGTTCCCTAACCCCTCAGGGGTATTTATGTATTTTCCTTTTGTACTCTCTAGGGTTTTCTCTCTATATAAGAGACCTTAACCTACGGAATAGATATCCCATTTGTCTCTCTTCTCCACATGGTATCAGAGCAACGGTCCTAGACCGGGGTTCTGACCTAAAATCCCCACCGCTACCTTCAAGATTCGCAAAAGCCTGCGCGGGCCCTTTTCCCTGAATTAGGGCCCCGTGCAAGGCCCTCCAATCGCCTCCAGTGCAGCAGCCCTCCCGCTAGCGCTACCATGTGCTTTCAAGACCTACGAAGGCCGTCAGCCCCACAGCTACCCTCCACGGGTACCGTAGGACTCTTTGGAAATCCAAAACTCATCACGGACCGCTTCCAAGAATTTAGATTTGTTGTCCATTGAGGATTTTCAGCCCTTCTTCTAGGGCAAACGTGAGTTCTAGGGCATTTTTTAGCTCTTATATGCATCCTTAGTTGATCACAGGATCTTCTTTCTATTTTAAGACCACCATGGCGCCTTCTTCTACCGAGACAAAGCCCCTGGCCACCAATATTATGGCACAAGGCACTACTATCAAACTCAAAGGCACAAAAAATTACGTGCTCTGGTCTCGATCTTTTTTGGTGTTCATTGGTGGTTAGAGGAAATTCTACATTTTGACTGAAGATCCTTTAGATGAAAAGGACAAAGAGTACGACAACTGACAGACTGACAACTATTTAGTTATCAACTGGATGACCAACAATGTTGAGGCTCACATTGCCTCAAATCTTCTTTGCAAAAATACGGCCAAGGAAATGTGGGAGGATCTCGAGCAAACATACTCCCAGAAGAAGACGAAGTCACGCCTTGCAGATATTTACAGGCGAATCCGGTCGGCATCTCTGGGTGATTCTACCCTCATCGAGTACTACAGACATCTATCCAGCCTGTATGAGGAGCTTGCAATATTCCAGCCCTCATGTTGCACTAAACAGATACAAGAGCATTCTGACCGGCACGTATACCGCTCCCTTAATGGCCTGCATTTTAGATACCATGCAGCGAAGGAGCAATTTCTTATATCAGACACACTGCCAACAATGAAGGCCATCTTTGGCCGACTTGAGGAGCTCGAGACATCCACTACCCAGCTTCCCACCTTACCTTCAACAGAGAACTTTGCACGCATCGCCTCATCTGGGCGAGGAGGCAGATACGGCTTGCGATGAGGACGCGGTCGTGATCCAAGTCGTGGCCGTGGACGAGAATCCGAACGAGGCCGTGACTTTGGTCATGGTCGTGGGCGAGACTCTACTGCCCCATGCACTCACTGTGGTAGGTGGAACCACCCGACTGAACGATGCTGGCAGAAGTTTGACGTACCTTCTTATCACGCCAAAAATGCTTGTGAGGATGCCTATGATGTGGAAGAGGCATCGCCTACCTCCAGTGACAAGATTGTTCATCTTAATGATGTAGATTACTCCCGCCTAATGCAGATCCTTCAGACTCCAGGGTCTACCACCATTAGTAACACCACAACTGCTGCTCTGGGCACTCCTTCAGGTACAATAGCCAACTCTGCTATCACTCCTATCTAGCTTGGATTATTGATTCTGGCGCCTCTACGCATCTTGTAGAGATAGTTCTTATTACTATTATCTCTTTATGTATCTTGTCGTTATTTCTTTGTCTTTTATAGACCACTGTGTAATTTACCCTTTAGGTCTCTCCCTATATAAGAGAGCCTAGGGTTTTCTGAATGATTATCGAAGTCTTTTTTCCCAACATGGTATCAGAGCCGCCCTAGGGCTCTCCACACTCGCCGCCCCCTCCCTACCCGCCGCCCTCTCCTTCTCTGCGTCGATCTCCGGCTCCTCCACCCACCGCCCCTCCCTCCGCAGCGGCTTCCTCCCCGCCGCCTCCCTTTCTCTAGCCGTCGAAGGTCCTAGGCAGCCCGCCGCCGAAGCTCCAGGCGGCCCCCAGCTCGCCGCCCAAGGTCCATGCGGCATCCCAGGCGGCTCTAGCCCGCCGCCGAACTCCCAGGCGCCCCGCCGCGCATATCCCTGTCGCGCCGATCCAACCGCGGCATACCAGGCGGCATCCTTGCCGCTGCGAGGGCTGTAGGCCTCATCTAAGGCGTGCCCTAGTCCACCTCGTCTCTTCCGCCGATATATGGATTTGAGTGCGTAACGTCTACATACGCACTCAAATCCGATGCAGTTGGTGTAATTATTCATTATCTTGTCTACATACCCTAGTTCTTCTCCAGCGGCAGTATGTCAGAATCGAAGGTCGATATGCCCTCCACCGGCGCATTCAAAGATCATGCGCCAATAGTGAAGATGGATGGGTCTAACTATGAGCTCTGGGCTATGCAGTTCATGAGCCTCATGAAGTCGAATGGCAAGAAGCACATTCTTACCGAGGATGAGCCCGCAGAGAAGGCAGGGATATATGCCTCATGGGAGGCTGATGACTCCTACGTAAAGGTCTGGTTGTCTGGTACATTGACGATGGAGATTGCTAATGACGTCCTCCATCAGGCCACTGCCAAGGCGATGTGGGATATTCTCGTCGCTACATATTAGCAGGTGCGAAATGAGACCAAGATGTTGCAACTTCAGCATGACATTTTCACAATGAAGCAGAGCGGCAGACCTCTCCATTCCCTATACACATCCCTAAGAGGGATGTTTGAGAAGTTATACAGTACCATTCCACTCACTGTCACTCCTGAACAGCAGAAGACGTTTCGGAACGCCACCACGGTATGTGTTCTACTTGCGGCTCTTGATCCTGAATATGATGCCGACCGGTCTCAGATCCTAGTTGATGCAGTTATTCCTCCAGTGGAGGATGTTTACAGAAGACTCAGTCGCATTCTAGTTTCCTCCAGCTCTTCTACTCCACCCCCATCAGCGATGGCAGTCTCGCGTGGGAGAGGTGGTCTCCCTTTGGTCGTGGTAGTAGACGTGGACGTGGACCCCAAGGAAGGGGTGGTCGCTTCAGTCAGACATGCTCCTATTGTCACCGCACAGGACACTCGGAGGAGACATGCTATTCTAAGCATGGGTTCCCAGCATCGGCACGTGTTGCAGAGCATTCTCAGTCCCCATTACCATCTACTGCAGATAATCGATTTGACGAACTTGTGGCACGTCTCTGAGATATTATGCCACATTCATCTGGTGATTCGTCTGGTGGTCCTTCAGATGTTGCTGCTACAACCTCCGCCAATTCATCTGTTGCTGCTAGTACCTCAGGTAAATCTACTGCATTTCCACTATCTCATGATATATCAGACTGGATTATAGATTCGGGAGCCACACATCATCTCTGCCGAGATAGAGATAGACTACAGTCCTACATGGACATTCCTTACGGCCGTTCAGTGCAGATCGCAGATGGTACCCATTCACCCCTTGTTGGACAGGGGGAGGTCTTCCTTTCCTCCACTATGCATCTACAGAACGTCCTACATGCTCCTGAGTTCTCAATGAATCTGTTATCTATTAGTCAGATTACGAAGGACTTACATTGTCGTGCTATATTTGACCCGTCTTCTCTCATTTTTCAGGACATACTAACGGACAGGGTAATTGGTTGTGGCTCTGAGCAGAATGGTCTATATCGGCTGGTTCGGAATTCCTATGCTGGCGTCTCCTCTCATTCTGCCGGACCAGTCTCTCCGTACATCTGGCATCTCCGTTTTGGTCACCTTCCGCTCCAGAAAATGCGCCATCTTCTACCCCAGATCTCTCCTAGTTCGTCTTTTCACTGTGAAGCATGTCAGTTGGGAAAGCATCATAGGTCGAGCTTCCCAAGTCGTCAGAGTCGGAGCAGTAGCTCCCCATTCGAGTTGTTACATATAGATATATGGGGTCCGAGTCGTGTACCCGACCATCAGGGACACAGATTTTATCTTGTGGTAGTGGATGATTTCTCTCGTGTGTCATGGGTCTTTCTTTTGAAGAATAAATCTGAAGCAGGAGATGTGATCAAGAATTTAATCAATGAAGTGCACAATGTTTTCTCTTCTTCAGTCAAATATGTTCGGACTGATAATGCCCTAGAATTTTGTACACGCTCACTTTCTCAATTTCTTTCATCAAAGGGTATTATTCACCAAACCACTTGTGCATATACATCACAGCAAAATGGTGTGGCGGAAAGAAAGCATCGCCATCTCTTAGACATTACTCGAACCATGTTGATTCAGAGTTGTGCTCCTATTTCTTTCTGGGGGGACGCTGTTCTTACTGCATGTTATCTGGTCAATCGAATGCCATCCTCTGTTCTTGGTGAGAAGATACCTATTTCTCTTATTCTTCCAGATAAGGACTTATTCTCACTGACTCCACGTGTCTTTGGTACTGTGGCCTTTGTTCATCTTCTATCTCCCAAACTTGACAAACTCTCTCCTAGAGCAGTCAAGTGCGTCTTTGTTGGTTATTCCAGGACTCAGAAGGGCTACCGGTGTTATGATCCTACAAATAAGAAGTACTTTGTGAGTGCTGATGTCGCTTTCTTTGAGTCTGTCATGTATTTTTCTCCTGCAGGTGACAGACTGGTACCATCCACTACGAATGATGATGTCTATGTTCCTCCACCACCTACTTGGAGTTCACATGAGTCTTCCCCTGTTCCTGCCTCCACGCCAGCACCACCACCTCCTCCTCCTCCTCCACCCCTTCCACGGCCTCTCGTTTCACCACTACCAAAATTCTATACGCGTCGGTCAGGTCCTGCTCAGGCTACACATCAGCCACCCATCACGCCTCAGCCTCAGGTATGTTCAGATGGCATTACTACTGACGGGTCAGATTTGATACATGTGCAGGATTCTTCAGTACAGGAGGACACTAGACCATCCAGTGCACCAGATGATGATCTTGATGTTCCGATTGCTATTCGGAAGCAGAGACGGCTATGTGCCTCTTATCCTTTTGCCTCACGGGTTTCGTTTCACCGTCTCACTGGTGACTTTCAGAGATTTGCCTCAGCCTTGTCTTCCGTGGATATACCACGGAACTACCAGGAAGCTTTGAAGAATGATTGCTGGAGATTAGCTATGGAAGAAGAGATGAGTGCCTTGCAGTCCCGTGGCACATGGTCTTTGGTTCCTGCACCTCCTGATGCATCCATTGTGAGCTGTAAGTGGGTCTTCACGGTTAAATATCATGCATATGGCACTTTGGATCGGTACAAAGCACGCTTGGTCGTCTGTGGGTTTACACAAACCTATGGTGTGGATTACATGGACACTTTCTCTCCAGTGGTGAGACACTCTACCCTTCGTATTCTCTTATCTGTGGTTGTCGTTCGTGAATGGAGTATATCTCAACTAGATGTCAAGAATGCCTTCCTGTATGGGGATCTACAGGAGGAAGTCTACATGCAGCAGCCACTTGGGTTTACTGCTGAAGGGGAGAAGCAGATGGTTTGTAGACTTCACAAGGCAATATATGGCCTCAAACAGAGTCCAAGAGCATGGTTCCAGAAGCTTTCCAACCTTATTGAGCAACAGGGATTCAAGAGGTCAAATGCAGACCACTCGTTATTTGTCCAGAAGTCATCGGCAGACGGCAGGTACGATTGTCATTATGGTCTACGTGGACGATATTCTTGTTACAGGAGATGATGTTCAGGGCATAGAAAGGGCGAAGGCATTCCTAGGCCGTCGGTTTGTTACAAAGGATCTTGGAACCCTAAGATATTTTCTGGGGTTGGAATTTGCAAGGAATGCACAGGGCTTGGTGATGACCCAACGGAAGTATATTACAGACTTCCTGATTGAGACAGGCATGGATGGATGCAAACCATCAAGTATTCCCATGGACCCTAGCATGAAGTTGTATGATGGTGATACTGATGAAGTGGATAAGAGGAGATATAGAGAAATGGTGGGAAAACTCCTTTACATTACCATAACTCGTCCAGACATTGCATTTGCAGTTAGTAGGGTGAGTCAATTTATGGAGCAGCCAAGACAAGTTCACATGGATGCTATACACATGATACTGAGGTATCTGAAGTCTTCTCCAGGTTCAGGGTTGCTATTCAGAAAGGGCACAGATTTATCTATCTCAGCGTGTGCAGACGCAGATTATGCAGGATGCCCTAAGGATCGAAAATCAACCTCAGGGTTCGCAGTTTTTGTTGGAGGCTCTCTGGTTTCTTGGAAAAGCAAGAAACAAACTGTTGTGGCAAGGTCCAGTGCCGAATCTGAATATAGGGCCATGGCTCAAGCCAGCACGGAAATGATGTGGGTTTGATCCGTACTAGAAGATCTACATGTAGTTGTGCCCCTACCTATGAAGCTTCAGTGTGACAATCAGGCTGCATTATTCATTGCCAACAATCCCGCTTTTCATGAAAGAATCAAGCATATTGAAGTTGACTGCCATTACACTAGAGACTTGATCCAGAGAGGATTGATATCTACTACACATGTGAGCTCAGGAGATAAGACTGCAGATGTATTCACCAAGCCACTGCTCAGAGGACCTTTTCAGAGATGTTCGTCCAAGCTGAGCATGATAGACATCTATGCTCTACCTTGAGGGGGAGTGTAGAGATAGTTCTTATTACTATTATCTCTTTATGTATCTTGTCGTTATTTCTTTGTCTTTTATAGACCACTGTGTAATTTACCCTTTAGGTCTCTCCCTATATAAGAGAGTCTAGGGTTTTCTGAATGATTATCGAAGTCTTTTTTCCCAACACATCTCACTGGAGAAGGTAGTCTGCTCACCTCTTCCATACCATCTACCTCTGTGAAGAAAGTTCGAGTCGCTAATGGGACTCAATCACAGATTACTACTGTCGGAACTATGGAATTCTCTTCCAAGCTCCGACTTTTGGGGGTTCACTATGATCCTGATTTTCCTCTTAGTTTGTTGTCAGTTCACAAGCTTTGTGTTGAGCTTCATTGTCGTGTGATATTTGATGAGTCTTGTTATTATTTTCAGGACATTCGGACGAGGCATATTTTTGGTGGGGGTCATGAAAAGAACGACCTATATTACTTTGACATACCTTCGGACTCCAATTTTGTTGGTGCTGCGTCTATCTCCGAAGATCCGCTCCTATGGCACATATGCACCTTGGGCATCCCTCTGTCAAGGCCATCTCCATGATGTTTCCTGAACTCTCTGCTCTGAAGCCCTTTCAGTGCGAGGCATGTGAGTCGGGAAACAGCATCGAACTTTGTTTCATGCTCGTACTGAGTCTCGTAGTACTGCTGCTTTTCATCTTGTTCATTGTGATGTTTGGGGACCTTGTCTGATTCGCACATTAAGTGGTCATCGCTATTTTATAGTTTTCGTTGATGATTATAGTCGACCTTCTTGGGTATATCTAATAAAGGAGCAGTCGGAGATTAATCAAATTGTCAGAGATTTCTTTCAATATGTTAAAACTTACTTTTCTAGCATTGTTAAGATCATTCGTACCGACAATGCTCTAGAGTTAACCCAACATGACTTGACCTCTTTCTTTGCATCCTAGGGAAATGTTCACCAAACATCATGTTCATATACCTCACAACAGAATGATATAGCTGAGAGGAAACTCCGACACTTGCTAAATGTTGCCAAATCTCTTCTTAGTCAAATAAGTGTTCCTAAACAATATTGGGGAGATGATATCCTTACTGCAGTGTATCTCATCAACCGTGTTTCTTCATCTGTTCTCAAAGGGACAACTCCATTATCCTTACTTTATCCTATTGAGTCTCTGATGCGGATTGGATTTTGGCGTCGACGAAAAATTAATAATTTTGTGGAATTTTTGGTGGAGAAGAAGTTGGAGGGGAGAAGGGGAGAAGGCACGCCTGTTGCGCGAGACTTGGAGAGGAAGAAACGTGAAGATCACGCGGGGAGAGAGAGAAATTGGAGAGAGAGAGAGAGAGATAAATCTCAATTTTTAATATCAATCTGAATTGTCTACATAAGTAGTCTACCATCCCTTTATATAGGAGGGATAACGTTACAAAAATAGAAATTCAACTAATTATCCTAAATAGACTCTAGCCGACTAACCGACTAAATTGAAATTCAAATTTCCAACTAACTGAGATCACAGGCGATCCCGTTAAAATTACGACGACTCAAATAAACGTAAATAAAATTAACGGATAAAATTAGATAAATATGCGGCCCTATATTTCTGTTCCACGCTGCATCAACTCTCCTCCGCTTTTAAAAATTCGTCTCCCGACGAATTGCTGGATCTTTGAAGCTTGCCGATTTGATGTCAATTTTCTTATTCGCCTCATGGAAGAATAGATGTGGAGCAAACGGTAGAACCCAGGTGGCTTTGGTGCGGTGGCCGGAATCGTCAACCTCATGTTGGAAGAACATGTGTGGCGCAAATGGCGACGTCTTCATGAACTTTGTCTCCTCATTGTGGTGATTAAAAGATTGATGAGGCATGAACAACATGGCATTTGGAGAGTCCATAGCGAAGCAATAGCACAAGGAGAGTAGAGGAGGAGATGTGTCCAGGGAATTAAGCCATGGGGCCTTTAAATAGGTGAAACACATGGTCATAATCCTAATAGGATAAAGAGGTTTTCCAGATTTCCTCTTTTCAGCACTTCTTTTAAAATATTTCTGCTCCAGGGGGTTGAAGTGCAAATTTCATACCCCTTCATTTAAAAACATTTTGTAAGAGAAGCCTTTGAATTTTCCTTTTGAAATAAAACATTTGAATGGGGGCCCTTCATGTAATTTTTCCCACTTAACTCCCAATCCCACAATTCATGGGATTCGAACCCCTTAGAGATCGGACCTCTTGTTAGGGTTCTCCCTTTCTTCTCGTGCAGGTTACGCAGACAGTAGGGGCTACGGTGGCGGCTAGGCTGGGGCGGCTGGGAGTCGTAGAGGCGGTGGGAAAGGGTAGTCAGGCTGGGGCGTTGGCGGCGGTGTCGGTAGTGGCTGAGGCGGCTGGTGGTCGCGGAAGCGGCGGGAAAGGGGGGTCGGGAGGGAGGGAGGCGGGCATAGCAACGAGGGGGAGGTGTATGTGGGACTGGGTGGGCGAAGGCGAGGCGGGTAGCGGCGATGGGGAGGCGGCGTCGCATCGAGTAGCGCGTGGGAGGGGGAGGGCCTGGGATGGGGCGAGGCGAGGGAGGGAGGCGGAGGATGGGAAGGTGGCGGCGCGAGGAGGGGTGCGCAGGGGGGTTTGCGGCCTGAGAGGGAGAGACGAGGATAGAAGAGGGGGGGTGTATTGCGATGGGTCCTGGGGCGACGGAGAAGGTTGGCGAGGCGGGGGCAGGGGGTACAGGCGCATAGATGGTGGGAGTGGGTGCCGGCTCTACCGGGGACAGTGCGGGAGGGAACATGGGTGCAGGGGGCATCGGCGATGGATCATGGAGGGCGGGAGGGAGCGCTGGGGTTTCTGGGGAAGATGTGGAGGTGGTGGCGGGTGGTGGTGGCGGCGACGGGGCTGGGGTTGGGGTTGTGGTCGTCGAGGAAGGCAGGGAAAGTACCTGGGATAGTTTGGGCAGTGCCGGGAAGGCCGGAGGGGGTGATGGAATCGATTCCGGTAGCGGAATCAGATCTGAAGCATCCTGGACTGCAAGCATTTGGTTGCCGACGGCATTCTTTCCTTCGTCAAACTCGGTTTCGGTGATTGGTATCGTTGGAGCCTTTGATTTGGCGGCGCATAGGGCCTCGAAGTTAGCTATAAGATCTCAAAACATGGAGTGGAAGGTGGTTTGTAAATCAAGTAGCATGCTCATCATCTCCTTGTTGTAGGCGTCGTTGGCTCGCCGTTGTCGTTCGGACGAACGATAGTCCCTCGATGCATGTCGATGCGAACGTCTGGACGGATCGTCATATCGTGAGGACGATCTGTAGGCCATGCTCTGATACCAATTGATGCGGATTGGATTTTGACGTCGACGAAAAATTAATAATTTTGTGGAATTTTTGGTGGAGAAGAAGTTGGAGGGGAGAAGGGGAGAAGGCGCGCCTGTTGCGCGAGACTTGGAGAGGAAGAAACATGAAGATCACGCGGGGAGAGAGAGAAATTGGAGAGAGGGAGATAAATCTCAATTTTTAATATCAATCTGAACTGTCTACATAAGTAGTCTACCATCCCTTTATATAGGAGGGATAACGTTACAAAAATAGAAATTCAACTAATTATCCTTGTTAGAGAATACCATATATTATTGTTCCTTTATTTACCTCTATTTCCTTATGTATCATTGTTTCCTTATCAACTGTTTCCCGATGTAACCCCATAGGGGTATTTATGCAAGTTCTCCTCTGAGCACCCTAGGGTTTAGTCCTATATAAGGACCCCTAGACCTCACAGAATAAACATGGTCTTATATTCCTTAACATGGTATCAGAGCATGTTCGATCCCTACCCCTACCCCACCTACCAGCCTCGTCCATGATTTCGTAACCTAGGGCATCCGCCGCCCTAGGCCATCGCGCCTCCCGCCTCCAGACCTTCACGCTCGCCGCCCGCCTGACGCGCCCCACCACCTTCGCGCAACCCCCTCCGCGCACGGCACCTCGCCAGGCGCCCCCCCTCGCCCCTCCCCGACAGGCGCGCAACCCCCGCGCACCCTCCTGCTGCGTCCCCTCCAGGCGCCCCTCACCTCCCCGCCCCTCGCCAGGCGCACCTCCAGGCGCCCCTCGCCCCTCCGCGCACGGCACCTCGCCAGGCGCCCCCTCGCCCCTCGCCCCTCGCCAGGCACCCCTCGCCCCTCCCCGCCAGGCGCCCCTCGCTCCTCGCCAGGCGCACCTCGCCTCCTCGCCCCACGGCTCCAACGGCCCCTCGCCTCCAGGCCCCTCACCTCCAGGCCCCAAGGCCACTCGCCCCCAGGCCCCAAGGCCCCTCACCCCACGGCCCCTCGCCCAAGCCGCCCCTGTCCACTCGCCCCCAGGCCATTGTGGCCGCTGGAACCATCCATAGTACTCATTGTGGCCGCTGGAACCATAGGGTACTTTAATTCATAGTACTCATTCATAGGGAACCATCCATAGGGTACTTTAATTCATAGTACTCATTGTGGCCGCTGGAACCATCCATCTGACAAATGTTGGGCTACCTTTGGCATGCCCAAAGCTAATAATGCATATGAGGCACCATCTTATGACACGAATTATGATACTATGGAAACTTCACAAGATCAGTCTCTCACAGAGGCTTCAGGATCTTTTACTGCTGCAGAATGCGCTCGTCTTCGCCAGCTCCTTCAGAACCCAGTTACTGACACTACGCATTCAGGCCCTACTGCGACTCTAGCAGCCACCACAGGTACAATTGCAAGTTCTGCCTCCACCTCTACTTCTACCTGGATCATCGACTCGGGTGCCTCAACCCACCTCACAGGAGAATGTAGTCTCCTCACCTCTCCCAGGGAGCCCTCTACGGTGAAGCACGTTCGTGTGGCCAATGGAGCCTACTCACCTATCACTGGTGTGGGGACCATGGAATTTAGCCCTAAACTTAGGCTAACAGATGTTTACTGTGCTCCTGTTTTTCCTCTCAGTTTGCTGTCTGTTCACAAAATATGTACAGAACTCAACTGCCGTGTGATTTTTGATGATTTATGCTGTTATTTTCAGGACATCCGGACGAGACAGATCTTTGGTGGGGGACATGAGAAGAACGGCTTATATTACCTTGATATCCCTTCCAACTCTAGTTTCGCTGGCGCAACCTCCATCTCTGTTGATCCTCTTCTGTGGCATCTTCGTCTGGATCATCCCTCTGCTAAAGCTCTTTCCTTAATGTTCCCTGAACTGTCCATACTTAAACCCTTCGAGTGTGAGGCATGTCAGTTCGGAAAACATCACCGTGCATCTTTTCCTGCTAGAACTGAACCCCGTCGTACTATATCTTTCTCTTTAATTCATTGTGATGTTTGGGGACCTTGTCCTGTCCGAACCATTGGTGGACATCGCTACTTTATTGTCTTTGTGGATGATTACAGTAGATCATCCTGGGTCTATCTTCTTAAAGAACGCTCAGAAATCAATAAAATTGTCAAAAACTTTTTTGCTTATGTCAAAAATCATTTCTCATCGAATATTCAGGTCTTCCGCTCAGACAATGCCTTGGAATTTACTCAACGAGATCTTTCTGATTTCTTTGCTTCCCATGGGACAGTACATCAAACATCTTGTCCTTATACCTCTCAGCAGAATGGGGTGGCGGAACGCAAACTCCGTCATCTTTTAAACATTGCCCGCTCACTTCTCACCCAGATGAAAGTTCCCAAAACATACTGGGGTGATGTTGTTCTCACTGCAGTCCATCTTATCAACAGGATTCCCTCTCTTACTCTCAAAGGCTCTACACCATTTTCTTTGCTTCACCCTAATGATCTTCCCTTTCCTCTACCTCTACGGATATTTGGGTGTGTCTCCTTCGTACACAATTTCCACACCAAAGACAAAATATCCCCTCGTGCGATCAAATGCATTTTCCTTGGTTACTCCTACACTCAAAAAGGTTACAAATGTTATGATCATGTTGACAGACGATACTACATCTCTGCAGACGTAACCTTCTTTGAGCAAACCAGCTTCTCCACACAACCTGTCACCAATGTCCCTTTACATCTTCCTCCATCACCAAGCATCCATACCCATCGCTCTCAGACCTCATCACCAGATGTCCCTCTACCCATACCTCTGCCTCAGGATGATATGCCAGCTTCAACTGTCCCCTCCACTACTGTCCCGGATGATCCCGACAACCTGCCGATTGCATTACGGAGGCAAAAGAGAAAGTGTACCACTTATCCTATGTCTAACTTTACTACTACTGCTGGACTTTCATGCACTGACAAACAATATGCCGATGCACTAATGACTATCTCCATTCTTAAAGATCATCACAGTGCTTTCCAAGATGCAGGTTGGAGACAGGCCATGAATGAAGAAATAGATGCACTCATATCCAGAGGCACATGGGATCTTGTGCCATGTCCTACAGGTATTAAGCCTGTTGCTTGCAGATGGGTCTTCACGACCAAACAATCTCCAGATGGTTCTATTGACAGACTTAAAGCCAGACTTGTGGCAAAAGGATTCACCCAGACATATGGAGTCGATTACTTTGAGACCTTCTCTCCTGTGGCTAGGATGGGGTCCATTCGCACAATTCTCTCTGTTGCCGCTAACAAGAATTGGCCAATTTATCAGCTGGATGTAAAGAATGCCTTCCTATACGGTGATCTCGAAGAAGAGGTCTATATGATGCAACCGCCGGGTTACTCCGTCGAGGGGGAGTATGTATGCCGACTTCGTAAGGCCATCTATGGCCTAAAACAGAGTCCTCGAGCCTGGTTTGACAGACTTACCAGTGAAATCAGCTCTCTTGGTTTTCATAAGACAACATCTGATTACTCTGTGTTTATTAGACGACGATCCACTGGTACTGTGATACTTGCTGTCTATGTTGATGATATGGTGGTCACTGGGGACGACGACAATGGAATTCTCGAGACCAAGGCCTTCCTTCAGAAGGTGTTTGTCACCAAGGACCTTGGACAACTCCGGTACTTTCTTGGTATTGAGGTAATATGTACTGCAGAAGGATTACATCTATCACAACGAAAATACTGCTTGGATATTCTTACAGAAGTCGGTTTACAAGGATGCAAACCATCTGGCATCCCTGCAGAAGTACGAAAACACGATACATCCACTGATCCTGAGTTTGAAGACACTACACGATATAGAAGCCTTGTGGGTAAACTGATTTACCTCACCGTTACCAGGCCTGATATATCTTATGTTGTAAGCAGAGCCAGCCGACATATGGAGAGACCTCTTTACAGTGATTGGCAGGATGTCCTTCTGATCCTTCGATACTTGAAGGAATCACCAGGGCAAGGACTCATCTATAAGGTCAACGGTCATACTGATATTACTGCTTATGCAGATGCTGACTACGCCAGTTCTCCTGAGGATAGACGATCCATTACAGGCTATGCTATGTTTGTTGGTGGTAACCTTGTTTCATGGCGAAGCAAGAAGCAAACCGTGGTCTCCAGATCAAGTGCAGAGGCAGAATATAGGGCAATGGCCCATGCTGTTTGTGAGATTACGTGGCTTGTATCTTTTCTACGAGACCTTGGGTTCCCTGCTACTACTCCTATACCGCTATACTGTGATAACAAGTCTGCTACCTATATTGCCACCAATCCTGTATTTCATGAACGAACGAAGCACATCGAAGTTGACTGTCACTTCATCCGAGATGCAATACGAGGAGGACAGATCGTCACACCACATATCTCTACAGATCTTCAACTTGCAGACGTATTTACTAAAGCATTACCAAAGAAGTGTCTTTTATGGATATCTTCCAAGTTGGGCATGATTGATGGATATGCTCCAACTTGAGGGGGAGTGTTAGAGAATACCATATATTATTGTTCCTTTATTTACCTCTATTTCCTTATGTATCACTGTTTCCTTATCAACTGTTTCCCGATGTAACCCCATAGGGGTATTTATGTAAGTTCTCCTCTGAGCACCCTAGGGTTTAGTCCTATATAAGGACCCCTAGACCTCACAGAATAAACATGGTCTTATATTCCTTAACAATCCTAAATAGACTCTAACCGACTAATTTGAAATTCAAATTTCCAACTAATTGAGATCACAGGCGATCCTGTTAAAATTACGACGACTCAAATAAACGTAAATAAAATTAACGGATAAAATTAGATAAATATGTGGTCCTATATTTCTGTTCCACGCTGCATCAGTCTCCTTTTCTCACACCTCTGCGAATTTTTGGTTGTATTGCCTTTGTTCATAACTTTCATGCAGCTGACAAATTATCCTCTCGTGCCATCAAATGTGTCTTTCTTGGGTACTCTCGTACCCAGAAAGGCTATGCTGCTATGATCCTGTTGGACATCGATACTATGTGTCTGTTGATGTCACCTTCTTTGAGCAAACAAGTTATTTCACACAGACTGTGAGTGACATTCCTCTGGACCTCCCTCCTCCACCAATCGTCTATACTCGTCAGCGTACCTCTATACTTTCTACACCAATGTATGTACCTTTGCATGTCCCTTTTATGCAGGATAATATGACCACTTCGAGTGCTCCCACCACTACTGTCCTGGATGTACCTGGGGAACTTCTTATAGCTCTACGCAAGCAAAAAAGGAAATGTGCATATCACCCCATGTCACATTTTACTTCTACAAATGGTTTATATAGCTGTGACAAGAGATTTACAGATGCTCCGAATGCTATTACCGTTCCAAAAGATCATTTCAGTGCAATGCAGGATCATGGTTGGCGACATGCCATGGATGAGGAGATGGATGCACTTACCTCTCGGGGCACGTGGGATCTTGTGCCGTGCCCCCCGAGAGTTCGCCCTTTGGCTTGTCGATGGATCATCACGACCAAACAGTCGCATGATGGTTCTATTGACAGGTTGAAAGCCAGACTTGTAGGCCAAAGGTTTCACACAGACCTTTGGAGTTGATTATTTTGAGACCATCTCGCATGTTGCCAGAATGGGGTCGATACGTACCATTCTCTCTGTTGCTGCCAACAAGGCTTGGCCCATTTATCAACTTGATGTAAAGAACGCCTTTCTTTATGGTGATCTTGAGGAGGAGGTCTACATGATGCAACCGTCGGGATATGTAGTCGAGGGGGAGCATGTATGTCGACTACGCAAGGCCCATTTATGGCCGGAAGCAGAGCCCAAGGGCATGATTTGACAGGTTCACTACGAAGATCAACACACTTGGTTTTCAGAGGACAACATCTGACTACTGTGTCTTTATTAAACGACGGTCTACTGGCACGATCATCTTTGTCTTCTATGTTGATGATATGCTTATCACAGGAGATGATGTAGATGGTATTCACGAGACCAAGGCCTTCCTCCAAAAGGTCTTTGTCACGAAAGATCTCGGCCAACTTCGTTATTTTCTTGGCATCGAAGTAATATGCACTACAAAGGAGCTCCATCTTTCACAGAGAAAGTATTGCCTCGATATTCTGACTGAGGCAGGACTTCTTGGATGCAAGTCATCTAGCATCCCTGCATAAGTGAGAAAATATTCAGCATGTATTGATCCAGCTTTTGAGGATGCAACACGATACAGAAGCTTAGTGGGAAAATTACTCCATCTCACTGTTACTAGGCCAGATATATCATATGTTGTGAGCAAAGTCAGTCAACATATGAAGAAGCCTCTTTACAGTCACTGGCAGGATGTTCTTTTGATCCTTCGATATTTGAAGGAATCTCCCGAACGTGGACTTTTTTAGGGGTGAATGGACACACTATTATCTCCACCTATACAGATTCTGACTATGCTACCTCTCCTGAGGACCGTCGATCCACTACAGGATATGCCATGTTTGTTGGGGATAACCTTGTCACTTGGTGAAGCAAGAAGCAGACAATGGTATCCAGATCTAGTGCGGAAGCAGAATACAGGGCAATGGCTCAGGCCACATGTGAGATCACATGGCTTGAATCTTTCCTAACAGAACTTGGCACGTCAGTCGCTACTCATGTACCCTTATACTGCGACAACAAGTCTGCCACGTACATCGCCACCAATCCAGTTTTCCATGAGCGGACAAAACACATTGAAGTTGATTGCAAGTTTATTCGTGATGCAGTACGAGAAGGACGAATCAGCACTCCACGCATCTCCACTGAACTTTAACTTGCAAACATCCTCACAAAGGCTCTTCCAAGGAAGCGCCTAATGTACTTAGTATCCAAGTTGGGCATGATCGACAGATATGCTCCAACTTGAGGGGGGTGTTAGAATTATTATATTACAATTATGTTTGTAACCCTTCGGGTTCCGTAACCCCTCAGGGGTATTTATGTATTTTTCCCCTTGTACTCTCTAGGGTTTTCTCTCTATATAAGAGATCCTAATCCTATGGAATAGATATCCCATTTGTCTCTCTTCTTCACACGGCCTATATAAGAACCCCTAGACCTCCTGAATAAATCAAGTTATTGTTTTCTCTCGTTGTTTCTCCACATATCCAATTCAATTTTTAACCTATAAATCTTCTAGCATGCCATATTTGAGGTCAACATCTTATCCGGATTCAACATGTCATGCAACTACCCTCCAGCGTGAAGGGAAACGTAAATAGCATATACATATATTTATCTAGTAATTAGTTTTTAAAATCGCAACTTAAGAGAGCAATTTTGTGGATTTCCCATCTCTCCAACATTATAGCTATAATACTTGTCATAAGCATAAAGTATCTTACCACAACACCCCCCCCCCCCAGTTTCATGTAGCATGTACCCAATCATCGTGTATACATTCAGATGCGCTTGTGTTTAACAAATATGTAACTCTCAATAAAATTGTATTACGCAGGAGAGATGGAAGAGAGGCGAGAGAGGGGGAGTATAGACGGTGGAAAGGGAAACTGGGAGCCAGGATGAGAGGAATGTTGGGGAGATGAAGGGGATGGGGAGTGGTCACTGGTGCACTGGAGAAGGCAGCAAGGGGGGAGAGGAGAGCCCTCTCGCCAATAGAGATAAGGAATCAATCCACAAGGTTGGACTTTGAAAATTAGACCTAGAAGTCTGATATGATATTATATCTCTTATTTATATCAAATTTAGTTGTCTGTAGACCCACCTAATTAAGAAAGAAACACCTATTTTGAAGTAATATTTGAGATATAAATATGCTAATACTAACTAATGATATTGCTTTTATTTTTTTCCCAAAATAGATGAAAAGGTGAATTTCTGTATAGCACAACGCAGCAGCAGACTCTAATTATTATTTTTAAATAATCATAGGACTCAATCAAATATTAACGATATTTTATTTAATCGTAATTTGTTGGCATGTATCTCAAGCTAATAATAATATGTTTTTTTACATAAACGAAACATTTTTTAGTTGATAGTACTGCAATAGATATATACCTGAATTTTTAGTGTGCCCCTTTCTCAAATATGTTGTCTCCGTCCATTCTTCAAGCTCATCTTAGAATGTTGCAACAGTTCCACCATGACAAGATTTGATATTTAAAGACGTAAGATTTGTGAAGTGCTAAATTGTGAGCATAACTTACAAGAAGCTTCCAACTTGAGCAGGCTTCCGAGGTATTTGGCATGTCAATGTTGTGGTTGGGTATGTCCAATTGCTGATTTCTTTTGCTTGCAATTTCAGTATCTACAGATCGAACTTGAACAGCCTCAGCTGCAGCATGGACAAAATAATATTTATGTTCTTTTGGTTCATAATAAAGATCTATATCACATTTTGGTCTCTTTGGTTTCTGAAACTCCAGACAATTATCACCCAAAAATGTAGTACATTCTTTTTTTTCATCATCGGAATCAGCAAGTACGATGACATTGTTTATCCTCTCTTGTTCCTTCAAAAACGGAAGATCTTCAGATTTAGAGCACGAACTCTTCATCTCCTTGTGTATAATGGACTTGTCTGCACAGCATATATTTAGTTTATTAGAAGCCCATTGCAACATGCAATCTTACTTGTGGATGAACCTTTGCATAAAGTAGTTTGGCAAAAACTCTTTAACCGGATGTTTAACATGAAATGAGTATAGTAAAACTGATCTTGTATAGAGAATAGTATGTATACCAGAATGTGGACCAGGAATAAGATCTTGTTCCGAATTGAAAGTGGAAAGTGAAGACTGCAATTTAGATAAAAATGCAGTGAAGTGAAGAGTCCGGGCATGAAGGCTTGCACACTCCTTGGAAATATCGTCATACTTCTCCTCTCGCACCAGTTGCAAAGAGGGAGAGTCTTCATCGGTAGCATCATCAAAAGGTGGCAACAGTACATTGAGAGTCCCTTGCAGCTTATGTTTAGAATCATTCGATGACTCGGGATGAGCTGGGTTGTAGCTTCCACCAGGGCACAATCTTGCCCTTTTGGAACTCCTAAGATTCGCATCTGTTAGTGAAAGAAGGAAATCAGAGATGTTCCTTAGAATATTCCCACTAGGAAAAGAAATTCTAACAACACGTTTGAAAATGAAAAACTCTTGCCGAGCTTTTTTTTTTGCAGAACAGGTATGTGAAAGCCATTTAAAAGGATCGTTATCCATAAGCAATCAAATTTGAAAAAGGAAAGTCGAGTGGCATGACGTTATTTTCTAACTTGATTGCAGAGCACCTAGGAGTTCAATCGGGATAAGAAATTTCACAATTACTTCACAGTACTCTAGCATATTACTCAGTCAGCACAGCATTCTGAACAAGCAAGCAATCTATTCTCTGGGAATTAAAGCCAGACATCCCTACTCTGGATTACCCTCTATTAGTGAATGATGTAATTATCATCTTTCAATTGAGAATCTAAATCCTGCATGATGTGAGCAAAAAACTGATTCTAAATGAAAGATATTTGACGAGTATAAATTTAGCCACGTAAATCAATAGCTGTCTAGTGACCTAATCAAGAAACAATGTGGATTATAATATTTAACGGCAAGCAGCGAACTTTTTGAACATCTCTAGGTAATGCGATGTGCATATCTATGCGAAACAGCAAGATCCTTTGGAGAATCGAATAAAGAAGGAACCCGCAGCATTATGATCTGAGTAAACCACATAAAAGCGAGAGGAAGTGATGTACCTGAGAGCTGTGACGGTTGCTCGAAGGGTTGCATTTGAGAGCCTTTGCAAGTGAGCTGATAGTTTGAAATGGATGATTCTCGTGATAGTAGTGTGGTGGCATGCCCCCCCTGACGCACGCCTCCGGCTACCTCCCGTGGCTTCCTCGGCCGCTCCCAGGCGCCGGAGGAGAGCGGCGTCCCTTTCATGTGGATTCGGAGGACGAGGGAGAGGGGTTGGAGGGAACGACGGAAGGTGGTGGGAATGGGTTGTTCCGGGGAAATGGTACGGGCGTGCCTTTTCTCTTCTACTTTTTCCTTCCAGAGACTGCCACAAATTTTGCACTTATTTTTCCTACTTAAACAATGTAATTAAATCTCATCAAAAAAACAATGTAATTAAATAGTCAGAAAAAAATGATATTGAAAAAATATGTATAGATCTATAAGGAACCTCGTCCATTTAGTATTTCCACAAGTAATCCCAAAATCTATCAACATTTGAATATTTATAAATAATTTATAAATATTAGAAGAATGTAAAGTGGTTGCATCTTTATAAATATGATATATTAAAATAATATAAAGTGATTGTAACTTTATAAATTTATGAGTAATAAAATATTGTAAAATGGTTGCATCCTATCGTTACTTGAACATTTTATAAGTATTAAATTCATATGATTTTTTGGATGGATTCAATCCCATACAGGTTCTCCCAAATTGGTATCTTGTCTGTTAATTGATATGTATTTTTTAAATACTATTTTTTTATTATATATGTATTTAATTACATTTTAATTTGTAATTATTTGATAAAAATATCCGGCATGTACATCTTCGAATAACATAAATTCTTGGATTATTTTACGGTATGTTTGGTTTGGTAGATGGGTAAGTTTTTTAATGGGGTAAGTTGGTAGATAAGTTTGTATATTTTTGGTATTTGGGTAAAAGTTTTGCTGCGAAGAAATTTCATTTGATTTAAAAAATGATTTAGATTTTTGATTATTTTGTATATTTTGTATATTTTCTAACGATGAATATGATAGTTCTTGTTTTTTGTTTAAATGCAATAGAGAGATAGAGAAAGAGAAGACCCAACGGATTAAATGTGAGAGAGAAAGGAGATAATAATGTGGAATTGATGGAAAGAGAGAGAGTTTATGAGAGTAGCGGGGTATAGAATACGGTTGGAGGAGATTGTTGGGTAAAAGTGATGAAATCTGGGCCCCCATGTAATTTGTATTTTTTTAAATGCAACGTTGTGATCTTATTATTAAAGCAATGACCAATGGAGAAAGGAGTAGCTCAGAGTTTATAAAAGACTCACTTATAAGCCCTACCAATGATGGACCCAAGGACATATGATTGGTGAGACACTCATATCAATGTAGTGATCAGATTTAGCATCATTTTATTACCAAGAAAAATATTTTTGAAGAAGAGAAAATCTCAAAATTCAAAATATATTGCCAATAAAGATAAAAATACAAACTTTAATTTGAATAAGTTTATATGCATGAGATAATTGCAATTACCACCGTCAAGCTCGGGTAAGCCTAATAAGTTATAATGTTAACTGGAGAAATTTGACACATAATATAATAGAAAGAATTAAGACCATAAAATGATATCAATATATTTAAAAGATATTAAAATATATCTATAAATCACAATAAAAATCATTATTGGATTTTATATTTCATCAGAACAACTAGACAATCCATATTTATAGTTGGTTATAATAATCTATTTTGTTATCCATGTATATATATCACTACAGCAAATGGGTCTGTGATCACTTTTTAAAAAAACCCATCACTTTATCACCCACTGTTAAATATATAATAATGTATTATTCGTTGCAAGATCAATTGTATACTTGAAATAAGTAACGACTATCATATTCATTGATATATCATTAGAAAAGGCCAATATAACAAAGCATGCGACACTTGATGCTAGTTTCATGCATAAGAAGTAGGTTCCAAGAAATAATATTACCATTACATATTTAACATCAAACGAGATAGTGGCGGTTTTTTAAAAAAAGTCATGATAGACTCATTATGTGTAGTACCTTATAATGTTATATTTATAAAAAAGAGTATTGCTCGAAAATCATTTTAAATACTTGAAATTTATAACATATGTCATATTTTTGTTATATTGTAGGTGGAGGTTGTAGAAAAATTATCGTGTAACCACAATGTCCACTTTTCAAGCATTACCCTTCAAATGTTGCTGAATTCACAAATGACATGCAAATTTTAACAAAAAAATCAACAGCAGAATTCATTATGTATACTATTAGATATGAAAATGGTATTCATTGCATAAAAATAACTATTATTTTGCAATGGTTGAGTTACAGATATAATATAGGAAGATACAACAACGAATTCATTACTACAACATAATTTTTTAGTACCCGATTGAGTGGATTTAATTGGATGACGAATGTATTCTCCGAGAGAATTAATTGAGTGCCTACAGGAACTTGTGAGGGAACATCAGGGATTACTTGGAAATGGATGTGGGATTAATTAGAGGTCAAAAAATGAAGCAAAGAAAATGTAACTGAAATAAATCAAAGGACAATCGAGCATGGGATCTATGATTATAGTTAATCCTCAAATAATAATATATGCTATCAATCCTCAAAAGAGATTCACATATCAAAAGAATAAACTCCAAAGATAATTATCAAGAAATGCACTCAGTTTGATTCTATCCTGCATGATACATGATCAAATATTAGTGATTTAACGGGCTCAAAGATCACCGAATTTTTCTCAAAATATCTATAAAGTATTCCTCCAAGAAATTCTCAGTTAATCCAAGGGATTCGATTGTTTTATCCTAGAATAAGCCCCTGCAGATTAATCACTCGAAGAAAATGATCAACTATCAACATAAAATTAATCAAATCGAACTTATTCTCAATTGAGCCCCTACAAAGATTATATCATCAAATAATGATCCGCAATAATTAAAAGATGATTAATCAAATTAAAACCCTCAATAGAATCCTTGCAAAAATATATCATTAGTTTTCTTAATAAAATATTGCACAGTGTCAGAAATCAGCCTGCATATATTAAGAGGTTCAGCAAATAATAATCATCAATAAACAACATCAGATCTGTCCACAAAATATAAAAAAGATAGAGCATTCAACAAGCTTCAAAATGACATATAATGCAAAAAAATCGAAGTTTGAATGAGAAAGATATACAATAAACAAAATCCATGGATTAAAATGTAATAAAATAAATATTTTTCCTTCAACGTGATCCTTGGAGGACTTATCTATAATTCACGAAACTCATCTGGGCTTAGATGCAATTTACCCAGGCACCACGTACGATGCACGTGACTTGGGCGATGAGGGCCTATTCGTAATTATCTAGAACTAGTGAGGACTTTCTACGATTTCACCTTCACGCACGTGTGAAGCACGTGTGCGCTAGGCTCGGACTTAGCGGAGCTGTAGCTCATATGGAGGCGTAGGATCAGGAGCTGAGCCTCCACGTGGCGGTTAGGCGAGGCTCGACGAGTCCAATCCTTAAGGCGCGGAGGGAGGCTAGGAGGGAGTGATATGTCAGCATGGAAGTCGTCGGATCGAGGCTTTTCCCTCCATCCGACAACTGGCGGATGCAGGGACGAGCGACGGAGTTCGTCGAGCGGAGATCCCAGTGGTGACGGAGGGCAACGGTGAGTGGACATACCCGAGATGGAGAACGATGATGGTGCTCGCGGTGGTCGAGGGTCCCTTGCTTATCGACACACGATGGAGCAGAGAGAGACGAGCGGCTGAAGGTCGATGGTATGCGGCGGACAAGGCGATGGACTCATTTGACGATGAAGGTGACTAGCGGGTGGGTTGTTATCGACGTGTCTCGAAGCTGCAGAGCGGAGGCATAGCTGGCAAAAGGTGGCAACCGCGGAGGATTCAGTGAGATGACATTGGTGAGCAACGATGCGGCTCTCCGTGATGGTGAGGCAGAAGAGTTGACCAGTGCTGCAGGGTTGAGTGGTGTCCATCGAGGGATAGTTGCAAAAGACGAGAAAGAAATAAGCGGAAGAAGGAGAAGGGGGTGTGGGGTGGTGTTGACACAGAGGCAATGAGAGATTAGAGTAAGAATAGGGGACGAACGAAAGAGAAGAAGAATAAGAAGGGGAAGAAAAAGGAAGAAGAGGTGTTACTAGAAGATTCTTCGCCTAGGAGTGGAACGATGGATCATGGCCCTCGTTCTTAGCCTCAAGAGTTGTTGCGGAGATCATCTCGAAGCTCGGCATGCTTTAAGAAGAGCTACAACAGGAGATTATTCCTCCTGGATCTCACCCTCGGAAAAGATGAAGTCGTCCTTGCACGGAGGAGTTCCTCTGTCATCGGACTCAACTGGAAGCTCTCCTCTTCTCTCTATAGAATGGCAGATCCGAGGGACGGAGGGAGGGTTTGGGTTTTGAAGGGTACAACAAGCGATAATTATGTAAGGAAGGCGGAGCATTGGGCATAACGACAGAGAGGTCATGGCGATAGTTTCGAGAGGCGAAGGAATGGGCGGCCAAGGGCGTTGTAGGATGGGAGGAGAACTGGGGAGCATGTGCTCCTCACGTACTGAGAGAAGGAGGAGGGGAGGGGACAGGTCACGTGCAAGGCACATGACCTGGAGGATGAGGGTGACGGTGCGACACGTACGTGACACGTGCTGCGAGAGAGAGGGAGGCATGGGCGGGGTCACGTGTTGTGCACATGACCAGAGAGAGAACTGAGGTAGAGTGAGGAGAGAAAAGAAAGAAGAGAGGGGGAGAGGAAAGAAAAGGGAAAAAAAGAAAGGGAAGATAAAAAGTAATTAAAATCAAATAAAATAAAATAAAATAAAATAAAATAAGGATTAAATAAAAGTACAAAATTAAAATATAAAATTTAGCTAAAGATAAAAATAAATAAGGGTTTAAGTAATCTCATTTTATATATTGCTTACTCACCTCTATCCTAAAGCGGATTGAGAATGCCTCGGCCTCCATATTTTTGATTTGATTTTATTGAGGGCTACTTCCTCGCGCTGAGGGAAGCTGCTTATTATATAGAAACTTTGGACAGGGAGGGATTAGATATTGCGACCACCTTCCCATGCGTAGGTCATAATTCGTAGGAACATCCTATAGTCTTAATCAGAGGAGGTAGAGTCAAAGATTCGCCAGGTGTGAAATCCCATTGTATTCGGGGAGTTGAAGATAAAGAAAATAAAAAAAAAGATAGCAAATGAAATCAAATGAAAAAGTGATCAACACGAAAGTTGCTCGTCTCAATGAGATCTACAACTTTCATGAAGGATCTAAAATCAAAAGAGGTCAACTCCACAGAAAAGTATTTTTAAAGTTACTTTATATTTAATAATAATATACCAATTTTTTGCATTTTATCATCTTTTAATTTTTAATTTGATTATAAATAGTAGATTAATTTTTATATGAAATATACATAATTAATCCAATTTTATAGATTTTTTATAGGTTATAAAAAAGGTAAAATAAATGCAACAAAGATAATATATGTACAAAATATAAAAAGTCAGATTTTTGTATTTTCTCTTTATTTCCTGGTTTTTATGGATTTTAATTCTTTATGCCAAGTTAGTTAATCAATTGAAGAATAATTTAGACAAAGAATCAGATAAAATACTTTTTTTGTACATAAAATAATATGCTCAATTCAGATAAAAAATAAGGGTTATTTATTTATAGATTTTAACACTAAATTTAACACAATTAGTGAATGTCAATTAATCGATTTTAAGGTGTTTAATTAGTGATTTATTAAGTGGTTTTTGTTAAGATGTCCATATGAAGTAGGTGAATCATGGATTCATCGTACCTCTATACTTAGCTCTTTGCTTGTCCCCAAGCAAGTTTTTGTGAGTTAGAAGGTTGAATCCCTGATTGTGCATTTGTGAATTTCAAGACTTGTCTCATTAAGAATCCTAGATTTTAGTGGTCCTAAAATTCTAAGCTTAACCATGCTCTAATCAAAAGGAATCCAACTTCTCTAATTATTAGACTCTCTGTTTGTACATATATCATAAGAGATATGACATTTTAATGTGTACTGCAATCATGAGAGTCGGGTCAAAACATCACTCAAAGTCTTGATCCAAGAGATTCTCCTCAAGACCTAATCCTCAACACTAGGGAATAAATCAGTTTTTGCATCCTATTCACCGTCTCAGTAGTTTGTCAAACTTGAAAGTGTAGATTAAAGACCAGATAATGGAGGGCATAGGATTGTGTAAATTCTTCTCTCCCTCACATTGGAAAAGGGTTCTCTCAAATGCCTTATTACTCAACACGTGTATTTTTGGTTTGTTGACCAATGTGTCCGTCAAAAGTTGTTGAGTCGTATGTACTTGTTTTCTTGGGAGTACACCAAGGTATGTCTTCTTTAAGTATCTAATATACTTACACCCAGACTTGTATCACTTACGATGTAGATCCCTTTTTAGAGGTACTAGTCTGAATCATTGGTCCTAATTAGTTTTGGTCCAATTGGACACTTTGAAATGGTTGGGTATGCTCGCCTTTGATTGAAGCTCTTGGAATTTGTCTTTGTGATTGAGAGCTCTTTTTTATTTCATAATTTTTGGTAGGCTAGCTCCACTACTTTTACTAAGAGTTGGCGCACATTGGTCAATAATTATTAAGTTTCGTCACACCCTGGCACATAGGTCAGTATCAAGAGATAGCATGCGATTTTGTTAACATACTAGCTAGGGTTTGCTGACACTCATGTTTCATGATGATTTCATCGACTTTATCCCATCCTCGAGTATCATAAAATCTAGTCCAGACTCAAATCCCAAGTCTCAGTCCCTCAAGTGAAATCTCAACTCATCTCATCATTCATGCAGTCGTGCAAATGATGTACTAATCATATTCTTAAAGGTAGAGATTAAGCGCACAATATATCACTCACATCTGTCAAACTAGTGAAGTATAGATTATTAAGTCTCAAAACCTAATGATTAAGGTCAACTAATTCTAAATCAAAGGACCTTAAAACCTGCATTTCTTACATTCCTCAAGTCTTGAGTGATAGTGTAAAGGTCAGGGATAAAACCTTAAGCTTTGTTTTTTTGTTTTTTAAGGCTTGTTATACCCCCTAATTTAAAACATGTATTATTTACACAAAGAATTTGGTACAGTATACATAATATACACAACTTGCACCATCCCCGATTTTCGATGAAACAATTAAAGTACGAGCTATGGATAAAGTATATAGAATATATATACGCACCCCATATAATTAGATTGTGTTATGTCGTTGATAAAGTGCCTGAGTGGGTATATTAGGTACTCGTTGTAGCACGAGACTTAGCCAATTAATCAGAACTGAATCAAATGTCTCTATGAAGAGGACTCGATTTTTAATTTATATCCTGGGCAAGTCCGAGGTCGAACACTGGAAGGCAAATGAACAACTTTAGGTTAACTCAAAACACTTAGGTCAAGGTTTCCAATGCGGATTTTTTATGCAAAATAAATAAGAATGCAAAATACGATTGAATTAAGTTAATAAGAAAACACACAACTTAGCCAAAATAATGTTAATGTGAAATTAATCCAATTTGGCCAAATTGTATTTTTCCTAGAAACCTAATTAGTGATGAATGCAAAACATTTTTTGGGAATTTTAAAGGTTAAAATGCAATAACAAAAAATGCACACTTTTTATGGATTTTCATGCAATTTTTCACACAAATAGAGTGTAAAAATTATGAAAAATTTACTAAACTTAAACATGACGAAATGAGGCTACAATGATTTTTTTAGAATTTTTTAATAATATATGATTTTTGAAATGAAATCAGAGTGATAATGAGTATGTAATTCCTAATAAATCCATATTATCAATTTATCTAGAGAGCGAATTATCTCAAAAAGGTATTTATATGAGCAATCCAGAAGAGTTGAAATTTCACAAAAAAAATGTGTGTGGATTTCATTAAAATTCATTTACTAAAATCACTCTACAATTTATTTAAGGCACACAACAACTCCAATTTATATGAAATTTATAGAGTAATTAAAGTATGTTTCAAAGCATAATTTCTGATTTTTGAAGAATTTTTAGAGCAACCATGAATTAAATATGAACTTTAGACCTCACCATGGGTAAAATAAGCAATTTTTCTCTAATACAATTTTAATTAATTATTCAAAGCTCACAAAAATCCAAATAAATATCCAAATGATAGAGAAATAGTTGTGCAACAACACGACATTTTTCATTGAAATAAAAGATGCTAAAAAATGTCCACATTAATATGCAAACATAGGGGTATCCGTGCAATTCCAGAAAATAAAACTCACAAACAAACTATGCACATGGACATTTTTGCAATATTAGAAACATGAAATAAAAATAATGCAATTTTTACAAAAATAAAAAAGGACCTTCTCCTTATAGTGTTTCTAGTTAGGGCTCGATAGGGGAGAAGGTGGCGACGAGAGGCCACTAGAGGCCGAGGCTACGCACAGTGGCGCGCTGGCGGTGCGGCCGCTTGGCGGAGGGACGACTGCAGCTGGAGGGCGGCAAAGGAAGGTTGTGTGGGAGGAAGGATCCACAACTGGCCTTGGAGGAGGAACTGCAGGGGGAGCAGGAGGAGTCGTCGATGGCGATGATGGCTGGAGGCGGGGCCGCGACTGATTGGAGGAGGGTCTGCGTGCCGGCGGTGGGGGCAGGGGGTGCGGCGGCATAGTTGTTGCACTCGTTGCTCTTTTTTTATTTTATTTTTAATATTTTTGGTGTTTTTAAACAGGGAATACATCAAAGATGAGAAGATGATGGTGGTGATGGTGATGGTATGATGGAGGGGATGATGTGGTGGTGATATGATTTGGATGTTGTATCAAAAAATGGATATGGCCAAGACAAAAAAAATGACGTTAAAATAATATAAAATAACAAGGAAAATGAGGATGGGAAACTTACATGAATCTTCATCGAAAGGCAGAGCAACTACACTGGACTCCTTTCGTGGCCTCGATCCGATTCGACGAAAAAATTGGAGAAGCCGTGGATCTCGCCTAAAGGAGGTCATCACTTGAGGAGGATGCTCAGCCGCTGTCACTGATAGAACACTCAAAGCTCTCTCCTTTTTCTCTAAGAATGGCGGGTGATGGAAAATGAAGAAGAGGAGATGAATAAAAAGAAGAAGAATGATAAGTTGGAGAAAAATGAAGGCAGAGATTAAGGAGTTGAATGGGAGGTTAGAAAAGAAAATAGAGTTAAATATAAGTTCGTGGTAGAATGAGAAGTTAAAGTAGAAAAAGAAAAATAAAAAAATAAAAAGAAATTAAAAGTTGGCTACTAAAAAATAAAGAGAAAAGAGAGTGGAGAATACACAAAAGTAAGTCCATAAAAAAACAAAACAAACAATATGTACACAATTTTTTTACTTTTTAAATTTTACATTTTTTTGTATTTTTAATAAAAGGTATCTACAAACTAAAAATAAAATAAAGTAATAAAAATAAAATAAAACACAAAATCATTTTTTTGGATTTTTTAGTAATTAAGAAAAGTAAATAAAAATGAGAAAAGAAAATTTTGTACATTATATACAAAGTCACTTTTCCATAGTTTCAATGATAAAAATATTTTTTCTAAGTTTTTTTAATTATGTAATTTATTAAAATATATATTAAATAAATTAATAAAAAAGAAATAAATAAAAAAGGTTAGATTTCTACAAGAAAAAATCGAAGTCACATTTATTGCATTATGTACAATATACAACGAGGTCCTAGAACTGAAATTTTGTAAACGAGCTCTGATTTTAATAAAACCACTTTCATTGGATAGATAATTTTCTAACTTAAACTTTAAAAGTGAGTTTGGAGAATTTGGTGTTCATACGGAGCGGGCATGTGACCAGGAAGTTGGACTTTACGGCTTTTTCTATTTGGGATATAGGAGTATTTATTTGTGATGAAATTTATTTTATATTTTTGTATTTTTATTCACATTTTTATAAATAAGTTAGAGAAAGAATTAGCTGAAAAGAAGTTGAAATGAGATTATTAAAAATATATGAACTTTGAACTATTTACAGGGGAAAAACTCCTTTATTTTACAACTTTTATTATTAATTGTGTACAATATAATATGTAATAATTAGTGTATTTTATTTACAAGAGTTATTTTATTAATTTTTTTATTTTATGAACATTTATTTGAGATTTTACTAACGGATTTTGCTAAGATCAATATATTGAGATGATGAATCGTGGATTTATCAGACTTCATTGCACAAAAGGAAATGAAGACATAGCTCGTACCAAGCATAGTTGAGTGAAGAAAAGGAATTGACTCACCACCCTATACTTAGTCTGTTGAGAGCCTAAGCATAGTAGAAGAGCAAGAAATGGGGTGGTCGAGGGTGAGAACGAAAGAATATAAGTGATGTTGACACAATGATATCACCCCCTATACTTAGGCTTGGGTTAGCCCAAGTATGAAAGAGTAATCACAGGTTGAGGACCGAATGGATCAACGACGGATATACAAATGGTCGGCTGAATCTTCTGATTGTTGAATCTTGATGATGCATATTCATGGAGAGTGGGTTGATGTATCTGCATGGTATTTGCTCTACCTGAAGTGGATGACCTCAACTTGGACCAATTGCTCTTGAGATTCTACAAAGTGCTTCAATAATTGTCCATTAACTGAAAAGGGATGTGCACCATCTATAAGAGTTACTATCTCTACACTTCCATTGTTGTGCACTTTCTTAATAACGTAGGAACCCGTCCATTTAGATTTGATCTTCCCATGGAAAATTTTTAATAGGCATTAAACAATCATACTTTTTGTCCAGGGACAAAGTTCTTGCACCTAATGTGTTGATCATGCCACTTCTTAACCTTGTCCTTATCAATTAAAGTGTTATCATACACCTGGTTTCTGATACCCACCAGCTCGTTCAAGTTCAAATCACGGCATAATTTTCCCTAAGTAACAAGTCCAATTTATTTTCATGATTGCCCATTCTGATTTGTGAATTAACTCTACGGGCAAATGACATGGCTTGCCATAGATCATCCGAAAAGGTGAAGTACTGAGGGGGATCTTGTAGGCAGTCCTATAAGCCCACAGAACTTGGTCCAAGAGATGGGACCAGTTCTTCCTATCAGACAAACCAACTTCTGAAGAAAGATCTTCACCTCTCGATTCGAAACCTCTGTCATGCTGTTAGACAGTGGGTGGTAAAGACTAGCTATTCTATGCTCAAATCCGTAGTCCTTAGCTAATGATCGGACACTTCGATCCGTAAAAGTGGCTACCCCCATCAGAAATCAAAATCTTGGGGACCCCAAACCTTACAATGATACGGTCTCTCAAAAACTTACAGGCAGTTTTGTTGTATGTGACTCGGGTTGGGATATCCTCCACCCACCTAGACAAATAGTCCAGCACCAACAAGATGTACTCATATCCATTACTGTTGGGAAAGGGACCCATAAATCTACACCCATGCGTCAAAAATATCGTAGAAAATCACCGGCTGCATGGGCATCTCATCTATGTATCCAACTGTCCCTCCCATTCTTTGACAGATCGGGCATGACCGTACAAAATCAAAGGCATCTCTAAATAGGGTCGACCAATAAAATCCATATTGGAGTACCTTGTGTGTGGTTCTTTTTCCCGAATGGTGTCCTCCATACTCAAGTGTATGACAGTAGCAAGGATTGCTGTTATAGCCAGTGTTTGCATGTTCAATGAAGTGTTTTTTGTGGAGATTTGTTTTCATGTCATTGTATTACTCATTCCATTAGTCAACTAAGGATATACATGATTATATGTAATCTGCGTACATGGAACTGAATGTGTGTAGAGGAACTGGAGTTAAAAACAAAGGTGAGGCTATCCCTAAATTAGACTTCACAGTTACTTATTCTATTACATGAATGCATTAGGTTGTGGCATATAATTGAAATCTTGTACATTCTAGAGATTACTACATTTATTTATTGTGAAAACTAACTTTGATAACATCTATCATGTGAATTGCACAGTATTATGTTGTCTTAGTTAGTTTAGAACTTGTACCTCCATTCATATAGATTTGCATGCTATATTCATTAGTTTTGAGCTATGAATAACTTGTTTGTAGCTCCACCTAAATCTATGATCATTTTTCTTTATTGGGTTTCCAGGTCTTATCATCTAATTATGTCTTTTTTGTGTAACTAAATTTGGCTGACATTAGTGTTGGTGCTATTGGGTTTATTGGTGCTATATTGTTGCTATACATGAAATATCTTTGCTGATTACTATGTTGATTTGTATATTTCTTACTGTTAAACAATACATACGTGCAACTACACTACCATATTGGTCTTTGCGTTGATTATTGCTATATTGATTATCGTTTTTTTGTTACTACTTCATATCACTCCGATGAATTCATGATCCATCTACCTTATTTCTCGATCTCAGCTCATTTCTTAATAATTCACTTAATAAACCCCTCTAATTGCATGATCAAGCAATCACTATATTGTACATAATCAGGGTTAACTATTTAGTATTAGATAAATCCTATTCTCATTTGTATATATTGTACATCGATAATTTCTCTCTCTTTATTTCTAATACAAGAATAAAATATAAAAAATAATTTAAAAAATCTTCGAGGGTTTTACCTAAATGGTCTTTATTAAAAGTACAAAAAGTAAATAGTAACATATTAAACATACATTGAAAATCAATTAAAAATATAAGTACGTACAAACAAGGTATTTTACATTTGTTTCCTTCATGAAAGTTGTAGTTCTCATTGACATGAACAACTTTAATGTTGAACACTTTTTTATTTGAGTTTTTCTTTAATATATTTTTTACCTTTCTTTATTTTTATATTTTTGAATTTCTCTATTGGGCCATGTGATCACCTCTGGACGTGCTACGCGACCGACCTCTCTCCCCTTAGCGCCCATCATCTGGAGTCATTGTATCACTTGATCCAACGATGCATGCACCTCAAACGTGCCTCATTAGGGGTCGTTTGGCTGCTTGATCTCACGATGCCTAACCCCAATCTGTTTCACCGACCGACATAGCTCCATTAGAGCCCTCTGTTTTGCTCATAATCCAATGGATACAAGGCCATCTTCCACCTTCGACCGTTTCCTCCTCCACAACACCCCCATTCGCTCCGGTCGTTACTTCTCCATTTTGTAAACTTCAACCTAGGTGTCCACTCCATCCTAACTCAAGGTCATTTGACACCCCTCACGTCTCTCTCCTTTGTTGAATAGTCCCCGATCACTCTCCATGCATGTAGCCATCACTGTCCTGAGCCAAAACCCTTGTCCCACGCACTTCTGCTACATAAAACCACCCCATCCATTACCTTCACCGGACATCCACCATTAGAGCAAGGTTAATTGATGAGCAAACTGAGCGAGTAAGGCAAGAAGGTATCAATGGTCGTTGCGACCTCAACCCCTCGGGCCGGGCTCAATCAAGAAAACAAAGACCACCAAATATAAAAATCAAACAAATCAGGCGAATAGCAGTCTCGCTATTTTATTTTACCTGATATAGCTACTAAGGTCGAACACAAAGAGCACAGTTAGGAAAAACCTACGAAGTAGTCGGGAATCAAAAATATAAGAAATAAACTATTTTTGGTGGATTTATATATTTTTAAATTTTTGTGATTTTTAAAATAAGGAAAAATATAAAACACTCACAAATTCACAAACCAACAATTATTTAACATATAAAAAATGATCAAAAAATCAAAATAAAAATATTTTTGGTTTTTTGCAAATATTCCAGTGTTTTTGGAACTTTTCTTGGATTTTTCTGATTTTTAATTGATTTTATAAAAATAAAATAAGGCTAAAAATAACAAACTAATGTGCAGCCAGAATCTAAAGGCTATTTAAAAATATCTAAATAGCTATAAAATTCCAACAACAATTTTATGATAAAGTAAAAATAAAAACCTAACTACAGAAAAAGAAATTGCATTTTTTTATTTTTTAAAATTTTTAATGATTTTTCTATGTTTTTTAGTGTTTTTCGATTTTTAGGGTTTTAGAAATCCAAATGCAACGAAAATCATACTGAATTAAAAACATAAAAAAACAAAGATACATTATTTTTTTGGATTTTTTAGAGAGATTTTAATATTTTTCATTGATTTTAAAAAATAGACAGAAACAAAATTGGAGGTTTTTTAATTTTAAAAATAGAAAATGAAAACAAAATAAGCCCAAAATTCATGGAAATTTTTACACTGTGGCAGGAGCCATGTATCCAAATTTCACGAAATTTAGGTGAGATTTGATATTTTTATTCAAGCCAATCAAAAACATACAACACACAGGGAGTAGATGCAAGGAAAATAAGTTCTGGGAACTAAAGCATAACACACATAAAAAGTCCAAGGGCCTATTGTAATTTCTCCACGAATTTAGCACATGTCCAAAAAAACCACGCACAGGGGTATGGATGTAAATAAAGATATACAATATAGTATATTATATACAGGTATAAAATACCTAGGTATTTTATATTATTATTTTTATTTTCTTACTTTTGGACAAATACCCCAATTTTGTATTTTATTTATTTACAACATAAAATTTAGAGTATAAAATAATTTTTATTTTATTTTTATCATTTATTTACAAGTATCAAATAAATAGGAATAGATACATATATACATGGTATGTACAAGGTGGAGAGAGAGAAATTATTTTGTTTTTATTTTAATTTTATTTTTGTATTTTTTTGTTTTTAGAAATATATACAAGATAATAGTAACGTATTTTTATTTTATTTTTGTGAAAATAAAATATATACACATAGAAGGCATATATACAAGGTTGAATGACCCTATCTCTCTACTTATTTTATTTGGCGATCATGCCCATATTGGGCCCTCTCTTGGGTTTAGGTCACTCAATATTTATTCTAAATATTTCCTTCTTTTTCTTTATTTCTTTATTCTTTTATTTTTGCACAATAACATGCTAATTATTCATATTAACACAAGCATGCCTATTGGTAATTTATTGTGTTTACAGCTATCTACATGATGTTTTGCCAAGATAAATAGCTAAAATAAAAGAATAAAGAGTGATGAATGAGTACTCATCATTAATCAAGCCTGCTTCTCCTCTCGAGTGACAATCGAGAGAGCTTCAGGTCGAGCAAAGAACCTAACCTCGTCGATGAGATTCGGTGGGTTTCCATCACTGTTGTAGTAGCTACATAGTGAAGCACTAAATCTCTACTCTAATTATGTCAAATTGTAGTACGAGCGATCAACGAAATGACATAATCACGTTAAAAATATCTCTGCGGAGAGAGTGTGGTGCAAAATTTTACTTAGATAAGTCCATGATCGAACAAAAGGACACAAGCTATTGAGTTATCTAAACTAGGGTTAAATATCTCGGCTAAATGATGAATAGTGGTATCTAGATCAACCTAAATGCATGCATGATCTTTTTGGATTTTTATATGCAAATTATATTGTATTGCTACAAAATGAGTGATATGCAACACAGTTACATACAATCACATAATACATCAAATACATAAAGAAGTCCTGAATAGATGCTTTGAATATGATCTTTGAACTTGCTCTTGAATCAATATCTAAATTAGTCCTGGAATAGATCAATGTATGCTCCAATTTAATCTTGATAAGTCAATTCATCAACTTCATTAAGCCTTTATATTACTTAATAGACATTTAGCAATTGCTTAAGATAGTGATGATGTTGAATCAACTAATCAGCCACCTACTTAAATTCTAAATATAATAAGCAAATCGGGGTCCAATTAATGCATGAAATGAAGCTAAGGTGGATTAATGGTAATTGAATCACCTTATAATAAACTAAGCATCTACGATTAATTAACGATTAAATACATATCACTCAAAAATAAAGCATGCCATTAGAAAGAGCATAAACATAGCTTTTAAACAAGTCTAATTTTATTCGTTTTTGATAACATATGCTTAATTTATAATGAAACTATCCAGCAACTTTTTTGTAAAGAAAACATAATCATGAATACTTAAAACGTCACAATCAAGTCTAAAAAAGACTATAAAGTAAATATGAAGAGTCGCATGGGCTTATGCAATAATCTAGGCGCATGAGGGTAGAATTGGAAATAAGAAGACCCAACGGGTCTCTACTGCAAATATCCCAGGCAACACGTGCTTGGGGGCATGCGATTATGTTCGGTTCGAGGCTCAGGCTCAAGCTACGTGGAGCATTGCTATCACTTTGGCGCAAGGTACGAGTCCACCAAGGCTGGAGGTGCAGAGTGGGGTCTCGGGACTGTTGCTATCCACTCAATCAAAGAGATCGATGGTATATGTAGGTCTTTGAGGCTAACTGCTCATTCACTGAAGATGGTGGACTGGTGGTGCTCCAGTCGAGTCATGGAGGCTCCTCCTTGGACCTTCGAGGTTGGCGATGGTCATCGAAGACTCCTGAAGGACTGGCAAATGAGGTGGAAGGTAGGTGAGGCTGTTGTGGTGTCTGGAATGGTGGAACGGCTACCCTTCATCGGATTCAGAGAGTGAGATCGGAGATGGGTTCCAATCTACTCTCATTGAGGTTTCAAAGATCCCGCAAGTGTTAGATACACATATCCGAAGCACAATGAGTGATTTTAGAATTTTGGAGTGAAATGAGAGGGAGTAAAGGGCTATCAGAGGGTGGAGTAGTTGGAGCCCTAGTGGGTCTTTGCAAGAAGGTGAAAGGCTCGAGATGGAGGAGGATCTGGAGGAAGGGAATGATGGAATCGAAGGCTTAGTGTGAATGGGGGATGTGCTACAAAGGTGTGGAGATTGTCTGATCATCGTGAGGATGTGTGTGCATGCATAATAAAATACAAGAAATCATAAGGGGAACACCAAGGATCATTTGGAAATATGATAAAAAGATCGAAGGGCATAATGGAAGCATGGGCTTGAATCTTGGAGCTTTAAGATCTTTGCTTGACGCAATCAGCAAGGTTACGAAGCTCGAGCAACATTGTAGGTGGATGCGACAGTCCGACAATCGTGGATCCCACTGGAGAGATACTCGCTTCACTTCTCTCTATCTCTCTGTCATAGGAAGGAGGAAGAACCTTAGAGGGTTCCTCGCACAAGGACGAATAATGTTCAACTATTGACCTCCGCTTGGTTTTGATCATGTCATAGGTGGTTGGAGGCAGCGATTTTAGCTGCCAAGGATACGTTGTACTGACATGGATGACGAAGATTGAGAGGCTAGCGAGGATGAGGGATGAAAGAGCTACAGAATGGCATCAGAGAGAGTCCATGAGGACACATGGAGCGATGAGGGAAATTGGGGGAAGTTCATCCAGCGAAGGGTTGCGTTGCATGGGGAGGAGCCACTGGAGGTTGAAGATGATGATTAGCCGTTGGATCAGGTGATCCAAGATCAGATGACTTAGAAAGGAGGCGAGGCTTAATAAAGGGTCAGCCACCTGGCTAGCCCAGTAGAGGCCACATAACCCAATCAGAAAAATCTAAAAATCATAAATAAATGATAAATAAAAAATAGTAAATGATGTTCAATCCAAAATTGTTCGACATGAAAGTTGTATATCGTTTCAAGATCTACATATTTTATGTAGAACTCAAACTCAAAATACATCATATATACATAGTAATATTTTATAAGTATTTTTGAATATAAAAATAGTAATTTTAATTGTTTTGTTCATTTTTTTGTATTTTTGAATAGGAATCAACATGCAATATATTATTTACAATATTACACTAAATTTATTAGACTTTTAAATATAAAGAAAACACATAGAATAAAGAGAACAGTAGACACATTTATATAATAAAATTAGATTTATTTACAAGAATTAGTCTTAATTATTTACAATGTGTATAATATCAAATATATTTAATTAATTATTTAATTTAGTTGAATATGCTGAGATAAAGGGTGATAATCAATATAATTTGATGAATATGAGATTCATCACTACCCTAGCCGCTGCTTGAGCTCTGCCTCGCCATGGCATAGAGCAAGGACCCCATGAACCTCTTCCTCGAGCTCTAAGCCCATGCCTTCACCTAATCCGATCACCTTCTCCGCCTAGGTACCTCTATGATTTTTGCTCCTTTTCAATTTCTCCAGTTTTTCTAGCACACACACATATCACCCTACGGTCCTCTGGACCATCGCCAGAGCACCACCAGACACTTGTGATCTTTGCCGACTCCTCCTAGATCACATTCCCCAACTCCAGAAGCTCCTCCACCTCTCTCTGCCTCCAGGATTTGTGCAGACCTGGACCCATCGGGTCCCCACCTCCGACCGCCCTGATAGGACCTCCATTCGCCCCTCTCGCCTTGATTTTGATTGCTAAACCCTGTAAGTACCCGCTTCCTTCATTGATCGAACATAGAGGCATGGCTTCGGTCTCCTCCGCCTCTGACGACCTAACATCGCCTTGCCTCTCCGACCACCGCATGTGCTTTACCGCACCTCCCCCACATTCGTCTTGGTTTTCCCGAGCCTCCAAGACCCTTGTCCAAGCAACAAGTCCATGGAGGAGCTCGGAAGGGCTCATCGGAGCTCTTCCATGATGCCACCGTACGTGGAGGATGACAACCTACAACTTCCATTGGATCTGGCATTTGGCTTGATCTAACGGTCCTTAGGGCCTCCTCGTGGATTTCCAGATCCAATAGCCCAGGTACACCATTTGAGCCTATACTCCAAATCAGTAGGTTGGGACCACCCGATGCTTGCTCATGCCTCCCTAGCCAACTACGAGGATATCCACATTGAACCTAGCCTCGAACCTCGACCATCACGTACAGTAGGCACGTGGGTGGGCAATTTGCAGCACATGCACAAATTTCGTGGAAATTGCATCCGGGTCCATTCACGCCTTTCTGACGCAACATGCCTTAGGAAAAATGCACTTAAGTCCCGTCAGGTTTTTAATAATTACAAAAAATTCCCCTATGCATTATAAATTTACAGCGAACCCCCTCTGTGTTATTTTTACTGCAGATAAGGCCCTTGCGTGACTTTTTAATCAGTTTTAAATTATTTTTAAATAATTTTTATTGTATTTAGAACCCTAGATTCATAGGTTAATATCTTGAGCTGCAAAACTCCATTTCTAATGAAATTAATCTCATTTGAAAACTCTTCTTGATGCTCTTTCGGATTATGTAATTTATGGTCTGATCTGATATACTGATAATTAATCATCATTAATCATATAAGTTTATTTATTTTGCACTTTTAACTTAGAACATCAAGAGATCTTTATTTTAAGGTTAATACTATACCCTTGAGCCAACATCAACCCCTGATTTCAGGAGCTCGTAGTGTAATTTGTGGATGTTGTGCAATTTATACATTGCTCATGTCATTCATTTTGTAGCATTCAACTTGCATAAAAACATTACCAAAAATTCATGCATACGCCAAATTATATAAACTGACTATTCGTCGATTGAGTCTACTCTTTATCGTCTAGATCACTAGATATACCTATGTCCTTGGGTCGATCCTGGGGTTTGCCCATGATAAATAAATATTTACCATTTACAACTCTTCACAGAGATAGTTGTGCTATTGGTTATGTTGAGATATTTGTATATCTTTATATTTATTTCTTATTTCTATTTTCTTCATGTACCTCTTATGTAATTAACCCATGGCTTTTCTCCTATATAAGAGAGCCTTAGGATCTCTTCATTAACAAGCTACTCTATTTTTCTCCAACATGGTATCAAAGCAACGATCGTAAACCAGAGTTCACATATCCCAACAAAAACCCTAACCCTACCCCCACCCCCCGCCCTGCCCCCTAGCCGGTCGCGCCGACCGCCTACCCATCCCTAGATCACCGTCTGCCCCAACTCCAGTTGGCTACCTACCAGAAACCCCCCACCCCCCGACCGTCTGCCCCAACCCCAACCGTCCTATAGGCCGTCTGCCAGTCACCCCAACTGTCTGCTGCCCCCTACACACAGCTCTACCGCTCGAATCCACTTTGTGGATCATTCAACACTTTGCGGGCTGTAGTTTGGCCGCTTCTGCAGTCTTATACGGTCTGATTTTGCTCAGATTCCATGATTTCAGACATATAAATCATGTTTTTCGACCCTAGACTACAACAAGGAATGAAGAGGATGGTTGTATGAGTCTACACGTACAACCACTCCATATGATTGTGTAGACTCGCTCAGAGTGGTCTACTCCTCAATTTTATTTCGGATTTCTGACATTCTTTTTTATCATGTCAGATAACAAGGGTGACTTTTATTCGTCTGGTACCTTCAAGGGCTCGACTCCCATCCTAAAGATGGATGTGACCAACTACAAGTTGTGGCCCATGTAGTTTCGTACCCTTATGCAATGCCATAACAAGGAGCATATTTTGACATATTCCAAGTCGATGGACAAGACTGGGGCTAATGCTTCTTGGAAGAAAGATGATGCATATGCACTGATTTGGCTCTCCAGGATGCTCGGCACAGAGATTGGGAATGACATCCTTAATCAACCCACAACTAAGTCTATGTGGGGCATCTTAGCAACCACATATGGGCAAGCCAAGAATGAGAGTAAGATCCTACAGTTGTAGTATGACATATTTTCGACCAAGCGGAATGGTCGGCCTCTTCATGCCCACTTCTCGCATCTTTGAGGCATTTTTAGTGTCTCCATAGCTTTATGCCCATTACTACCAGCACTAAGCAACATCAGGCATACCGAAATGCCACTATGATCAGAGTCTTTTTGTCCTCCCTTGACCCTGAGTACGATGTAACACATACTCAACTTCTTACTAGAGAGACGATACCATCAATTGAAGAGGTCTACAAGAGACTGTATAGTATCACTACTTCGTCTACTACCATGGTCCAAACTCCCTATGCGATGACTACTTCTCGTGGCATAGGGGGTACTTCACAGTTTCACGGGCGAGGATCCCATGGTCTAGGAGGAGGACGTCAACATGGCCCATGCTCATAATGCCACCATCCAGGACATTCGCAGGAGACATGCTATCTGAAGCATGGATATCCTGCATCTGCCTGTGTAGCTGAGAAGACAGAGACTACTCTGGCTCCTTCTTACGATGCGAGGCTTGACGATATTGTCTCTAGACTGAAAGAGATGATGACTACACTGCCCACACCAGCAGCAGGATCTTCAAATGTTGCAGCTACTACCAGTGCTTCTACGAGTTCATCATGTATTACTTAGGCACTTATCAATTGTAGTAGTTCACATCCGACTGATTGGATCGTGGACACCAGAGCTTCTCATCATATATGTAAAGATCGAGCTCAATTTACTTCTTACAGATATATCCCTACTAGTAGATCAGTGGTGATTGCTATTATCGTAGCCTCCTCAACGCGCATGCAGAATGTCTTATATGATTTAGCATTTCAGATGAATATTTTATCTATTAGTCAAAATTACAAAAGATTTATAATGACGTGCCATATTTGACAAATCTTCTCTTGTATTTCAGGACATACTCACAGGTAATGTGATTGGATTTGGCTGAGAGTAGAGAGGACTTTATAGACTGGTCCACCCTCCGTGTGTTGGTGCTGCTACCATTCATTCTGGCTTTGTTTCTCCTTTCATATGGCATCTTTGATTTGGACACCTTCCTCTGCAGAAGTTGTGTCATGTCCTCCCTTAGATATCTACTCGTACTACCTTGGAGTGTGAGGCATGTCAGCTTGGGAAGCACCATCATTCTTCTTTTTCGAGTCATAACTGTAGTCAGTCGTTTGAGTTGATTCATTTTGATATCTAGGGTCCTAGTTGTGTTCCCCATCATCGTGGACATCGATTCTATATGGTTGTTGTGGATGGTTTTTCTAGATTATCTTGGGTTTTTTTGTTAAAGAATAAGTTTGAAGCAGGTCCTGTCATTAAATGGTTTCTTATTAAAATTAATAACATCTTTCTACTAATGCGAAGTTTATTCACACTGAAAATGTCTTGGAGTTTTCCACTTTATAGCTATATGACTTTCTCATATATCTTGGTATTATTCATCAGAATTCTTGTGCTTACACTTTGCAACAGAATGGCGTTGCTGAATGCAAACATCGTCATCTTCTGGATGTCATGAGGACTCTTTTGATTCAGAGTTGAGCTCCTCGTTTGTTCTGCGGTGATGCGGTTCTCACTGCTTGCTACTTGGTGAATGACATGCATTCCACTGTCCATGGAGAAAAGGTTCCTTTCTTGATTGTGTTTCCCGAGAAGGACCTATTCTCCATACTCCTAGGGTATTTGGGTTTGTGGCATTTGTCCACAATTTTACTCCTGGTCGTGACAAGATCTCTCCAAGAGCTGTCAAATGTGTGTTCTTTGGCTATTCTCATACCCAAAAAGGATATAGATGTTTTGATTCTGTAAGGATAAAGTATTATGTGAGTGCTAATGCCACATTTTTTGAGTATATTATGTATTTTTCTTTTACAGGTGAAAGGTTGTCAAACTCTGACTCTGGAAAGGATGTTTTTGTTCAACCTCCTCTGTTATCTCCACAACACCCCATGTTGAGTCACAGTTATCTCCACCTCCACCTCTGTCTACCCTGACACGATTCCTACCACGGTTTTACATTCACATGTCCTCTACTCGCCCCTCTTCTCATGTGCCTTCCTCGTCATCCATCACGCCTCAGGTATGTACTAAACACATTGTTTCTACTAATGGCACTGGTGATATACTTGTACCACATGATACTATACATGAGGATCTAATACCAGAGCATAGAGAGGCTGGTGACCTTGATGTTCCTATTACCTTGAGGAAGCCACGTCGTAACTGTTCTACTTACCCTCTAGCTGCTCATGTTTCCTTGGATCATCTTTCAGAGGAGTACATGAGGTTTGTCGTGGGACTCTCTGTTGTTACTATCCCACGAACATACCATGACGTCGTATAGGATAGTAGTTGGCGACTTGCCATGGAGGAGGAGATGACCTCTTTACAGTCTCGTGGTACTCAGAGTGTTGTTTCTGCTTCTCCATGTGTCTCTGTTGTGGGGTGCAAATGGATCTTTACAGTCAAGCAATGGCAGATGACAGTGTTGATCGTTACAAGGCAAGGCTTATGGGGTGGACTATTAGGATACCTTCTCACCAGTGGCCAGACATTCGACAATGCACATTCCTCTAAGTTGATGTGAATCGGGACTGGCCTCTTTACCAACTTGATGTGAAGAATGTGTTTCTATATGGAGATCTACATTAGGATGTATATATGCAGCAACCACTAGGGTTTGCTATTGAGGGGGAGTCTGAGAAGGTGTGTAGGCTCCATAAGGCAATTTACGGCCTAAAGCAGAGTCCGAGAGCTTGGTACCGGAAGCTATCAGAGTTGATAGAGCACCAGGGTTTGCGTGGTCTGATGAATCCCTGATTCTCACTCTTTATTCTTTTATTTTAGCTCTTAGCCTTAACCTGATCGTAAAATAAAATAAGTAGAGAGAGATAGGGCTCACTTTGTATTGTACATAGTGTCTATACTTGTGTATATTATTTATACATTTATATTTGACAAAATAAAATAAAATTATTATTTTTACTCCCTTGTACATATTTCTAGAAATAATATAAATAATATAAAAAATAGAAAAATTAAACAAAAATAAAAAAATCCTCCACTCATTGTACAAAATACATGTGTATATATTACTTGTACTATTTACTAAATACCTCTAAATAATTCATAAAAACAAAATAAAAATTATTTTGAACTCCTAAATTACCTTGTAATTAAATAAAATAAAAATGGGGTTATTTATATAAAAATAAATAATAAAAAATACTTGTACATAATACATAGGTATATTATTCCTGTATATAACACTATATATCGTATATACACTAATTTATATTTCATAAAAATAATTAAAAATCACAGAAAATACTATAAAAATAATAAACAAATTTTATTTTATTCACTTTTTAATTTAAATTCATTTATTATATTTAATTTAATTATCTTTATTTTTCTTATCTATTTTGTCCTTTAGCCTATCTTATCTGTTTCCCTCGTTGCTTGTGATTTGTCCAGGTCAGCATTGTTGACTCCAGTCAACTGGTCCCCTCTTCCTCCTTTTCGCCTGAATCGGGTTTGCCCTTATTTTCACCTAATTTTCCTGACCCGATCATAGGACCAACCCCTCTGATTTCAAGCTCCGATTAAGGGGCACAGATCCCTAATCCGTGCCTGATCCTTTCCCAGTCGATCCGTACCTCGGTTTGTGGGATACTCCCCTGCCTTTCGGACATGGAACCCTATATAACTTGCGTACCCTCTCCCCTTTTCGACCACATTCGGCTGCTCCACCACCTCCATTACACCTACCTTAGCCTTTTCAGAGTGACAACATGAGAGGGAGAGGTTAGTATTTGGAGCCTTACAAACACCAGGTCCGATGGGATTCGTCTCCGCTTCGCCGTGAGGAGCCATAGCCTCTGGAAGCGCCGGCCATCGAGGCTATCATCCACATGGACATCGTCCACCACTCCCAGGCGACTACATTCATCTTTAGGTACTCATTATACCTTATATTTCCAGTTTGATTCGATCATTCTCTCACATAGTATCGCAACTCCGATGACCACATCTACCCACTACCGTCACTGCATTTCAACCTTCGCATGCCCTCACTATAACTTCCTCCTCTTCTATGTACGCTCCGCAATCTTCCTCCTGACTCCAACTACCGGGTTGGAGTCAAGCAGCAGGTCGACTCCGCCATTTCACCAGAGAGCTGTCCCGCTCACCTCCCCCCTCTGTTTTTGATACCTTTAGCGCCCTCACCCCTCGTCGGAGCATCCTCTCCGAGCATACCATTTCGCCTGCAGGGAGGAGCACAGGAAGGCCTCATCTGGAGGCCAAGTAGGCATGGCATAGGAGCTCCAGGCATCCACTCTGCTCCAAGTCCTCTTGGGTTGTGGACCCTCCTGAGCCCACCAACAGCTGTAGACCATCGTCGCCTATCTTTCACCCATCAGAGCATCTCCATAGGACGTTCCTGCAGCCCGTATTGGCCGATCAAAGCTCGCTGGAGGCTAGTTCTTTGGCGTTCTTCCAGGCATCTCCCCAACCGTCCGATCAAGGCTCCCCCCTATTCTAATCTCAGCCATCCGCTAGCAGGGGAGTCTTGACCGTCAGATTCATCTTAGGATCATGTCCGAGCCGCCCATTGTCGAAGGGGTACCCTCGCATCGAGACCATCCATCCATTGGTGGGTCTTCCTCGTCCGTTGGATCGCCCTTAATAAAGAGTAATTTGCACTTAGGCCCTTCCCTGTTTTGCTTTTATTTCCAAGTCCTATAAATATTTGTTTGCAGTTATTTTATTTTGGATATTTTGCAAGGTAGACCTTGTATTTTCAAGTATTTGCAGCTTAGTATAGTTTGTCTGAACTCACGTGCAGTCCCACATGCCTCTCTAGGATATTTGCATTATGTGCCTTATACTTTATGTATATTATGATTTGAATGGAGAGTTTTTGAGTTTTGCATTTATACCCCCGTGAGACTGGTTCACGTGATGTGTGCGTGGTTACTTGGGCTTTTTGCAACTTAGGCCCTACATTTCCCCATTGTGTTCCTGTTTGGCCTGAAACTTTATTTTAGTTGTAAGTAGGTCCCTGTAAGCTATCTGTCTTCTACTTAATTAAAGAAATACCAAATTGATCCTAAAATTTCTCTAAAAGTTACTGTTGGCTCCTATAGACATGTAATATTTTGAGTGATTTTTGTGGATTAATTTAGTTGTTTTTAATATTTTGTAAAAATATAAACCCCTAAAAAGTGTTCTGTCTATTTTGAAAAATATCTAAAAATTTGAAAAATTGCCTTAAAAATCCTATAAAAATGTCTACTTCTGTGCTTTTGTATGGTTTGTCTTCAGTACCAGTTGTGTTTTAAAGATCATCAAAAAAGCCCTAAAATTGCAAAAGACCTAAAATTCTAAAAAACATAAAAAAATAAAAAAATAAAAAAAATCATTTCAGTTCCTGTTGGTAGGTTTTTGTATCTTGTTTATCATGAAATTTCTCCCCAGGACTTTAGGGAACTTTAAGTCATTTTGATTTGTAATTCAGTCCTGGCTGTGCACTATTTACATTTTTAGACTTTGTTTGATTTTTATAAAATCACAATAATATTAGAAAACCCCCAGAAATTACCAAAAACTAAAATTTTAAAATCCCAAAAATATTTTTATCTTATTTTTTGAGCATTTCTAGCATTAAATAGAAATTCAAAAAGCTTGATTGTGTGCCTTGTTTTCTTTTTGCCTAATTTTGTCTTTTAATTCAAAAACTAAAAAATTGCAAAATTAAAAACCGCTAAAAATTTGTTTTGTTTTATTTTCTGAAATTGACTACTTCATAGGTTTACTCGTGCTCCTTGTGTTTGACCCTGGTTGCTATACTAGGTAAATAGCGAAGACCGCTTAAATTTGTGTGTGCTTGATTATTTTATCTCTTGGCTTGAGTGGTTTTTATTTTCTTCATTGATCGAGTTGATCGATTAGGTATAATGATTTCGTGATTTATTTTCTACCTTAGTCGATCTCGATTTTTCGGTTCATCAGAATGGCTTTGTTATCGGGGAGTTTGGCTTAGTAGTCATTATTTCTCAGCTTTATTTCTCTCTATATATTATAACAGTTTTCTGACCTATTTCTGATTTGCTTTTTGTGCGAGGTACCACTGAACTACGACTCAAACTCTTTTTGAAGGACCCACACAAGAGGAGGAGAAAGGCAGAGCAGAAGACAATTATTTTATTTTAGAGAACATTTGAACTATATTGTAATATTTTGAATGCCTGGACACTTGAACCACCGGGGCCTGTTTCGTCGAGCATCGGTGTGCTCGGAGGACCTCACCGGATTTCTCACGATTTTCATCGAGTTTTGATTTTATTGCTTTTACTTTCTATTTGATTCCCACAGATTTAGCCCCTAGACTTAGGATTTTTAGTGATTGTGATGTAAATAGCTAAGGCCCAACACCTAATTGCTTGCTTGTTCATATAGATTGTAATTGGGCCTAAGCTAAAAATAATTAATAAAAATCTAAGTTGATCGATTGGGAGGTCACACGCCACTAGAGGTCGTATACAATGCGTATAGGATCCGTTGTGGCGGACACCGATCGACATCCGAGACCGGACTTCGATCTTTCTCTCTGATCAGTTAGCTAGTGTTCTTCACGATCATTGGAAATTGCTCGTCTAAGGCTGATTTCTTTGTGCATCATGTAGTTAATTTATTTTCTATCTTTAAATTTATGCGTGGATCACTTGCATGTAGACTGCTAGAGAAAGGTACGCATTTCTATCTCTGCATGCATCATCGTGTTTGATCGTGCATCGGCTTTTTCGACTTCCTCCCCCTATTTTGGACTCAAGATAACCAAAGGAAATCAAAAAATTTGTTAGGCGTTGTTTTTATTTGAAAAATACCTAAAAAGTGAAAACCATAAAATTGGGACTTCTAATGCAAATTGGACCCTAGAATACATTTCACTCAAAAATACTTGGTTTGGGGAGATTCACTCCCTCATTGGTTGGTTTGTCTGTAGCGAGAGTGAACCGCACACTAGGTTAAAGACATACCTGAACTTCCTTCAGACTACTGGTTTTGCGATTGGTTGTTCTCCAGTGAGGATTTCACGGGGTAGCCGGTAATAGGTCCGGGACTTCCTTAGTAGAGTTGATAGATCAGGTAGCCAATAAATGGTCCGCAATCCATACTGGTTAGGAAAAACTGACTGTGGGATTGGGCCAGTCTCCTAGGAGCATCGGGTTCCCAACAACTCGCTTAATCACTCTGATAGACTGACTAATCACCTAAATAAAATTGACAAGATTAAAGATCGAGCTTTCACGGTCACCAGCTCAGGGTTGCATAGGTGAACTGGGGGTTTGACTTTTGATCTTGTTTGCATTCTAGATCTCATCCGCATTCATCCCTACATTTCGATTATGGGAAGGAGGTCCCTTAGGATGCCTTTAATAGCACCTCTCTCGAGCACTCTTTTCCACTCATCTAGGGCAGATTCATAGATTCCAGACCCGCTCTCCGAACCTGAGTTCGCTACCACCCTGTTCCCCCTCGACCACCCTTCTTCCACCAGTCCTGAGATACCAGAGCAGAGGCTAACACAGATTTATATTCATTTTACGGCACTTGAGTTGGGGTCTTTTGCCTTTGTAGAGACCCGAGCGATGTCCAGCAGTGAGGGACACACCGATGAACAGCCCCAGGGTTCCACATACATACTTGATCAAGGCACCATCAACAACACACTTTTAGCATCCCTAGAGACCATACAGAGACAAATTCGTGACCATGGAGCATTTATGGTAGAGGTGCGATGAGAGCTCGTAGAGAAGAGAGCCACCAGAAGAGAGCCGCAGAGACTAGCCGGTGGAGAGATACCCGCAGCTGGAGGAGGAGACGGACGACCAGACGATCAGCCGGAGTAGAGCCCACCACACACAATGAGGCAATTGCACATCCCTGGTGCAACTCTCACTCATCGATGGATTCAGCTCCCGGAGATCCTGGGTGATTTTGAGCTTTGCCCCAGACCATTCAGCTTCTGCCCAAGTTCCATGGGCTTGCCACCGAGGAGTCGTACCTTCATCTCCAGGAGTCCGAGATGATCTGTAGTACTGTCCACGACAGGTTTGTGGACGAGGATACGATCAAGATGATCGTCTTCCCTTTCTCATTGGTTGATAGAGCAGCAAACTGGCTGAAACATTTGGGGAGGTATGCCACTACCTGGGAGCAGCTCCAAACCTAGTACTTGAACAAGTACTATCCACTTGGATGGACCAATGCAACTAGAGCCACAGTCAACAATTTTACCATGATCCTGAACGAGCAGTTCCACGAGGCTTAGGATTGCTTTAGAGAGTTCATCGACTGGTGTCCACACCATATCAAAGCCCATTCTAGTATATAGTTTCTTTTGTGGGATGACACTGGAGCTGTAGGGGCTTGTTAATGCCTCATGTGAGGGGTCCTATTTTGCCAAGGATGAGGACCAAGTCTGGACCATCTACAAGGAAATGACAGAAAACTACACTGTGATGTCCCAGACTCGAGCCTACACATAGGGGAAGACCCTCCCACAGGCCATGTCCTATCAGAAGATAGCACGGGTCGATGTCATTCCATCTACTTCGTCAGTAGCAGTAGTAGCACAGGCAGAGTCATCCACAACTTACATGGGGATTATCAGTGAGAAGCTGGACTGCATCGAGATCATCAAGAAGAAGCAGTGCCATGGCCTCACGCAGATAGATCAGTTGGCACAGACGCTTAGTGACCTGAAGACTTAGATCATGTGTCTCCAAGAGGTACAAACGATTCCTCAGCCCCGTCTCAGGTCACGGGCTGATCACAACAATAGTAGCTCTTCCCAGTCATTTGCCTAGTACTGCCAGGTTCACCACATTAAGGCAGAGCTGCTTCAGCTGTTGCAGCACTACTCTTAGTAACCACCGTCTCAGGACACTCAGGCGGTGGTGTATCAACCAGATCAACCCCTGGTAGTTTTTCTCCTTCCCCTTATGAGCAGGAGCCGTTGATGGAAGTCAACGGGATTTGGTACGACCGGCAGCAGCCCAGGATCCATTGTAATCATCTTGGATTCAGGTGGTCTATCGGAGGCACCTTGTCCCAACAGCAGCCTCCAGCTCAGAGTGGATAGATTATCCAACAACAACAACCCCAGTACTCCCAGCCATCACAACTCTTCCAGCAGGATCCTCGTCCCTACCACCAGGGACAACAGTGGAGGTAGCATCAACAACCTCAGCAATATTCTCAGCCTCCCCCTCACCATTACCAGTAGATCCAGCCTCATTTCCAGCGAGGCAACTCGTTTGATTCTTATGGACCAGTCTATGAGAACCCAACCCTTGACGATCTTGCCTGCCTACTTTCAGTCCAACATGCATCTTTCCAACGGGAGATAGATGAGTTCCGGCAAGAGATGAGAGTCATAATCAAGGGCAAGGCCACCATCCCTATTCAGATTGAACTGAATCTGAACAATATGAAGAGGAAGTCTGAGCAAGTACAGTTCACATAAACCACCACTCATAGTGATCCCTTGGGTGATATTTCTTCCTACATATTTGACACTTAGGAGCGGTAGGATGCCAGCCGGTGGTGCCTCATCAGGAGGATAGCGGTGCTGATGCCGATAATGAAGATGACGACGGTGGTACTGACGCCACCAAGGGTGTTGACCCAGTTGATGGCACTGAGGCCATTGTACCAGTTACAGTTGGTGGTGTTGATGTCACCATTTCACTAGATGCTGAGCCAGAGCGCGGTGTTGATACCGTGAATACTGATGCTGTAGGTGGTGCTGATGCCACCAGTTTTCATTCAGTTGTGTTTCCTTCTGTTAATGTATCTCAGGACAATTTTGAGAAAAGCCAAAAAATAGATAAATAGAAAAGACCAAAAGTATGAATAAAGGAAAGATTTCTTTATCTTCTTCGAGTCCATATGAGTTGCATGATGATCTTGGTATGGACTCCATTCCCTCACAGACACAGGAACCTCTTCCTAGCCCTTTATATGAGGAGGGTCCAGCTATTCCCTTCCCTCAAGCACATCGCTTGGCGAAGGGGAGTAAAAAAGAAAATCCAAAAAAGACACAACAGCTAGAGTTCAGCCAGCAGATGATTGACAGATTTCAGATTCAGCTGACTCTAGAGGAGGCACTTGAGCACATCCCTCTCTTCCAGAAGAACTTGAGAGAGAAGACCACCATCCACGGGAAGAGAAGGAACCACAATGCTGAGATCCATGTGCTCACTCGTGCCACATGCTTCGTCATCTAGAACCGATTGCTAGCCAAGAGGCCAGATGCATATGCTCCATATGTCAGATGCCATATTCATGAGTAGTGCTTCAATCAAACTTTATTAGACATCAGTTCTTCTATCACCTTCTTCCAGCAACCTTACTCGACTGATTCGAGTTTGGCCCTCTTTGAAAGAGCAGGACAGTCCTTCAATTTGTTGATAGATTTGTCAAGAGGCCGAAGGAGTTATTGAAAAGCGTGGTCGTCACAATTCAGGTCCTGAAATTTCCTGTGGACTTTGTTGCATTGGACATGGAGATCTATGAGTCTGTGACAGATACCCCCATCATACTAGGACGTCCATTCTTGGCCACGACCAAGGCAGTATCCGACCATGATAGTGGGAAGGTATACTTTCACGTCGACGACGAATTTGTACAAATAGAGACTATTGATGAGACCAGAGTGCGAGATTCAACTTGCTCCGAGCAGTTCAGCGATGTAGAGCAGATGATAGATGCAGAGCGAGATATCCACTAGGAGTACGGCTTTGTGATTATAGATGATGAGGCAGTTTGGTCCGATCTGATATCACGGGCTCTTATCGCACCTTCAGATACTGCAGAGTTACATATTCTAGCGGATGAGAGTTCGGATAGCACAATCTTGGCAGAGGACACATTCAAGGCTGACGATCGTGCCATGGAGAGCGAAGCATAGTATATTTCATGTGATTCTGATTCAGACACCTCAGATTCAGACATTGATTGGGATGAGTTTGATGAGATTTTATCTTGTCTTATGCCCACAGAGCTGACAGCTAGGGTGGAAATTGAGCCAGCAAAGATTACCGACACACAAACAAGGCCATCTTCGTCCAAGTTTCATGCACAACGAGAGTTCTCCCATGCTAATTTGGTTGCTTTCATGTAGACATTCTAGAAGCCAGATTTGTCAGTTCCCAGTTGCCCAGAGTTGAAGCCCTTGCCACAATCACTGAAGTACAGATTTCTTGCGGAGACAGAGATGTATGATGAATACCCATTCATCACTCTTTACTCTTTTATTTTAGCTAAAACTTATGCAAAACACCATGTAGATATATGTAAATAGGATAAGTTACCATCATGCATGTATTGTGTAAATTACAATAATTAGCATGTTTTTGTGCATAAATAAAAGAATAAAGAAATAAAAGAAAACGAGGGAAATATTTGGAATAAATATTGAGCAACCTAATCCCAAGGGAGGGCTCAGTAGGGGCCTGACCGCAAAACAATCCAAGTAGAGGAAGATAAGGTCAATCATGTGTACATATGCCTATGTATATAAATAATATTATTTTCCTCAAAATAAAATAAAAATGTGTGTATTAATTTGTATATATTTGTAAAGATAAAATTAAAATAAAAATGGGAAAAACAAAATAAAAATAAAAATAAATAAAATCCCTCTCATTATTGTATATAGACCATGTATATAGAATAACATATTTCTTTATTTTCTCTTTGTAAATAACTAATTAAAAACTAAGAAAAATATTTCCATATTCCTTATTTCATGGTGTAAATAAATAAAATAAAAATCAGAAAAATAAAAAAATAAAAAGAATAAAAATCAAACTTCCACCTTGTACATATACCATGTAAATATGTATATAAAAGTATTTATTTAACCTATGTAAATAAATAATAAAAATAAAATAAAAATACCCTTTTATTCCAAATTTCATGTTATAAATAAATAAAATATAAAATTGGAATAAATTATAAAAATAAATACTTAAAAATAAAAATAAAAAATACATATATGTATATACCTATATATAACAATAATATAATGTAAATACCTTATTTATTTTTCAAAAAAATAAATAAAAATCACTAAAAATTAATTAGAAAATAAATAAAAAATTTTCATGTTTTAACTTTTTTGAAATAAGGTCATTTATTAATTTTAATTGAATTTACAAATATTTATTGAATGGCCGCTTCTGATTGGTCCAAGGGGGATGTTGACCCCCAATCAACTCCCCCCGGACCATTCAACCCGGATATTTGCGCCCCGACCCGATTTCTCATAATTTTTGTGCCTTGATCCGACCATCATTGATCGAAACCCCAGGCTCCATTTATAGATCATTCATCCGAGACCCTCGCCCGGGGTTGAATCTAGGGATCCGAGCTTCATAAAGCCATGCCTGACCTCATCTTCTCGGACCCCCAGTAGTATATAATCTCCCCTCCGCCGCACATTACCCGCCATCTTTGGCTTCGCCCCTTCATCATAGGACCTCCATCTTCTTCCCCAGAGTGACAGCTGCGCGAGGAGGGTGTCGAAGAGAGGAGGAGGACCCTCCAGCCACTGATCCGGCGAAGCTCATTGCCGTGCGCCGCTGCGAGGTGCGCTGAGCCTCGGAACCCGACGCTTCCTTGAGGCGACATACCCTGGAGCTCTGCCAGCTCCAGCCCAGTCGACCACCTTCATCAGGTAACCTCAATTCATCCTAGGTCAGGCTAATTCCGATTTTCACCCAAATCACCCCTCCGCCGTCGCCGATCGATTCCTCTCGCTCCGATCATCCATTCATTCATCCGACTATCCCATTACCTTCGCGAGACTTCCCTCCACCTTCTGCACCCACTCACTCAACTTGGTTTGCATCGGAACCAAGAGTCGACCTCCCTCGTTGTTGCCTCGCCGGAGGTCATCGCTCCGCCGCACCCGACCACCCATTCCACTCTCTGACGGGTCGAGGCAATTTGACCTCGACCCAGGAGCTCGTCTGTGCCGTTTTGCAGGTCAATGCGGTCCATCTGAGGGTTCGCTCGTTCCAGCACAGGAGCTTGGCTCCTCCGCCGTCGCCGGGCCACTCTGGTGGTCCCAGGCCTCATCGGAGGCGTCCACCAGCTGCGGAAGCATCCGAGCTCTCTTTTCCACATCCCAACAGCCTAAGAGGAGGTTTCCACCGCGTGCACGGAGCCGGCGAAGCTCGCCGGCGAGCTGTTCTTGGAGCATCTTCCTTCACCGTCCGATCAGCCCCGACGCACCAGTCTAGATCCGGACCGCCCATCTTCGAGACACGCCCTCCGTCCGATCTTCATCAGGGCTCGATCGAGACCGCCCATCCAGCGAAGAGGCGCCAGCTACTCTGCACCGTCCGATCTACACGTGGCGTCCTCCTCGTCATTGATCCAGCAAAGGGTTAGCCACCTCCAGCCACTGTCGGATCCTCCACGTGGCCACCTTTCAGCCGTCCACTTTTAATAAGGGGTAAATTTCTTGTAGGCCCCTCTATTTATTGCATTTAATATTTAGTCCTGTAAATATTTAGTTTAGTTGTTTTATTTTAGATATTTTGCATTGTGGACCTTCATGTTTCTTCTATTTGCAATTAAGTCCCTGTGTATGTAGACCACGTGCATCGACACGTGAGGTTTTGGGAATTTTGCACTGTTGATCCTGTGTTTTCTGTGCGTTATGGTTTGATATTTTATAAATAGGATTTACACATATGCCCCTCCGTGCCTGATTCACGTGCCTCGCACGTGATTTCTTGGACTTTTTGCATAAGGGCCCTTGAACTTTATTTTCTTGTTATTGTTTGGTCCTTGAAATTACTTTTCCTTGCATTTAGGTCCCTGTGCACTGTGAGCCTTTGTTTTATTTAAATAAAATATCAAATTAAATCCAAATTTGGTGAAATTTGGAAACGTGGCTCCTGCCACTGTGTAAAAATTTCCTAAAAATTTGGGACATTTTGGAGGCTTTTTGATATTTTTAAAAATTCAAAAACAGTGGTTTTTGCTTCTGTCTGATTTAGAAAATTTAAAAAAATATTAAAACTATTTTACAAATTCTTAAAAAATTAGGATTAGTTATTTTTAGTGTCTTTTAATTTCTGTGCAATTTTTGTGCTTTTTGGGTAATAAAAACCTTAAAAATAGAAAAATCCTAAAAAGCTTATAAAAATTCTATAAAATTCTAGAAAAATAAAAAAGTACAAACTCTTTTTCTGAATTTTAGTCTTTGTTTATAGTTTTCATAAAAATTGCTTCCAGGTTGTTATAGATCCATTTGATATTTTTAATGGGTCTTACAAGTCTAGCTGTACAGTAGCACATTGTTTTTACCTTTTTTTTTGATTTTTAGAAAATTTTATAAAAATTAAAAAAATCTGAAAAATCATTAAAAACACTAAAAAACATAAAAAAACATAAAAACCATTTTTATTTGAATTTTTGGAGTATTTTTGAGTGTTTTTTTATTATTTGTTGTGTTTGCTTGTTTTCATTTGTTTCTTATTTTTCCTTATTATTAAAAATAGAAAAAATTAAAAATAATTAAAATCCACCAAAAAATTATTTTCTTCTTTTTTTAGATTTCTGACTACTTCGTAGGCCGCGATGCCAATTCGTGCTACTTGAGACCAACCCTAGGTGCTATATCAGGTTAATAATATAACCAGGACCACTATTTTTGTTTTTATTGATTTTATCTTCTTGATTGGTGGTTTCCTTTTCTTTTCTTGATTGAGCTAAGTCCCGAGAGGTTGAGGTCGCAATTGACACCTTCTTGCCTTAGTCGCTCGGGCGGCTCATCAGAATGGCGTCGTTGCCGGGGAGCACGACCTAATGGATCCTTCTACTCTAGGAGTTTGATATAGAGATTAAGGATAAGCCTGGAGTCAAGAATGTGGCGGCGGATCATCTTTCCCGATTAGAGCATCTTGAGGATTCTGAGCAGACTGAGCCTATTTGTGAGACCTTTCCAGATGAGTCAATCCTTGCTATCATTTCTCTCCCGTGGTATGCCGATATTGTGAACTTTCTTGTTACTAAGAAAGTTCCACAAGATTGGCCCAGGCAGAGCCTTGAGACCTTCCTCGCGAAGGCCAAGTTCTACCACTGGGAGGATCCCATCCTTTACCATGAAGGAGGGGATAGCGTCTGGCGTAGGTGCATTCCTCAGGAGGAGCACCATAGCGTCCTCACTTACTGCCACAAGCTTGAGGCAGGAGGACATCACTCTGGGAGGAGAACAGCACAGAAAGTGCTCCAATCCGGCCTATGGTGGCCTACCCTCTTCAAGGACTCTGATGAGTTCGTGAAGAGGTGTACTGATTGTCAGAGGATGGGCACTTGTGGACAGCGTGATATGATGCCGATGCGGCCCATTCACTTCTGTGAGGTTTTTGACGCATGGGGCATCGATTTCATGGGTCCATTCCCTAAGAGTTAGGGATTCGAGTACATTCTGTTGGCCGTGGATTATGTGAGTCGTTGGGTTGAGGCCATCCCCACCCGAACCGCAGATGCTAGGTCTGTTTGCCGATTTTTGAGGAAGCATATCATTTCACGGTTCGGGGTACCTCGAGTGTGGATATCTGATGGGGGGTCTCATTTCATCAACGATAAGGTAAAGGCCCTTGCTAGCGAGTTCAGCATAGATCATCGAGTTGCCACTTCATACCACCCTCAAACGAATGGTCTTGCTGAAGTGTCGAACATGGAGATCAAGACTATATTGCAGAAAGTCGTCCGCCCTGACCGAAAGGATTGGTCACAGCTTTTGGACTCGGTCTTGTGGGCATATAGGATGTCTTTCAAGACTCCTTTGGGCACGTCTCCCTTTTGCCTCGTTTATGGCAAGCCGTGCCATTTACCTGTTGAGCTGAGACATAGGTCACTTTGGGTTGTCACTGATATACGTTTGGATCCAGAGAGTGTAGGAGATCAGAGGATGGCAGAGTTAGCAGCCTTGGAAGAGCTTCGTGATACCGCCTTTTCAAACAGCCTACATTATAAGGAGAGAGTGAAGGAGTGGCATGATTCTCATATCAGCCGCAAGCATTTTGAGCTAGGATAGAGAGTATGGCTGTTTGATGCTAGGCTTCGTCTATTTCCAGGGAAGCTACAGAGCAAATGGAAGGGACCGTATTTGGTGAGAAAGGTACATGACAATGGGAGTATCGACATATCTGAGTTGTCTTCTGAGAGTACCTTTCAAGTGAACGGCCAGTGGCTCAAGCCATATCTCAATCATGAGCCGCGGGTCGTTGATGTTGCCCCGATTCACTTTGCATGAGATGTGGTCTCTTGACTCACATCTATTGCATCTCACGCCTGATTATCACTGTTCTTCCGACTTGTATAGATCTAGATGTCCATATCACTCTATTCTTTAGTTCCACATCCCTTTTCTCATCTTATGATTATGCTATACTTAGGGTGTACTTTACCCTAAGTATAGGGGGGATGTAGGACTCTCGGGTATTCTTTTGATTCTTTCTACCTCAGTTTTGCTGCCTATACTTAGGGATATTTCACCCTAAGTATGGGGGGGGGTAGACCATGTACATTCTCACTCGGCTTTTCCCTTCGTGTACAGCCTGCTATACTTAGGATTAGTTGATCCTAAGTATAGGGGGAAATACCGAGATCCTCTTGCATTTCCATTCTTTCATTCATCTTTGTATATAGCCTTCCTTTTCACTTCCCTATACTAAGCACGAGTTATGTCTTCTTCATCGCTCTTGACTCTGAGGACATCGTTCGAGCTAAGTATAGGGGGTGTGTATATATTTCATATATACTTTAGCCATAACTCGTACTTTGTGTGAGTGTGTTAATAAATAAAAATGGCTAACAACCCAAAAATCCATAAAAATTAAAAATTTTTCCTTGTAAATAAACATTCTTTAATTGCACATACATAGCTAATGTACAAGTTATTTTTGTAAAAATGTTTGTAAAAACTTTTTGTGTAACTTGTGTGTAAATATTTTCTTATCAAAATTATGTATATAGTACAAAATTTTTCCTAAATGTTTTGAACATCTACAGTTTGCAAAAAACATTGTGTAAATTTGTGTACATATTTTGCAAAACGTGCATTCATGCATACATTCATGGTTTCAAAACATTTTTCAAAAATTGTGCACATGTGTAAATAGTTTGTAAATTGCATTTTTGTAAATATATGTATAGTTTTTCCTGGATCATAGTTGACATTTAAACTAGCTTGGAATTAAATTGGAAAATGGAGCTTGATTAAGATCTTAATCCACCTAATTATAAGAGGAACCTTATAGGGCTTAGGGTTGAGGCTTTTCAGGTCCATGGTGACTTAATTCTTTGAGTCCACTAGGCTATGATCATATGTCTTCTTAATGAGCCTAAGTAGAGCACTTAACAACACACACATGACTCAGATAGATAATGGCTTGACTTGGACCAACACTTTACACCGAGCTCTCTACGGATGAGGTGGTGAGGAGGCAGTCTTCCTTGACTTGGGGTAGCATATGAGGGTAGTACTTCTAGGCGGAACCTCTCTTCTTCTTATAGTGAAGGAAGTGCGTCTCAACTTGGCCTGGTTGCCATGAGGTCTAACGACGGGAGTTGTGGGTTGTAATAATGCTTCAAAAGAGGGATAGTCTACTGGCTCAAGAGGAAAAAACTCCTTATGTATATATGCTGCACCGTGTAAATTTGTTGTACAGATGCACATTGAAAAAAAATGCAAAAAGAAAATAACTCCAAAAAAATGGTGGGTCTGATAGAAAATGATAATCCCACCGGAGTATGTATATAGTACAATAAGCAAAGCTTGAAACTCATGTTCCATCTTATGTAGCTTGCAGCAGGGAGACTTAGCTACACTGGTTGAGCTCCCAGGGATACATGGCTACACTCGCCATGGTCCATTCTCTTCTTCCCCCTCTTCTTGAGCTGGTTGAACTTGAACTTAGAAGGGAATACCCCGCTCCTCGAGGAAAGAGTGGCCAGACTAGGGTCATAGAGTTACCTTGTTGGGGAGGGTTGTCGTTTTGCTACTTCTGAGGTGGAGAGCTATACCTCACTTACACTGTACAAGGAAAGATTCATGGTCTTCAGGGTTTGTGTATGTAGACTTGTCCTGATCTGGATTATTGAGGAGTCTTAACTATAGATTAGTGGATCATGTTTTAAACCTGAGTCCAAATAAGGTTCCGACACATTAATAATCCAAAGATCTGATCGAGCTCCATATTTCAAATTAATGAAGGCAAGTTTAATTATCAGCATTGATCCATGCATTTCCTCTCTTTTTTCTTTTTCCTTTTTCTTTTTCACTTCTTTTTCAAATAAGTGTTTGCTAAGGGACTAGCAAAGTTAAGTATAGGGGGGTGATGAATACCCATTCTCCACTCTTTATTCTTTTATTTTAGCTAAAAACTTATGCAAAACACCATGTAGATATGTGTAAATATGATAAGTTACCATCATGCATGCATTGTGTAAATTACAATAATTAGCATGTTTTTATGCATAAATAAAAGAATAAAGAAATAAAAGAAAAAGAGGGAAATATTTGGAATAAATATTGAGTGACCTAATCCCAAGGGAGGGCTCAGTAGGGGCCTGACCGCAAAAGAATCCAAGTAGAGGAAGATAGGGTCAATCATGTGTACATATGCCTATGTATATAAAAAATATTATTTTCCTCAAAATAAAATAAAAATGTGTGTGTATTAATTTATATATATTTGTAAAGTAAAATTAAAATAAAATGGGAAAAACAAAATAAAAATAAAAATAAATAAAATCCCTCTCATTATTGTATATAGACCATGTATATAGAATAACATGTCTCTTTATTTTCTCTTTGTAAATAATTAATTAAAAACTAATAAAAATATTTCCATATTCCTTATTTCATGGCGTAAATAAATAAAATAAAAATCAGAAAATAAAAATAAAATAAAAAGAAAAAGAATAAAAATCAACTTCCACCTTGTACATATACCATGTAAATATGTATATAAAAGTATTTATTTAACCTATGTAAATAAATGATAAAAATAAAATAAAATAACCTTTTATTTCAAATTTTATGTTATTAAAAAATAAAATATAAATTTGGAATAAATATATAAAAATAAATACTTAAAAATAAAAATAAAAAATACATATATGTATATACCTATATATAATAATATAATGTAAATACCTTATTTATTTTTCAAAAAAATAAATAAAAATCACTAAAAATTAATTTGAAAATAAATAAACATTTTTCATGTTTTAACTTTTTTGAAATAATATCATTTATTAATTTTAATTGAATTTACAAATATTTATTGAATGACCGCTTCTGATTGGTCCACGGGGGATGTTGACCCCCGGTCAACTCCCCCCTGGACCATTCAACCCAGATCTTTGCGCCCCGACCCGATTTCTCATAATTTTCGTGACTTGATCCGACCATCATTGATCGAAACCCCGGGCTCTATTTACAGATCATTCACCCGAGACCCTCGCCCGGGGTTGAATCTAGGGATCCGAGCTTCACAGAGCCATGCCCGACCTCATCTTCTCGGACCCCCAGCAGTATATAGTCTCCCCTCCACCGCACATTACCCGCCATCTTTGGCTATGCCCCTTCATCTCAGGACCTCCATCTTCTTCCCCAGAGTGACAACTGTGCGAGGAGGGTGTCGAAGAGAGGAGGAGGAGCTTCCAGCCACTAATCCGGCGAAGCTCATCGCCGTGCACCGCAGCGAGGTGTGCTGAGCCTCGGAACCCGATGCTTCCTTGAGGCGACAACCCCCGAAGCTCCTCCAGCTCCAATCCAGTCTACCACCGTCATCAGGTAACTTCGATTCGTCCTAGGTCAGGCTAATTCCGATTTTCGCCCAAATCACCCCTCCTCCATCGCCGATTGATTCCTCTCGCTCTGATCATCCATTCATTCATCCGACTATCCGATCACCTTCGCGAGACTTCCCTCCACCTTCTACACCCACTCACTCAACTTGGTTCGCCCCGGAACCAAGAGTCGACCTCCCTCGCCGTTGCCTCGCCGGAGGTCATCGCTCCGCCGCACCCGACCACCCATTCCACCCTCTGACGGGTCGAGGCAATTTTCCCTCGACCTAGGAGCTCGTCTGTGCTGTTTTGCAGGACAATACGGCCCATCTGAGGGTCTGCTCGTTCCAGCAGAGGAGCTTGGCTCCTCCGCCGTCGCCGGGCCACTCCGGTGGTCCCATGCCTCATCGAAGGCGTCCACCAGCTGCGGAAGCATCCGAGCTCTCTTTTCCACATCCCAGCAGCCGAAGAGGAGGTCTCCATTGCGCGCACGGAGCCGGCGAAGCTCACCAGCAAGCTGTTCTTGGAGCATCTTCCTTCACCGTCTGATCAGCCTCGACACACCAGTCTAGATCCGGACCGCCCATCTTCGAGACACGCCCTCCGTCCGATCTTCATCAGGGCTCGATCGAGACTGACCATCCAGCGAAGAGGCGCCATCTACACTGCACCGTCCGATCTACACGTGGCGTCCTCCTCGTCGTTGATCCAGCGAAGGGTTAGCCACCTCCAGCCACCGTCGGATCCTCCACGTGGCCACCTTTCAGCCGTCCACTTTTAATAAGGGGTAAATTTCTTGTAGGCCCCTCTATTTATTGCATTTAATATTTAGTCCTGTAAATATTTAGTTTAGTTGTTTTATTTTGGATATTTTGCATTATGGACCTTCATGTTTCTTCTATTTGCAATTAAGTCCCTGTGTATGTAGACCACGTGCATCGACACATGAGGTTTTGGGAATTTTGCACTATTGATCTTGTGTTTTATGTGCGTTATGGTTTGATATTTTATAAATAGGATTTACACATATGCTTCTCCGTGCCTGATTCACGTGCCTCGTGCATGATTTCTTGGACCTTTTGCACAAGGGTCCCTGAACTTTATTTTCTTGTTATTGTTTGGTCCTTGAAATTACTTTTCCTTGCATTTAGGTCCTTATGCACTGTGAGCCTTTGTTTTATTAAAATAAAAAACAAATTAAATCCAAATTAGGTGAAATTTGGATGTGGCTCCAGCCACTGTGTAAAAAGTTCCCTAAAAATTTGGGTCATTTTGGAGGCTTTTTGATATTTTTAAAAATTCAAAAATAATGGTTTTTACTTCTGTCTGATTTAGAAAATCTAAAAAAATATTAAAACTGTTTTAAAAAGTCTAAAAAAATTAGGATTAGTTAGTTTTAGTGTCTTTTAATTTCTGTGCAATTTTTATGCTTTTTGGATACATAAAAACCTTAAAAATAGAAAAAATACTAAAAATCTTATAAAAATTCTAAAAAATTATAGAAAGGTCAAAAAATATAAACTCTTTTTCTAAATTTTAGTTTTTGTTTATAGTTTTCATAAAAATTGCTTCGAGGCTGTTATAGATCCATTTGATATTTTTAATGGGTCTTACAAGTGTGGCTATACAGTAGCACACTGTTTTTGCCTTTTTTTATTTTTAGAAAATGATAAAAAAAATAGAAAAGTCTGAAAAATTCACTAAAAACACTAAAAAACACAAAAAACATAAAAAAGATATTATTTGAATTTTTGGAGTATTTTTGAGTGTTTTTATTATTTGTTGTGTTTGCTTGTTTTCATTTGTTTCTTATTTTTCCTTATTATTAAAAATCCAAAAAATTTTAAAAATAATTAAAATCCACTAAAAAATTATTTTCTTCTTTCTTTTTAGATTTCTGACTACTTCGTAGGCCGCGAGACCTAGGCCGAAGTAGTCAGAAATCTAAAAAGAAAGAAGAAAATAATTTTTATGGTGTCATCATTCTAGGAGGAAGACAAAACAGAAAGTGCTCCAATCCGGCCTATGGTGTCCTACCCTCTTCAAGGATTCTAATGAATTCGTGAAGAGGTGCACTGACTGTCAAAGGATGGGCACCTGTTAACGTGATATGATGCTGATGCAGCCGATTCACTTCTGTGAGATTTTTGATGCTTGGGGCATTCATGGGTCCATTCCCTAAGAGTCAGGGATTTGAGTATATTCTGTTGGCTATAGATTATGTGAGTCGTTGTATTGAGGCCATTCCCACCCGAACCGCAAATGCTAAGACTGTTTGTCGATTTTTGAGTCATTTTACGGTTCGGGGTGTCTAGAGTTTTGGTATCTAACGGGGGGTCTCACTTTATCAATGACAAGGTAAAGGCCCTTGCTAACGAGTTCATCATAGACCATCGAGTTGCCACTCCATATCACCCTCAGACCAATGGTCTTGCTGAAGTATCGGGCAGGGAGATCAAGACTATTCTGCAGAAGGTCGTCCGCCAAGACCAAAAGGATTGGTCACGGCTTTTGGACTCGGTCTTGTGGGTATATCGGACTTCCTTCAAGACACCTTTGGGTACGTCTCCCTTTCGTCTCATTTATGGAAAGCCATTCCATTTACCTGTGGTGATAAAGCACAAGTCACTATGGGCAGCCACCGAGTTATTATTGGATACAGAGAGTATATGAGATCAGAGGAAGGCAGAGTTGGTAGCCCTAGAAGAGCTTAGAGATACATCCTTTTCGAGTAGCCTATAGTATAAGGAGAGAGTGAAGATATGTCATGATTCTCATATCAGCCATAAATAGTTTGAGAAGAACCAGCAACTATGGTTATTCGATGCCATGTTGAGATTATTTCCAGGGAAGTTGCAGAGCAAGTGGAAGGGACCATACCTGGTCCGAAAGGTGCACGACAATGGCATCATTGACATATCTGAGATATCGTCGGATTCCTCCTTTCGAGTTAACGCTCAGCGCATGAAGCCTTATCTAGATCATGATCCACTGATCGTTGACGTTGCCCCTATTCTTTTGCATGAGATGTGGTCTTTGACGCACATCATTTACATCTCATGCCTGATTATCACTTCTCTTCCACAACTGTATAGATCCAGATATCCATATCACACATTCTTTGGTCCAACACCCATCTTCATTTTCTGATTATGCTATTGATAACCGGGGTTATGCGAGGGTCTAAATATCTCACACAAGACGGAGACAAGAGTCGCTGCGGTGACTGCTCACTAAGCCCCAGTTGATCAACAATTAACCCACAATATCAAATCAGACAATGAAAAGCAAATGTGAAGTTAAAATTTATTATAACTCTAAAACAAAGATGTGTATAGTGTGCAAGTGTGTAGAGTGTCGAACACATGGAGCAAGCAAGATAGATTAGACACAATGTGCAAAAATGACGTGATCAAATGCCTAACAATATACAATTTTTTGTGGGTTTTTAATTTTTTTAATTTTTATATTTTTATATTTTGATTTTTAATTTACTGATTTTATATTTTTTTATATTATATATATATATTTTATGTTCTTATAAATAGAATATATACATAATATAAGAAAAGAGAATAATAGAGTATTTATAAAAATAAGGAAAAAATAACCAAAATTCAGGAAATAAAATATTTTTGGTCTTTTTATAATTTTATAATGTTTTTGTGATTTTTAATATTTTTCCTATTTTTTGGTATTTTTAAAGTCTAAAATATTAGAAAACAATGAATTAAGCTATTGGTCGAAATTGAAACGAGGATGAAAAATAGAAATCAGAGTCCATAAATCCTCAAATTAATTTTAAATAAAAGAGAATAAATCAAAGAAAATTCAGAAACTGAATTGTATTTTTAGGATTTTTCTGGACCTTTTAAGATTTTTAGGAAGATTTTTAGAGTTTTACAATTTTTAAGGTTTTTGTTTTGAATTTTTTAATGATTTTTGGTCTGAAACTAAAAGACACTGAAACACACAAAATAGAATTTTTTGGAAATTTTCAAAAAGTTTTACTAATTTTTATGGATTTTTTAATGCAAATAGTGTTGAAAGTGTAGATTTTTTATTTTTAATAAATATGCAAATGCAAGAAAACTGCAAAAAAATATGGCGTGAATGAGCAATGCAACATGAGCTTAACCTATTTTTTTGGCGATTTTTAGCAATTTATAGATGCATAGAATAAATACAAACAATAAAAAGAAATTAAACTATTAGCAGGGGTATAACAGTAAATAAGCAATTATCCAAGGGCCAGAATGCAATTTTCACGCAAAATATATAACTAATAAATCGATTTCCAAGACCAAATCCAAATAACCAAAGCCGCTGGGGCACAAGCACAATTTTTCCAACCACGCGTGTGATTGACACACGCCTAGGAAGGACCTAAGTGCAATATACAAATCTTCTAGGGGCATACATGCAAATTATCAAAAAATATTACACGTAATATAAAAGTTCCTGGACTAAAACTAATAACTAAACCCACGAGAAGGTCCTTGCAAAATACCCTATCCCCTCACGCGCACAGGCATGTGAGGTGACGTGGATATGACCTAAGTGCAAATAAATAAAGTACGGGAGGTTTGGACACAAATATTACAAAAACATTTAAACTATAGACGATAGTTTATGGACTAAATAGAAATACAAAAATGCACGAGGGTTGAGATGCAAAATACCCATGCCTAAAGCCCTCGTGCGCGATCCGACGGCTGGTGTACTTCTACTTGCCACGTGTCGAAGATCGAACGGTCGATGACGCTTCGGCCTCGACGGCTACGATTAGATCCTCCAAAGGTGATCAAACGGTTAGAAAGCACGGGGATCTAACGGTGGCTGGATAATCTGGGCCCCGGCCTCGATCCGACGGCTGGCGACCTAGGACGAAGAACAGGGAAGAAGCCGGTGAAGGCTATCTTCCCTGACCTCGATCTCGGCCGCTGGCGATGCTTTCGAGCTCCAAAATGGCCGTGCTCCTTTCCGGGATCTCTTCTACCTCCCGGGGGCTTCAAAACACCTCGGCGACGGCCGAGGCGCTTGCTAGGAGGCGGCAGAGCATCGGGCCCCGAGTATCTCCGGCGAGCGAGCAAAAATTGCTCCAGGTGATCTTCAAATCGCATGGACCTGTAAAAAGATTTGAGAGGGTCCAGGGCAAAATGTCTGGACCCCACGGAGGTGGAAATGATGCGAGACGTGGCGGCGTACGGTGATGACCAGAGATGCACTCCGGCGAGGGTCACGTGGAAGGCGAATCGATGGACAAGACGTGAAAATTTTTGGGGCGAAATGATCCTAAGGCTAAGGCGAATAGAATGCAAAAGAAATAAAGGGGAGAAGAGTGCTGCCTCGATGGTTGAAACCAGAGAGAGGGGGTACCTCAATGCCGACGAAAGGTGGAGGTGGTGGAGCCGCCTCGGGCGTCGCTCGACCGGCCTGAAGTGCTCCAAGGGAAGATGTCACCTTCCTGAAGCAATTGGGCACGAGAGGGGGAGCTAAACCTATGAAAGAGGGGTTCAAAAGCAACTCCAAAGTTGGGGTTCACTATATGGGGTTTGACTATGTGACTCTAGTGCTCCAAAGGCCGAGGAAGATGGCTCGAATCGTCGCTCCTTGGCCCTAGGAGAGCCTAGGGCATGAAAGAGGGTCTATCGAGGAACAAAAGTCCTTCAGGGATTGACAAGAATGGAGGCAAGTTTTGACGTCGAAAAAATCGAGAAATTGGTGTCGAAACGAGGTCTGACAAGGGCAGAGGGGGAAGGACGACCAGTTGACCAAGGTCCACTTGGACTGGCGCTTGGTTGGTCCACGTGGACCAACCAGGAAAAATCCCCGAGAAATGTTTTGTAATTTCAACTAAAAATAGAAAATGAATTTATTATTTTTTGGTTATAAAATAAAAAATGTTTATAATTTTATGAGGTATTTTATCATGATTTTTAATTATTTTTATGAGGTTTATAATTACAAGTTACCTTTTATGACCTATATAGGTATATATATCTATATATTTTAATATTTTATTTCTATTTTGTGAATTTATTTATATTTATTATTTTATAAATATATAAAGTATTTTTATAAACTTAAAAATATTTTTATTGTATTTTTCTGAAGTATTTTGTATACTTAATAAAATATAAGTATTAGTTGTACATGTGTAAGTATAGGTATCATACCTATGTATTATATACAAGTATTTTTATCTTGTGTTTTCTTTGAGTTTTTATTCTGATTTTAATATACAATTATGTTATAAATAATATTTACAAAATTATAAAAATATAAAATTATAAAAGGAATGAATAAATAATAAAATGAATATTTTAATATGTACAAGTATACAATAAGGGTCCAGAACTCAACTTTCAAACCGTAGCTTCGCCAAATGCGACAGCACCGCTATTAAATAGATTATTTTAAATTATATACAATTAAAGGTGAGTTTGATGCATTTGGAGTTTTTATTTGCGAGATACAGGTCTGGGAAGTTGGGATTCTAGAATTTTATTCAGATCATAACTTTTTATCTGTACATTATTTTTGAGTGAAATCAATTTTGTATATTTATTTATTTAATTATATACTACTTTCATGTACAATGTTTCTTTATTGAGGTATAAAAAGTGGAACCAAAAATAGGTCCCAAAATGAATAAAGAATGAATAATATAAAAGGTATTTTTATTGTATTTTGGCCCTTATCTCCCCATACTTTATTCCTTGCCGACCTAGTCATCGAGATGCCTAGGTCTCGGGGTTTCGGGTCATAAAATATTTATTGTATTTTATTCTTTTTCTTTTCTTTTATTTATTCTATAATTTTGGCTTTAAATACAATATTTTATACACTATTTACATGCACATGCATGAATGCTAAGATGCTGGAATTAATGGTATTTATACGCAATTGCCAGGGTTTTTAAGGCCAAAATGATAGAATAAAGATGACAAAATGTGGATTTATCATCCCCCTATACTTTGCCTTTGCTAGTCCCTAGCAAACACTTATGCAATAAGTGCAGAAAGAAAAATAAAGAAATGAAAAAGAAGAATGTGGATTAAATTTAATTATCAAACTTGTCTTCACAAAATCAAAGTTTGGAGCTTAAGTCGGACCTTCGAAATTTTAGTGCGGGCGGAACCTTAATGAGAACCGAATTTGAAATCCAACAGTCCCTGAGAATCCTAAAACTCTATTCAAGTCTCCTCAATAGCCAGGTCAGAAATATCTCAACTCATACGCAAACCCTTACGACTATGAATCTGACTTGTACAGTGTAAGTGGTGGTGGCTCTCCCCAACTAGAATGACAAAGAAACTGACTTCTCCAGTATGACAACCCAATGATTCCCCAATCCACTAACTCCTTCCTCAAGGAGCGGGGTATTCCCTTCTAAGTTCAAGTGGCAACCAACTCAAAAGGAGGGGGTGAAGAAAAGAATGGACGGTAGCCAGTGTAGCTACCTACCCTAGGATGCAAGATCAGTGTAGTCAAGTCATCCAGTTGCAGGCTCACATAATATGACTTTGGAACTCAAGATTGCTTATTTTCTATGCAACATATTTACATACTTTTGCAGGCATTTATTTTTGTACAGGCCTGTCACTTTTTTTTGAAATACTATATACAACAGCATTTACATAGGGAGTTTTTCCTCTTGAGCCTGTAGACTATCCCTCTTTTGAAGCTTTATCGCAACCCACACTCTCATGTCTTTAGAATTCCTCATTACTGGACGGGTTGGGGTGCACTTCCCTCCCTAGAGGAGGACAAGTGTTTCCACTTGTGTGCGTCTCATACCGGCAAATCCAATCCCCTCACCACTCCAACTGAGTTGAGCCATGTGAAAGGTGCAGGTGTCCAAGTTAGGTCATTATCAACAAGAGTCATGCGTGTGCTCTGAAATACTCTACTTAGGCGGTCAAGAACCCATTGAACCAAGTCTCGTGATCCTCAAAGAATCAAGTCAACTAGACCTGAAGTACCTCAAACCCAGTTCCTATAAGGTTCCTGTTATTAGGTAGGTTTTAAGGTCCAACCAAGCTTCAATCTCCGGATTTTACTTAGACTTGTTCAACTATCAAACTTAATCCGAAAAATGCTCATGCTATGCAATGCGATGCAGAAAATATTTTTGTGATGAAATTTTCAAGATTTTGAACTTTTTATGGATTTTTGAAAAGATGATGATGATGATGCATATGCTTTTTTTGTATTTTTCAAAAAGATTTTTCAACTATTTTTGGATTTTAATTTTGCAAATGTTTTTGGGATTTTTGAAAATAAAGAATTTTGGCTAAATACTGGGTACAAATATTTACACGGGAGTGCTTCTTAAATTTACAAGAAGTGGATTTTATGAATTTACAGGGGTCAGTGATCAATTTTATAAGTATATATATATACAAAATGAATTTTGGTATAATGTAGGTATTCCTCAAACTTATTTGACACAGGTTTTTCAAATAATTTTGAAAACTATAGTCCAAAATATTTTTTACAAACATTTTACAAACATGTACACACATTTGAAAATCATTTTGCAAAGGTTTTTCAAACAGTATAGATAGATTTTTCACATATTTTTGCAACCATTTTTCAAACTATTTGCAAATCATTTTTCAAACATTTTTATTTCACACAAAGAAAATCAAATTTTACAAACAACAAAGTTTTACAAAGGTTGAAAACATGTAACAAAACATTTTCCAAATAGTTTTCAAAAGATTTTTCACAAAGATTTTCAACCATTTTTCAAACATTTTGCAAAAATATTTTCATCTGATTTATTAATCAGTACATACAAAAAGAATTTGAGGAATAATCAACATCTTTTTATTAGGGTTTTTAATGAATTTTAAAGAATCATTAGCTATATTTATTAAAAAAATACGAAAGTACGAGTTATGGCTAAAGTATATACGTAGTATATACGACCCCCCTATACTTAGATTGAGCTATGTCCTCATAGATCGGAGAGAAAATAGAAGACATATCTCGTACTAAGTATAAGCAATTCTAAAGAATAAATAAATGAGCTTAATAAGAAGTTGACCGTCCCCCCTATACTTAGGATCAAACAATCCTAAGTATAGCAGGGACTGTACACAACACAGGGAGGGTCAAGGGTGGGAATGAACAGATCGTACTCAGATTGTCTCCCCCTATACTTAGGGTAAGATATCCCTAAGTATAGACAAGAAGAGGAGACAACGGAGAGGATCGAAGAATAGAGAAACTCGGGGTACACGCCCCCTATACTTAGGACAAAGTGCATCCTAAGTATAGAAAAATCAAAAGATGGAGACGGTGTGGCAGACAAAACGAAACAATGAAAGAATGATATAGACAAATGGATCTATACAGCGGAAGATGGAAGTGATCACCATGTATGAGATGCAAATGATATGAGGCAAAGTGTACATCTCATACCAGAAGAATGGGGGCAACGTCAACGGTCGAAGGATCATGATCTAGATATAGCTTCAGGCGCTGACCGTTAACACAGAAGGTAGAGGAAGATGACGGCTCGGATATATCAATGCTACCATTGTCATGAACCTTCCTGACCACGTACGGACCTTTCCACTTACTCTGTAATTTCCCTGGAATTAATTTCAGCCTGGAATTAAACAAACATACTCGCTGATCAGGCTCAAACTGTTTATGGATGATATGGGAATCGCGCCATGTCTTCACTTTTTCCTTATACTGTAGGCTGCTAGAAAAGGATGTATCTCTCAACTCCTCCAGGGCTGCCAACTCTGCTTTCCTCTGTTCTCCTATACCCTCGGGATCCAATAATAACTCAGTAACTTCCCAAAGTGACTTGTGCTTCATCTCCACTGGTAGATGGCATGGCTTGCCATAGACGAGATGAAAGGGAGATGTCCCTAATGGAGTCTTGAAGGAAGTCTGATAGGCCCACAAAACCGAGTCCAAAAGTTGTGACCAATCCTTTTGGTTTGGGCGGACGACCTTCTGTAAGATAGTCTTAATCTCCCTGTTCAATACTTCAGCAAGACCATTAGTCTGAGGGTGATACGGCGTGGCAACACGATGGTCAATGCTGAACTCGTCTGCAAGGGCCCTAACCTTGTCATTGATAAAGTGAGACCCCCCGTCTGAAATCAAGACTCTAGGTACTCCGAACCGTGAAATGATATTTTCCTCAAAAAGCGACAGACGGTCTGTTGAACTGGGAAATGGAGGGTCGTGCGGTTTCACAAGGCGAAACAGCAGTCGATGCGGTGACCGCTCGAAAATCCCTATTCAAACAACAATTAACCCACGACAATCAAGTAAAGCAGTGAAAGTGTGTGGAGTTAATATTTATTATAACTCTACAACAAGATGTGTATAGTGTAAGTATGTGTAGAGGTCGAACATAGGGAGCAGAAAGACTAGATCGGGGCAAAAATGCTCAAAATGAGTGTGTATGTGATCAAGTGTCTATTATGCTATTTTTTGTGGGTTTTTAATTTTATATTTTTTTAATTTTTAATTTTTATATTTTTTGTATTTTGATTTTTAATTTACAGATTTTATATTTTCTTTTTTATATTTTATATTTTTTTATATTTTCTTTTTCAATATTGGAATATACCAACTATGTAATAAAAGGGAGAAAGAGATATTTATAAAAATAGATAAAAATGTTCAAAAATTAGCAAATAAAATATTTTTGGTCTTTTTATGATTTTTTACTATTTTTGTGATTTTTGGGTATTTTTCTAAATATTTTTGGTATTTTTAAAAGGTGAAAAAGAGAAAACAGTGAATAAAACACAAGACTGAAACTAAAATGGAGAAATACAATAGAAAACAGTAACAAAATTCTCCAAATTAATTTTCAATGAAAGATAATAAAATAAGGAAATTTAGACACCAAGATTATATTTTTAGGGTTTTTGTAGAAATTTTAGTATTTTTATAAAGGTTTTTTGGGTTTTGCAATTTTTAGGAGTTTGGTTTTGTATTTTTCAATGATTTTTGGTCTGGAGTTAAAACAAACTAAAGTAGACAAAATATATTTTTTTTGGGATTTTTCTGGAGTATTTTTATTTTTTTTAGGGATTTTCTAAAGCAAATACCGTTGAAAATGACTATTTTTTATTTTTAATAAATATAAAAATGCAATAAATATGAAAAATAAAAATAGGCCGTTAAACTACTATGCAACAGGACGCTACTGTGATTTTTGGGGATTTTTTGGGGTTTTATAAATGCATGCAAAAATTACTAGAAGCAAAAAGAAAAGGTACACAGGCATGGGCATTTTAGTAATATCATGAAAGTACGAGGGCCTTAGCGCAATTTTCACAGCAGATAAATAACTGAATTAAACCTTGCTGGACTAAATTCAAATGCACAAAATTCCAAGGCTATGCCTGCAAAAACCCAAGCCCCACGTGCATAGGCACGCGCGCCTGGGAGGGGTTATCGTGCAATTTTCTAACACTTCTGGGCTAAGATACAATTATCACCAAAAATATAAACTGCAAGTAAACATTTTTGGACTAAAAGCAAATAGTCAAAAGTCCCGGGGTTGTTCCTGTAAAAACTCTACGCGCCACGTGCACAGCACGCGCCTGGCAGGGATATAAAAATAATTTACGGAAACTGTGGGGTGCAGATGCAAAAGTTACACAAAGTTATAAAGCTCAGAGGAATGTTTAAGTCCTACATTTGAAATACAAAATCGCACGGGGTATGGGACAAAATTACCCACGGGCGTGCGATCGGACGGCTTGACGGCTTTCAATTAGACACGTGTCAAACGTTGGGCCCGCGATGCCCCTTCGTCCGTGCGGCTAGGATTAGATCATCATCGACGATCGAAAGGCAGGGGAGGGCTTCGAATCGAACGGCGGCTGCTTTGCTGGAAGATCACGACCGAATCGAACGGTGTGAAGGCGCGAAGGAAGAACACGGCCACGTGCTCGACCTAAACGATTTTGAGGAGGCAAAATCTTCACGCACGGCACGATCAGCTCCTTCCCAATGGCTGCGAGAGCTTCCTGGAAGCGTCCACGATCGATTAGCGGCTTCAAAAAGGCGAAAAGCCCGCCGGAGCACCGCCACAGTGGTTGAGGAGGGGGCGGCCTTCCAGGTTGCTCGGGTACCTGTCAAAAACGACCCTAGGTGGGGGTCCTTCGCTCCTGGAACCTGCAAGGAAGAACCAATATTCACAGTGAAGAGTTCCATGCGCTAATGTGGGTGGTTGTATGGCGTGGATGGTTGTTAATCGCGAGGGGCAGGTGGTCGCCGGAGCGGGGCTCCGACAAACCCAAATGAGCACGAGCGAGAAGAAACTATGCGCTAAAATCAAAGGAAATTACAAGCGGCATATGCAGAAAGCGAAACTAATAAGAAAATAAAACGAAAATACCTCAAGGTGGCCGGAAAGCCACGAGATAAACCTCAACACCGCAGGACGGCGGAGGTGGTGGAAGCTCCGCCCGGCCTCCTAACCTCGCCATTCGATGGTCGGAGAGATCGCTGTCACCTCTCTCAATCCAGGGCCAACAGGAGCGAAGCTAGAACGGTCAAAGGAGGGTTCAAAGTTCGAATGGGGCTTTTGGGTGGTTTTTGAAACAATGGTGGAGAGGCTCTAAAGAACGAGGTGGACCGAGCGAATCGGCGGTCCAATCCTCGAAAAAACCCATAGGCGTGAATCATGGATCATAGGGGATCAAAAGTCGTGAAGAGACCTAAGCCTATTGGTGAAAGGAATGGCTTGGAAAAATGGGAGAAGAAGGAGACAAAACTTATTCTGACATTCAGCAGACTGGGGTCAGAGAGTTGACTGCGGGTCAACTTTCCAACCCCCCTGGTTGGTCCACGTGGACCAACCAGGAAAAAGCCTGCAAAAATGCCTAAAAAAATCGTTTTAAAATAGTAAATTATATTATTTTATTTAAGTTATAAAATAAAAAGTGTTTATTATTTTATATTTTATTATGATATTTAATTATTTTTATGAAATGTATTTTTACAAGTTTACATTTATGCCCTTTATGGGTATCTATACCTACATTTTTATTATTTTATTTTTAATTTGTATATTTAATTTACTTATTTTTGTTTATTATTTTATATATTTATAAAGCATTTTTATACAGTTAAATATATTTTTATTTTATTTTTCTGAAGTATTTTATATATTAAATAAAATATAAATAGGTATTATGTAGGTATGGGTATAGGTAATATACCTATGTATCAAATATGTATTTATTTTTATTTGGGTTTTATTTATGTTTTTATTCTGGTTTTAATGAACATAATTATTAGAGGTATTATTTACAACATTATAAAAATATAAAAATATAAAAATAATGAATAAATAATAAAATGAATATTTTATTCAGTATAATTGTACAATGAGGGTCCAAAACTCAACTTTGAAACCGTAGCTCCGCCAAATGCGAAACCACCGCCATTAAATAGATTATTTTATTCTATATACAATTAAAGGTGAGTATGATGCATTTGGAGTTTTCATTTGTGAGATAGGGTCTGGGAAGTTGGCATTCTGGAATTTTATTCAGACCATAACTTTTTATATGTACATTATTTGCCTGTGAAATCAATTTTGTATTTTTCTTTATAAAATTAACTACAACTTTCATGTACAAAGTTTCTTTATTTGATGTATAAAAAGTGGAACCAAAAATTGGTCCCAAAATGAATAAAGAATGAATAAAATAAAAGGGATTTTATTGGTATTTTTGGCCCCCATCTCCCCCTACTTTATTCCTTGTCGACCTAGTCATCGAGATGCCAAGGTCTCGGGGTTTCGGGTCATAAAATATTTGCAATATTTTATTCTTTTTCTTTTCTTTATTCTATAATTTTGACTTTAAAAACCACATTTTATACAATATTTACACACATATACATGAATGCTAAAATGCCTATATTAAGCCTATTTACACGCGTTTACTAGAGTGTTTAAGGCCAAAATGATAGAATAAAGATGATGAAACGTAGATTCATCATCCCCATATACTTGCCTTTGCTAGTCCCTAGCAAACACTTATGCAATAAGTGCAGAAAGAAAAACAAAGAAATGAAAAAGAAGAAGGTGGATTAAGTGTTATTATCAAACTTGTCTTCACAAAATCAAAGTTTGGAGCTTAAGTCAGACCTTTGGAACTTTAGTGCGGGCAAAACCTTATTGAGAACCGAATTTGAAATCCAACAGTCCCTGAGAATCCCAAAACTCTGCTCAAGTCTCTTCAATAGCCAGGTCAGAAATATCTCAATTCGTACACAAACTCTTACGACCATGAGTCTGACTCGTACAGTGTAAGTGATGGTGGCTCTTCCCAACTAGAATGGCATAGAAACTGACTTCTCCAGTATGACAACCCAATGATTCCCCAATCCAACAACTCCATCCTCGAGGAGCGGGGTATTCCCTTCTAAGTTCAAGTGGCAACCAGCTCAAGAAGAGGGGGTGAAGAGAAGAATGGACGGTAGCCAGTTTAGCTACCTATCCTGGGATGCAAGACCAGTGTAGTCAAGTCATCCTACTGCAGGCTCACATGATATGACTTTGGAACTCAAGCTTGCTTATTGACTTTACAACATATGTACATACTTTGCAGGCTTTTTCTTTTTGTACATGCCTGAACTTTTTTTTTTGAAATACTATTCACAGCAGCATTTACATAAGGAGTTTTTCCTCTTGAGCCAGTAGACCATCCCTCTTTTGAAGCTTTATTGCAACCCACATCCTCCTGTCTTTAGACTTCCTAATCACTGGACGGGTTGGGGTGCACTTCCCTCCCTAGAGGAGGACAAATGTTTCCACTTGTGTGCGTCTCATACCGGCAAATCCAATCCCCTCACCACTCCAACTGAGTTGAGCCATGTGAAAGGTGCAGGTGTCCAAGTTAGGTCATTATCAATAAGAGTCGTGCATGTGCTCCGAAATATTCTACTTAGAAGGGTCAAGAATCCATTGAACTAAGTCCCGTGATCCTCAAAGAATTAAGTCAACTAGACCTGAAGTACCTCAAAAACAGTTCCTATAAGGTTCCTGTTATTAGGTAGATTATTAAGGTCCAATCAAGCTCCAATCTTCGAATTTTACTAAGACTCGTTCAACTATTAAACTCAATTCGAAAAAATGCTCATGCTTATGCAATGCAATGCAGAAAATATTTTTGTGATGCAATTTTCAAAGATTTTGAACTTTTTATGGATTTTTGAAAAGATGATGATGATGCATATGTAGATACATTTTTTTGTTTTTTTTCACAAAGATTTTTCAAATGTTTTTGGATTTTAGTTTTGCAAATGTTTTTGGTATTTTTGAAAACAAAAAGATTTTGGCTGAAATCAAGGTCAAAAATATTTACACGGGAGTGCTTCGTGTATATATAAGAAGTGGATTTTAAGAATTTACAAGGTACAAGGGTAAGTGATCAATTTTATACATATATATAGTGGATTTTGGTGTGATGCATAAATTCCTCAAACTTATTTGACACAAGCTTTTCACACAATTTTTGAGAACTATAGTCCAAAATAATTTTTACAAACATTTTACAAACATGTACACACATTTGAAAATCATTTTGCAAAGGTTTTCCAAACAGTATATATAGATTTTTCAAAATATTTTTGCAACCATTTTTCAAACCATTTGCAAATCATTTTGCACACATCTTATTTCACACAAAGAAAATAAGTTTTACAAACCACACATTTTTACAAAGGTTGAAAACATGTAACAAAATATTTTCAAAATAGTTTTCAATAGATGTTCACAAAGATTTTCAAACTATTTTTCAAACATTTTGCAAAAAACATTTTCACCTGATTTATTAATCAGTAAATACAAAAAGAATTTGAGGAACGAAACACCTTTTTATTAAAGATTTTTAATGAATTTTAAAGAATTATTAGCCATATTATTAGGAAAATACGAAAGTACGAGTTATGGATAAAGTATATACTCAGTATATACGACCCCCCTATACTTAGCTTGAGCTATGTCCTCATAAATCAGAGAGAATAGAGAAGACATAACTCGTACTGAGTATAGGAAAATCTAAAGAATAAATGAACGAAGAAACAAATGAACGAATGAGAAGTTGACCGTCCCCCCTATACTTAGGATCAAATAATCCTAAGTATAGCAGACTGTACACAAAGCGAGGAGGGTCAAGGGTGGGAATGAACAGATCGTACTCAGATTGTCTCCCCCTATACTTAGGGTAAGATATCCCTAAGTATAGACAAGAAGAGGAGACAATGGAGAGGATCGAAAATAGTAGAAGAAACTCGGGGTGCACAACCCCTATACTTAGGACAAAGTACGTCCTAAGTATGGAAAACTGTCTACAAGGGTGGCACCTTTTCGGTAGATGAAGAAGATAGAAGAGGAAAAGAAGAAAAGAAGAAAAGAAGAAAAGGAGATGAAGACGGAAGAAGAGATCGTGGGGATGTACACACCACTCCCCCTATACTTAGGGTAAAAGAAGCCCTAAGTATAGGCAACGACAGGAGTGATGACACAGAACGACGAGGAACACTCGGCTCGTTCACCCCCCTATACTTAGGACAAAGTACGTCCTAAGTAAGGCAAACACTAGAATGGGTGGACGAGCAAAACGGGAGAGGTTCGAAGATGAACAGAAGAGGATATACAGTAGAGGTGGATGTACACATGATCAAGAAGGTCGAAAGCGAACCTTCTTGCGGGACCGCTGAGGAATGGATCTGGTGTGATGCAGGTCGAAATCGGGGTCCACAGTAGACGGAAGCCGATCAGGGTCGACAGGGTGATGGTCCTCAGTGGCCCTAGGGTGTGAAGGCACAGACGGGTCAGTGAAAGAAGTGTAACTAGGTCCGACCTTGGGAGTCTCGTTGATATCGAAGTGGAATGGGACGAACTCATCATCATCGGAAGTAGTGTAATCCGAGTCATCCTGTGAGGTGTCATCCAGGTCAAAATCAAAAGGCATGAAATCATTGGTGGAAGTAGTCGAACTCTGTTCGTCCTCTATAATCTCAACTGGATCATCTTTCTCATCAAAAGGCCCGAATTTCCGAAGAAAAGCAACTAAATCAAATTCGGCCTTTGGCTCATCAGTATCTATGTGAACAGGAACGAACCCATCGGTGAAAGAAGTCGAAACCTGTCCGTCCTGTCTAGTCTCTACATCCGCCCTCCGCTCAATGGTGTCAATCATGTAAATCCCGCGGGTGTCATAAACACACCGCTAAGTCCCAGAAGAAGGAACGTCGAGGTCCATGCTTTCCGAGGTTTCCTCAACCGGGAGGAATTCTCGGGTCTCAGTGGAATCCAATAGACATCAAAATTCTCTGATAATATCGTCAAGGTCATGGTCCTCGAGGTCAGCCAAGATAGGTGAAGTCGCATCAGATGCAGGTCTCTAATCGGCAGTGGGTGCGGTGATCGAAACTTCGCTCTTATCAGCAGGGCGAAAGCGAATATCTCCTGATCCATAGTCAATAACGACCCTCGCAGAGGCGAGGAATGGTCGTCCCAGGATGATTGGAGAGTGCTCCCCTGTGGAGGTCTCCATGGGCAATACGACAAAGTCAACAGTGTAGCTCATGCCCTGAATCGATATGACAACGTTTTCAAGGATACCCTTCGGCCTCTTTATTGATCCATTAGCAAATTGTACGATCATCCTAGTCTTCTTGAGAGGCCCTAAGTGAAGAGATTGTACCAACGAGAAGGGTAGTATGCTAATCGAAGCACCGCCGTCTAGGAGAGTGTGATCACATGTATGGTCAGAGATGGTGCAACTAATGAATGGTGTGGCAGTGTTCTTCTTCCAAGAAATGGGACGATGAGTGATGGCGTGGGCAGTGGCCATGGTCAAAATATGTCGCTCAGATCTGCTCCTCCGCTTTCTCTTCTTGGGAAGAGGAGCAGATAAATCGGTCATGGCCTGCTGAAGTGGGGCACGGATGATCTCATGAATGGTGGCCACCACTTCGGGTTCAGTCAGCATTTTTTTGAATTTTTGGACATCCTCCATACAAGGGAGAAGGTTGGAATCAACATATACACGAGGCATGCCAAGGGCAGTCTGTACAGCGGCATCCTCGGGGTCAAAGGTGGGACAAGGTGTGGATGAATGTGTGGACAAAGGATCTGGCAAGTGGGCGTTCTCCTCATAGTTTGACTTGATCAAAAGTCTCCCAATCTCTTTTTGCGTTTTAAATTTTTCTCATTTTTTGTATTTTGGGCGATTGCAAGCTCTCATGATAATCCTCAAATGATTCCATATCCTCAAAGACTGGAGCGGCATTTTGGTTCTTATTTAAACTAGTAAGGTCGGCAATCCTCGAATTCATATGCTCCATCATCTGATTCAAGGTCTCAAGTGTTGATATCATGAAAGGTGACTCCAAAATCTCAGGATCGGGTGTGTCGAATGTGGGCGGTGGGTGTGGACAAAAATCACATTCCGGATGACGATACTCAAGGAAGAGCGGGTTGTCGAAATGTGTAGGCAATGGTGGTGGAAAGGACTGGTGAAGGTCAAAGTCCGGATCCTGAAACAGTGGGTTGGTCGGATATGTACAAAAATCAGGAGCAAAGTCCTCCTGGAAAAAAGGAGGTGGACCGGCTGGAGTAAACGAGTGATCCGCAAAGTCCGGATAAAATACGCTCCAGTCGGCCATCTCGAAACAAAAGAAAATGATCGGGAGAGATCGATGGTCAAGCCAAGAGAGGTGAGAAGAAAGGCGCAAGTGCACATCGGCGATCTAGGACACACACAAAACAATCGCAAACAAAAATAAAAAGAATGCAAACCCTCAATTCACCTACTCAACTCGGTAGAGACCGTAAAATGCGGTCTTTTAATCTTGTCTATTTTAGAGTTAGGTGAGAAGTCAAAAATTTACACAAACACTTAGGGGACTGAAAATGGGATTTGGGCGCTAATCTTAGTGTGTACGCGAGCAAGTAAAACGAAGACAATGAGGGGATTACTCGCCCCAATACAAGATTTTCTTTTTGATTGGTTTTAGGGTCAAGTAAAGTTAACAGTCCCAATTTTATTGGTTATCACTTTTTTGGATTTTTAATGAGAATGCATGATCCTATCGGGGAGTCAATTCCTTTAAGCACCTAGGTGATCAAAATCAGAGGTAGAGTTGGAAAAGCAATGCAAGCGATCAAAACGATGATGGATGCTAAAGCGTAAATGCTCAACTTGCCTCCAGCACTCTACATGCAAGGATGCTCAGCAGAATTGAAACCTATCTATATGCAAATGCAAGCCAATGAAATCGCCCTAAGTTCAGAAATTGCTATTAGTGGGTAGAACCACAAGCTGACTACCAATCCTCAACCCTAGAGTCCGGTCTAGGCTCACCCCTCCTCTGCTCAACACACTTTAGTTTAGGAGAAAGCACTTTGTGGGGTGAGCTCGCGGCGCGATGGATTGAAGGTGATGATCAACTGTTTAAAATTTTGACTAAGTCCAAACGAGACTATAGGTGCATGCAAAGGTATTAGGTGTTTGGCCTTAACCTATCACAAGCAATCCTAAAAGCTAAGGGCTCAATCACACAAAAGAAATGAAAAATAAAATCGGAAAACAAAATAAAAAATGCAAAGAAAAGCGTGAGAAAAGCCGCGGGAGCCCCCAAGTGAACAATCACTTGGAACCTAGGCTCGAATGTCCAAGTGTCCGAGGGTACCTGTATTATTACAAATAAAGGTCGCTCTCTCACTTAGATTACAAAATAAATGCAGGAAATAAATTCTACAACTAAAGGTGGAGCTCGATCTTCAAAAATCTCTCCTTATCTCCTCGGTGCTAAGCTGGCAGAAGCCGGCTTCACGTGGGTGCATAGGCGCCTAGGGTGGAGCGCCTCCCTCGATCCGCGGTACCTCGCACGAAGTCAACAAAAGAGAAAGTTAGACAACTCAATAGATATATCAAAAATAAAGAAAATAAAATAGCAAAAAATGAAAGCCGCGAAATAGATAATAAATCACAATCACAAACAAGACCCGAACTAAGCGCAGTTGCTCCCCGGCAACGGTGCCATTTGTTGAACAGGGAAATGGAGGGTCGTGCAGTTTCACAAGGCGAAACCCCAGTCGATGCGGTGACCGCTCGAAAATCCCTATTCAAACAACAATTAACCCACGACAATCAAGTAAAGCAGTGAAAGTGTGTGGAGTTAAAATTTATTATAACTCTACAACAAGATGTGTATAGTGCAAGTATGTGTAGAGGTCGAACACAGGGAGCAGAAAGGCTAGATCGGGGCAAAAATGCTCAAAATGAGTGTGTATGTGATTAAGTGTCTATTATGCTATTTTTTTGTGGGTTTTTAATTTTTAATTTTTATATTTTTTGAATTTTGATTTTTTATTTACTGATTTTATATTTTCTTTTTTATATTTTATATTTTTTATATTTTCTTTTTCAATATTGGATTATATGAACTATGTAATAAAAGGGAGAAAGAGATATTTATAAAAATAGATAAAAATGTTCAAAAATTAGCAAATAAATTTTTTTTGGTCTTTTTATAATTTTTTACTGTTTTTGTGATTTTTGGGTATTTTTCCAAATTTTTTTGGTAATTTTAAAAGGTGAAAAAGAGAAAACAGTGAATAAAACACAAGGCTGAAACTAAAATGGAGAAATAAAATAGAAAACAGCAACAAAAATTCTCCAAATTAATTTTCAATGAAATATAATAAAATAAGGAAAATTTAGACACCAAGATTATATTTCTAGGGTTTTTGTAGAAGTTTTAGGATTTTTATAAAGGTTTTTGGGGTTTTGCAATTTTTAGGAGTTTGGTTTTGTATTTTTTAATGATTTTTGAACTGGAGTTAAAACAAACTAAGTAGACCAAATATATTTTTTTTGCGATTTTTTTGGAGTGTTTTTATATTTTTCAGGGATTTTTCTAATGCAAACAGTGCTGAAAATGACTATTTTTTATTTTTAATAAATATAAAAATGCAATAAATATGAAAAACAAAAATAGGCCGTTAAACTACCATGCAACAGGACGCTACTATGATTTTTGGGGTTTTATAGACGCATGCAAAAATTACTAGAAGCAAAAAGAAAAGGCACACATGCAGGGGCATTTTAGTAATATCATGAAAGTACGAGGGCCGTAGCGCAATTTTCACAGCAGATAAATAACTGAATTAAACCTTGCTGGACTAAATTCAAATGCACAAAATGCCAAGGCTATGCCTGCAAAAACCCAAGCCCCACGTGCATAGGCACGCGCACCTGGGAGGGGTTATCGTGCAATTTTCTAACACTTCTGGGCTAAGATACAATTATCACCAAAAATATAAACTGCAAGTAAACGTTTTTGGACTAAAAGCAAATAGGCAAAAGTCTCGGGGTTGTTCCTGCAAAAACTCCACGCACCACGTGCACAGCACGCGCCAGGCGGGGATATAAAAATAATTTACGGAAACTGTGGGGCGTAGATGCAAAATATACACAAAGTTATAAAGCTCAGAGGAATGTTTAAGTCCTACATTTGAAATACAAAATCGCATGGGGTATGGGGCGAAATTACCCATGGGCGCGCGATCGGACGGCGTGACGGCTTTCACTTAGACACGTGTCAAACGCTGGGCCCGCGATGCCCCTTCGTCCGTGCGGCTAGGATTAGATCATCATCGGCGATCGAACGGTAGGGGAGGGCTTCGAATCGGACGGCGGCTGCTTTGCTGGAAGATCACGACCGAATCGAACGGCGTGAAGGCATGAAGGAAGAACACGACCACGTGCTCAACCTGGACGATTTTGAGGAGGCAAAATCTTCACGCACGGCACGATCAGCTCCTTCCCGATGGTTGCGAGAGCTTCCTGGAAGCATCCACGATCGATTAGCGGCTTCAAAAAGGCGGAAAGCCCACCGGAGCACCGCTACAGTGGTTGAGGAGGGGGCGACCTTCCACATTGCTCGGGTACCTGTCAAAAACGACCCCAGGTGGGGTTCCTTCGCTCCTGGAACCTGCAAGGAAGCACCGATATTCACAGTGAAGAGTTCCAGGCGCTAATGTGGGTGGTTGTATGGCGTGGATGGCTGTTAATCGCGAGGGGCAGGTGGTCGCCGGAGCGGGGCTCCGGCAAACCCAAATGAGCACGGGAGAGAAGAAACTATGTGCTAAAATCAAAGGAAATTACAAGCGGCATATGCAGAAAGCGAAACTAATAAGAAAATCAAACGAAAACACCTCAAGGTGGCCGGAAAGCCATGAGATAAACCTCAACACCGCGGGACGACGGAGGTGGTGGAAGCTCCGCCCCGGCCGCCTAACCTTGCCATTCGATGGTCGGAGAGATCGCTGTCACCTCTCTCAATCCAGGGCCAACAGGAGCGAAGCTAGAACGGTCAAAGGAGGGTTCAAAGTTCGAATGGGTCTTTTGGGTGGTTTTTGAAACAATGGTGGAGATGCTCCAAAGAACGAGGTGGACCGAGCGAATCGGCGGTCCAATCCTCGAAAAAACCCATAGGCGTGAATCATAGATCATAGGGGATCAAAAGTCGTGAAGAGACCTAAGCCTATTGGTGAAAGGAATGGCTTGGAAAAATGGGAGAAGAAGGCGACAAAACTTATTCTGATATTCAGCAGGCTGGGGTCAGAGAGTTGACCACGGGTCAACTTTCCAACCTCCCTGGTTGGTCCACGTGGACCAACCAGGAAAAAGCCTGCAAAAATGCATAAAAAATCGTTTTAAAATAGTAAATTATATTATTTTATTTAGGTTATAAAATAAAAAGTGTTTATTATTTTATAAATTATTTTATTATGATTTTTAATTATTTTTATGAAATGTATTTTTACAAGTTTACATTTATGCCCTTTATAGGTATCTTTACCTACATTTTTATTATTTTATTTTTAATTTGTATATTTAATTTATTTATTTTTGTTTATTATTTTATATAATTATAAAGTATTTTTATGCACTTAAATATATTTTTATTTTATTTTTCTGAAGTATTTTATACATTAAATAAAATATAAATAGGTATTATGTAGGTATGGGTATAGGTAATATACCTATGTATCAAATATGTATTTATTTTTATTTGGGTTTTATTTATGTTTTTATTCTGGTTTTAATGCAAATAATTATTAGAGGTAATATTTACAACATTATAAAAATATAAAAATATAAAAATAATGAATAAATAATAAAATGAATATTTTATTCAGTATAGTTGTACAATGAGGGTCCAAAACTCAACTTTCAAACCGTAGCTCCGCCAAATGCGAAACCACCGCCATTAAATAGATTATTTTATTCTATATACAATTAAAGGTGAATATGCTGCATTTGGAGTTTTCATTTGTGAGATACGGGTCTGGGAAGTTGGCATTCTGGAATTTTATTCAGACCATAACTTTTTATCTGTACATTGTTTTCCTGTGAAATCAATTTTGTATTTTTCTTTATAAAATTAGCTACAACATTCATGTACAAAGTTTCTTTATTTGATGTATAAAATTTGGAACAAAAAATAGGTCCCAAAATGAATAAAGAATGAATAAAATAAAAGGGATTTTATTGGTATTTTTGGCCCCTATCACCCCCTACTTTATTCCTTGTCGACCTAGTCATCGAGATGTCTAGGTCTCGGGGTTTCGGGTCATAAAATATTTGCAATATTTTATTCTTTTTCTTTTCTTTTCTTTATTCTATAATTTTGGCCTTAAAAATCGCATTTTATACAATATTTACACACATATACATGAATGCTAAAATGCCTATATTAAGCCTATTTACACGCGTTTACTAGGGTTTTTAAGGCCAAAATGTTAGAATAAAGATGATGAAATGTAGATTCATCATCCCCCTATACTTTCCTTTGCTAGTCCCTAGCAAACACTTATGCAATAAGTGCAGAAAAGAAAAACAAAGAAAAGAAAAAGAAGAAGGTGGATTAAGTGTAATTATCAAACTTGTCTTCACAAAATCAAAGTTTGGAGCTTAAGTCGGACCTTTGGAACTTTAGTGCGGGAGAAACCTTATTGAGAACCGAATTTGAAATCCAACAATCCCTGAGAATCCCAAAACTCTGCTCAAGTCTCCTCAATAGCCAGGTCAGAAATATCTCAATTCATACACAAACTCTTACGACCATGAGTCTGACTCGTACAATGTAAGTGATGGCGGCTCTCCCCAACTAGAATGGCAAAGAAACTGACTTCTCCAGTATGACAACCCAATGATTCCCCAATCCAACAACTCCATCCTCGAGGAGCGGGGTATTCCCTTCTAAGTTCAAGTGGCAACCAGCTCAAGAAGAGGGGGTGAAGAGAAGAATGGACGGTAGCCAGTGTAGCTACCTATCCTGGGATGCAAGACCAGTGTAGTCAAGTCATCCTGCTGTAGGCTCACATGATATGACTTTGGAACTCAAGCTTGCTTATTGACTTTACAATATATGTACATACTTTGCAGGCTTTTTATTTTTGTACATGCCTGAACTTTTTTTTGAAATACTATTCACAGCAGCATTTACATAAGGAGTTTTTCCTCTTGAGCCAGTAGACTATCCCTCTTTTGAAGCTTTATTGCAACCCACATCCTCCTGTCTTTAGACTTCCTAATCACTGGACGGGTTGGGGTGCACTTCCCTCCCTAGAGGAGGACAAATGTTTCCACTTGTGTGCGTCTCATACCGGCAAATCCAATCCCCTCACCACTCCAACTGAGTTGAGCCATGTGAAAGGTGCAGGTGTCCAAGTTAGGTCATTATCAACAAGAGTCGTGCGTGTGCTCCGAAATATTCTACTTAGGCAGTCAAGAATCCATTGAACTAAGTCCCATGATCCTCAAAGAATTGAGTCAACTAGACCTGAAGTACCTCAAAAACAGTTCCTATAAGGTTCCTGTTATTAGGTAGATTATTAAGGTCCAATCAAGCTCCAATCTTCGGATTTTACTTAGACTCGTTCAACTATTAAACTCAATTCGAAAAAATGCTCATGCTTATGCAATGCAATGCAGAAAATATTTTTGTGATGCAATTTTCAAAGATTTTGAACTTTTTATGGATTTTTGAAAAGATGATGATGATGCATATGCAGATACAAATTTTTTTTCACAAAGATTTTTCAAATGTTTTTGGATTTTAGTTTTGCAAATGTTTTTGGTATTTTTGAAAACAAAAAGATTTCGGATGAAATCAAGATTAAAAATATTTACACGGGAGTGCTTCGTATATATATAAGAAGTGGATTTTAAGAATTTACAAGGTACAAGGGTAAGTGATTAATTTTATACATATATATAGTGGATTTTGGCGTGATGCATAAATTCCTCAAACTTATTTGACACGAGCTTTTCACACAATTTTTGAGAACTATAGTCCAAAATAATTTTTACAAACATTTTACAAACATGTACACACATTTGAAAATCATTTTGCAAAGGTTTTCCAAATAGTATATATAGATTTTTCAAAATATTTTTGCAACCATTTTTCAAACCATTTGCAAATCATTTTGCACACATTTTATTTCACACTAAGAAAAGAAGTTTTACAAACCACACATTTTTACAAAGGTTGAAAACATGTAACAAAGTATTTTCAAAATAGTTTTCAATAGATGTTCACAAAGATTTTCAAACTATTTTTCAAACATTTTGCAAAAAACATTTTCACCTGATTTATTAATCAGTAAATACAAAAAGAATTTGAGGAACGAAACACCTTTTTATTAAAGATTTTAATGAATTTTAAAGAATTATTAGCCATATTATTAGGAAAATACGTAAGTACGAGTTATGGCTAAAGTATATACGCAGTATATACGACCCCCCTATACTTAGCTTCAGCTATGTCCTCATAGATCAGAGAGAAAAGAGAAGACATAACTCGTACTGAGTATAGGAAAATCTAAAGAATAAATGAACGAAGAAACAAATGAACGAATGAGAAGTTGACCATCCCCCCTATACTTAGGATCAAATAATCCTAAGTATAGCAGACTGTACACAAAGCGGGGAGGGTCAGGGGTGGGAATGAACAGATCGTACTCAGATTGTCTCCCCCTATACTTAGGGTAAGATATCCCTAAGTATAGACAAGAAGAGGAGACAATGGAGAGGATCGAAAAGAATAGAAGAAACTCGGGGTGCACACTCCCCTATACTTAGGACAAAGTACATCCTAAGTATGGAAAACTGTCTACAAGGGTGGCACCTTTTCGGTAGATGAAGAAGATAGAAGAGGAAAAGAAGAAAGTAAGAAAAGAAGAAAAAGAGATGAAGACGGAAGAAGAGATCGTGAGGATGTACACACCACTCCCCCTATACTTAGGGTAAAAGAAGCCCTAAGTATAGGCAACGATAGGAGTGATGACACGGAATGACGAAGAACACTCGGCTCGTCCACCCCCCTATACTTAGGAAAAAGTACGTCCTAAGTAAGGCAAACACAAGAATGGGTGGACGAGCAAAACGGGAGAAGGTCGAAGTTGAACAGAAGAGGATATACAGCAGAGGTGGATGTAGACATGATCAAGAAGGTCGAAAGCGAACCTTCTTGCGGGACCGCTGAGGAATGGATCTGGTGTGATGTAGATCAACATCGGGGTCCACAGTAGACGGAAGCCGATCAGGGTCGACAGGGTGATGGTCCTCAGTGGCCCTAGGGTGTGAAGGCACAGACGGGTCTGTGAAAGAAGTGTAACTAGGTCCGGCCTTGGGAGTCTCGTTGATATCGAAGTGGAATGGGACAAACTCATCATCATCGGAAGTAGTGTAATCCGAGTCGTCCTGTGAGGTGTCATCCAGGTCAAAATCAAAAGGCACGAAATCATCGGTGGAAGTAGTCGAACTCTGTTCGTCCTCTATAATCTCAACCGGATCATCTTTCTCATCAAAAGGCCCGAATTTCCGAAGAAAAGCAACTAAATCAAATTCGACCTTTGGCTCATCAGTATCTATGTGAACATGAACGGGCCCATCGATGAAAGAAGTCAAAACCTGTCCGTCCTATCTAGTCTCTACATCCGCCCTTCGCTCAATGGTGTCAATCATGTAAATCCCGCGGATGTCATCAACACACCGCCAAGTCCCAGAAGAAGGATCATTGAGGTCCATGCTTTCCGAGGTTTCCTCAACCGGGAGGAATTCTCGGGTCTCAGTGGAATCCAATATACAACAAAATTCTTTGATAGTATCGTCAAGGTCATGGTCCTCGAGGTCAGCCAAGATAGGTGAAGTCGCATCAGGTGCTGGTCTCTGGTCGGCAGTGGGTGTGGTGATCGAAACTTCGCTCTCATCAGCAGGGCGAAAGCGAATCTCTCCTGATCCATAGTCAATAACGACACTCGCAGAGGCGAGGAATGGTCGTCCCAGGATGATTGGAGAGTGCTCCCCTGTAGAGGTCTCCATGGGCAATACGACAAAGTCAACAGTGTAGCTCATGCCCTGAATCGATATGACAGCATTTTCAAGGATACCCTTCGGCCTCTTTATTGATCCATTAGCAAATTGTACGATCATCCTGGTCTTCTTGAGAGGCCCTAAGTGAAGAGATTGTACCAACGAGAATGGTAGTATGCTAATCGAAGCACCGCCGTCTAGGAGAGTGTGATCACATGTATGGTCAGAGATGGTGCAGCTAATGAATGGTGTGGCAGTGTTCTTCTTCCAAGGAATGAAACGATGAGTGATGGCGTGGGCAGTGGCCATGGTCAAAATATGTCGCTCAGATCTGCTCCTCTGCTTTCTCTTCTTGGGAAGAGGAGCAGATAAATCGGTCATGGCCTGCTGAAGTGGGGCACGGATGATCTCATGAATGGTGGCCACCACTTTGGGTTCAATCAGCATTTTTTTGAATTTTTGGACCTCTTCCATACAAGGGAGAAGGTCGGAATCAACATATACACGAGGCATGCCAAGAGCAGTCTGTACAGCGGTATCCTCGAGGTCAAAGGTGGGACAAGGTGTGAATGAATGTGTGGACAAAGGATCTGGCAAGTGGGTGTTCTCCTCATAGTTTGACTTGATCAAAAGTCTCCCAATCTCTTTTTGTGTTTTTAAATTTTTCTCATTTTTTTGTATTTTGGGCGATTGCAAGCTCTCATGATAATCCTCAAATGATTCCATATCCTCAAAGACTGGAGCGGCATTTTGGTTCTTATTTAAACTAGTAAGGTCGGCAATCCTCGAATTCATATGCTCCATCATCTGATTCAAGGTCTCAAGTGTTGATATCATGAAAGGTGACTCCAAAATCTCAGGATCGGGTGTGTCGAATGTGGGCGGTGGGTATGGAAAAAAATCACATTCCGGATAACGATACTCAAGGAAGAGCGGGTTGTCGAAATGTGTAGGCGATGGTGGTGGAAAGGACTGGTGAAGGTCAAAGTCTAGATCCTGAAACAGTGAGTTGGTCGGATATGTACAAAAATCAAGAGCAAAGTCCTCCTAGAAAAAAGGAGGTGGACCGGCTGGAGTAAACGAGTGATCCGCAAAGTCCGGATAAAATACGCTCCAGTCGGCCATCTCGAAACAAAAGAAAATGATCGGGAGAGCTCGATGGTGAAGCCAAGAGAGGTGAGAAGAAAGGCGCAAGTGCACAGCGACGATCTAGGACACACACAAAACAATCACAAACAAAAATAAAAAGAATGCAAACCCTCAATTCACCTACTCAACTCGGTAGAGACCGTAAAATGCAGTCTTTTAATCTTGTCTGTTTTAGAGTTAGGTGAGAAGTCAAAAATTTACACAAACACTTAGGGGGCTGAAAATGGGATTTGTGCGCTAACCTTAGTGTGTGCGCGAGCAAGTAAAACGAAGACAATGAGGGGATTACTCGCCCCAATACAAGATTTTCTTTTTGATCGGTTTTAGGGTCAAGTAAAATAACAGTCCTGATTTTATTGGTTATCACTTTTTTGGATTTTTAATGAGAATGCATGATCCTATCGGGGAGTCAATTCCTTTAAGCACCTAGGTGATCAAAATCAGAGGTAGAGTCAGAAAAGCAATGCAAGCGATCAAAACGATGATGGATGCTAAAGCGTAAATGCTCACCTTGCCTCCAGCACTCTACATGCAAGGATGCTCAGTAGAATTGAAACCTATCTATATGCAAACGCAAGCCGATGAAATCGCCCTAAGTTCAGAAATTGCTATTAGCGGGAAGAACCACAAGCTGACCACCAATCCTCAACCCTAGAGTCCGGTCTAGGCTCACCCCTCCTCTTCTCAACACACTTGAGTTTAGGAGAAAGTGCTTTGCGGGGAGAGCTCGCGGCGCGATGGATTGAAGGTGATGATCAACTGTTTAAAATTTTGACTAATCCAAACGAGACTATAGGTGCATGCAAAGGTATTAGGTGTTTGGCCTTAATCTATCGCAAGCAATCCTAAAAGCTAAGGGCTCAATCACACAAAAGAAATGAAAAATAAAACTGGAAAACAAAATAAAAAATACGAAGAAAAGTGCGAGAAAAGCCGCGGGAGCCCCCAAGTGAACAATCACTTGGAACCTATGCTCGAATGTCCAAGTGTTCGAGGGTACCTGTACTATTACAAATAAAGGTCGCTCTCTCACTTAGATTACAAAATAAATGCAGGAAATAAATTCTACAACTAAAGGTGGAGCTAGGTCTTCAAAAATCTCTCCTTATCTCCTCGGTGCTAAGCTGGCAGAAGCCGGCTTCACGTGGGTGCGTAGGCGCCTAGGGTGGAGTGCCTCCCTAGATCCGTGGTACCTCGCACGAAGTCAACAAAAGAGAAGGTTAGACAGCTCAATAGATATATCAAAAATAAAGAAAATAAAATAGCAAAAAATGAAAGACGCGAAGTAGACAATAAATCACAATCACAAACAAGACCCGAACTAAGCGCAGTTGCTCCCTGGCAACGATGCCATTTGTTGAACAGGGAAATGGAGGGTCGTGCGATTTCACAAGGCGAAACCGCAGTCGATGCGGTGACCGCTCGAAAATCCCTATTCAAACAACAATTAACCCACGACAATCAAGTAAAGCAGTGAAAGTGTGTGGAATTAAAATTTATTATAACTCTACAACAAGATGTGTATAGTGCAAGTATGTGTAGAGGTCGAACACAGGGAGCGGAAAGGCTAGATCGGGGCAAAAATGCTCAAAATGAGTGTGTATGTGATCAAGTGTCTATTATGCTATTTTTTGTGGGTTTTTAATTTTATATTTTTTTAATTTTTAATTTTTATATTTTTTGTATTTTGATTTTTAATTTACTGATTTTATATTTTCTTTTTTATATTTTATATTTTTTTATATTTTCTTTTTCAATATTGGATTATATGAACTATGTAATAAAAGGGAGAAAGAGATATTTATAAAAATAGATAAAAATGTTCAAAAATTAGCAAATAAAACATTTTTGGTCTTTTTATGATTTTTTACTGTTTTTGTGATTTTTGGGTATTTTTCCAAATATTTTTGGTATTTTTAAAAGGTGAAAAAGAGAAAAAAGTGAATAAAACACAAGGCTAAAACTAAAATGGAGAAATACAATAGAAAACAGTAACAAAAATTCTCCAAATTAATTTTCAATTAAAGATAATAAAATAAGGAAAATTTAGACACCAAGATTATATTTTTAGGGTTTTTGTAGAAATTGTAGGATTTTTATAAAGGTTTTTGGGGTTTTGCAATTTTTAGGAGTTTGATTTTGTATTTTTTAATGATTTTTGGACTGGAGTTAAAACAAACTAATGTAGAAAAAATATATGTTTTTGGGATTTTTCTGGAGTGTTTTTATATTTTTTAGGGATTTTCTAATGCAAATAGTGATGAAAATGACTATTTTTGATTTTTAATAAATATAAAAATGCAATAAATATGAAAAATAAAAATAGGCCGTTAAACTACTATGCAACAGGACGCTACTGTGATTTTTGGGGATTTTTTGGGTTTTATAGATGCATGCAAAAATTACTAGAAGCAAAAAGAAAAGGCACACATGCAGGGGCATTTTAGTAATATCATGAAAGTACGAGGGCCTTAGCGCAATTTTCACAGCAGATAAATAACTGAATTAAACCTTGCTGGACTAAATTCAAATGCACAAAATGCCAAGGCTATGCCTGCAAAAACCCAAGCCCTACGTGCATAGGCACGCACGCTTGGGAGGGGTTATCGTGCAATTTTCTAACACTTCTGGGCTAAGGTACAATTATCACCAAAAATATAAACTCCAAGTAAACGTTTTTGGACTAAAAGCAAATAGGCAAAAGTCTCGGGGTTGTTCCTGCAAAAACTCCACGCGCCACGTGCACAGCACGCGCCTGGCGGGGATATAAAAATAATTTACGGAAACTGTGGGGCGCAGATGCAAAATTTACACAAAGTTATAAAGCTCAAAGGAATGTTTAAGTCCTACATTTGAAATACAAAATCGCATGGGGTATGGGGCGAAATTACCCATGGGCGCGCGATCGGACGGCGTGACGGCTTTCACTTAGACACGTGTCAAACGCTGGGCCCGCGATGCCCCTTCGTCCGTGCGGCTAGGATTAGATCATCATCGACGATCGAACGGTAGGGGAGGGCTTCGAATCGGACGACGGCTGCTTTGCTGGTAGATCACGACCGAATCGAACGGCTTGAAGGCGCGAAGGAAGAACACGGCCACATGCTCGACCTGGACGATTTTGAGGAGGCAAAATCTTCATGCACGGCACGATCAGCTCCTTCCCGATGGCTGCGAGAGCTTCCTGGAAGCATCCACGATCGATTAGCGGCTTCAAAAAGGCAGAAAGCCTGCCAGAGCACCGCCACAGTGGTTGAGGAGGGGGCGGCCTTCCACGTTGCTCGGGTACCTGTCAAAAACGACCCCAGGTGGGGGTCCTTCGCTCCTGGAACCTGCAAGGAAGCACCAATATTCACAGTGAAGAGTTCCAGGCGCTAATGTGGGTGGTTGTATGGCGTTTATTTATGTTTTTATTCTGGTTTTATTGCACATAATTATTAGAGATAATATTTACAACATTATAAAAATATAAAAATATAAAAATAATGAATAAATAATAAAATGAATATTTTATTCAGTATAGTTGTACAATGAGGGTCCAAAACTCAACTTTCAAACCGTAGCTCCGCCAAATACGAAACCATCGCCATTAAATAGATTATTTTATTCTATATACAATTAAAGGTGAGTATGCTGCATTTGGAGTTTTCATTTGTGAGATACGGGTCTGGGAAGTTGGCATTCTGCAATTTTATTCAGACCATAACTTTTTATCTGTACATTATTTTCCTGTGAAATCAATTTTGTATTTTTCTTTATAAAATTAGCTACAACTTTCATTTACAAAGTTTCTTTATTTGATGTATAAAAAGTGGAACCAAAAATAGGTCCCAAAATGAATAAAGAATGAATAAAATAAAAGGGATTTTATTGGTATTTTTGGCCCCTATCCCCCCTACTTTATTCCTTGTTGACCTAGTCATCGAGATGCCTAGGTCTCGGTTTCGGGTCATAAAATACTTGCAATATTTTATTCTTTTTCTTTTCTTTTCTTTATTCTATAATTTTGGCTTTAAAAACCGCATTTTATACAATTTTTACACACATATACATGAATGCTAAAATGCCTATATTAAGCCTATTTACACGCGTTTACTAGGGTTTTTAAGGCCAAAATGATAGAATAAAGATGATGAAACGCAGATTCATCACGGTCTTAGCATCTGCGGCTCGGGCGGGAATGGCCTCAACCCATCGGCTCACATAATCTACTGCAAGCAAAATGTACTCAAACCCCTGACTCTTGGTAAATGGTCCCATGAAATCAATACCCCATGCATCAAAAACCTCACAAAAGTGAGTGGGATGCATGGGTATCATGTCTCTCTGTCTGCAAGTACCCATCTTCTGACAGTCAGTACATCTCTTCACGAACTCATCTGAATCCTTGAAGAGAGTAGGCCACCAATGGTCGGATTGGAGCACCTTATGTGTTGTACGTCTCCCAGAATGATGTCCTCCTGCCTCAATCTTGTGGCAGTATGTGAGGACGCTATGCTGCTCTTCTTGAGGAATGCACCTCCTCCAGATGCTATCCCCTCCTTCATGATAAAGGATGAGATCCTCCCAATGGTAAAACTTGGCCTTCGCAAGGAAGGTCTCGAGTTTCTGCCTGGGCCAAACTTGTGGGACCGTCTTGGCAACAAGATAGTTCACAATGTCGACATACCATGGGAGCGAGGTGATAGCCAAGATCGCCTCATCTGGAAACGTCTCTGTAATAGGTGCACTGGGCTCAGATTCCTCAAGGTTCTCTAAGCGGGAAAGATGATCCGCCACCACATTCTTAACTCCAGGCTTATCCTTAATCTCAATATCAAACTCCTGGAGCAGAAGGATCCATCTGTAAGGTGAGCTTTGGCATCCTTCTTGGCCATTAGGTATCGGATGGCGGTGTGATCGGTAAAGATAGTCCCTCTAGCTTCGAGAATATACGATCGATACTTATCCAAAGCAAAAACTACAACCGACATCTCTTTCTCTGTCACAGTATAATTCTGCTGAGCGGCATCCAAAGTCCGGCTGGCGTAGTGAATGGCAAACGACAATCCATCCCTCCTTTGTCCAAGCACCGCCCCAACGACAAAATCAGAAGCATCCGTCATGATATCGAATGGGAGAGACCAATCAGGTGGCTGAAGGACAGGAGCTGTGACAACCATACTCTTGAGAGTCTCAAAAGACGCAAGACACTTATCATCTACAATGAACTCGGTGTCTTTCATCAACAAATCAGAAAGCGGCCAGGCAATACGACTGAAGTCCTGAATGAACCGTCGGTAGAAACCGACATGCCCCAGAAAAGACCACAATTGACGTAGATTGGACGGTGGATTGAGTTTTCTAATGATATCCACCTTGGCTGGATCGACCTCCATGCCCTGTTGGAGATGATATGACCAAGGACCGTCCCTTGAGTCACCATAAAGTGACTCTTCTCCCAAGACAAGACAAGATTGACCTCTATGCAATGCTGAAGCACACGGTCTAGGCAGTCAAGACAAGCATTGAACCCATCGCCATAGATCGAGAAGTCATCCATGAAGACCTCTAAACAGTCACCAACCATGTCCGAGAAAATGGACAACATACACCTTTGGAATGTCGCTGGGGCATTACATAAACCAAAGGGCATCCGTCTGAAAGCATAAGTCCCAAACGGACAGGTGAATGTCGTTTTCTCCTGGTCTTCGGGCGCAATGGCCACTTGATTGTAACCGGAGTACCCGTCAAGAAAACTATAGTGACTTTTCCCAACTAGCCTCTCGATAATCTGATCAATGAATGGCAGTGGGAAATGATCCTTCTTGGTGGCCTAATTCAATCATCTGTAGTCCACACAAACCCTACAAGAAGTGGGTACCCAAGTAGTTATCTCCTCTCCAGACTAACTCACAACTGTAGTGATACCCGTCTTCTTGGGTACCACATGTAATGGACTAACCCACTTGGAGTCGGAGATGGGGTAGATAAAATCGGCGCTCCACCACTTCAATATTTCTTTCATGACCACATCTCGAAGATTCAGGTTCAGCCGTTGCTGGAACTCACACGACGGCCTAGCGTCCTCCTCAAGATAGATGTGGTGGGAGCACAGAGACGGACTAATCCCCTGGAGATCAGCTATACTCCATCCTATTGCCTTGCGGTTCCATTCAAGAACCTCCATCAAACGAGATTCTTGCTCTCCAGTCAAATCTGCTGAGATAATGACTGGGTGCATATCTGGCTCACCCGCAAGGAATCTATACTTCAACGACTGCGACAAGGGTTTCAATTCTGGACAACTAAGAGGTGGCAGATCTGGCTTCTGATATGTCTGTGTGAAGGCGACCATGTCTGCATGTGAGAACTCTCGCTGTGCATGAGAATCTGACGAAGGGAACCCTGCTGAATCATCTATGAATTATACTAGCTCGCACTCCGTCCTAGTTGTCGGCTCAGAAGGAATCAAACATGACAAATAGTCATCAAAATCATCCCAATCAATGCCTGAATCCGAGGGATCTGAACTAGATGAACAAGAATGAAAATCAACATCACCACTCATCCCACAACTGTCAACCTCAAATGTATCCTCGTCCAGGGTTGTGCTCTCCAGGCTCTCAACTGCCATAAGATGTAAATATGGTGAATATGCGGGTAAGGCGAGGGCCTGTGCTACAGGATCTGTCCAACTTGATTCATCATCTGTCATCACGAAATCACACTCTTGGTGGATGTCTAGCTGATCCGCTGTCATCTGCGCGGTATCGCTGTACTGCTCCGAGCAGGCTTATTCTCTCACTCTGGTCTCCTCGATCGTCTCTATTTGTATACTCTCACCCTCTACGCAAAAGCATATCTTGCCACTATCATGATCGATCACCGCCTTGGCAGTGGCCAAGAATGGGCATCCAAGTATGATGGGGGCATCGGTTACCGACTCAGGGATCTCCATGTCCAATACAAAAAAGTCCACGGGGAATTTCAGGCCCTGAATGGTAACGACCACGTCTCTCAACAACCCCTTCAACCTCTTAGTCAACCTATCAGCAAACTAAAGGACTGTCCTGCTCCGAAGAAGAGGGCCAAACTCGAATCGGTCGAGTAAGGCTGCCGGAAGGAGGTTGATAGAAGAGCCGCTGTCTAATAGAGTACGATCAAAACGCTGCTCCTTAATCTCGCATCTGACATAGGGAGCTCCTGCATCGCTCTTGGCTGGCAATTTGTTCTAAATGGTGCAACAAGTAGAATGGATGAGCACATGGATCTGATCTCTATGGTTCCTCCTCTTTCTGTGGACTGTAGTCTTCTCTCTTAAGCTTTTATGGAAGAGGGGGATGTGCTCAAGTGCTTCCTATAGAGTCAGCTGGATTTGGAATCTATCAATCATCTGGTTGCTGAATTCTACCTGCTGGGTCTTTTTGGGATTTTCTCTTTTATTCCCCTTCGCCAAGCGGAGTGCTTGAGGGAAGGGGATGGTATGTGCCTCCGCAGATGGAGGACTAGGAAGAGGATCCTGTGCCTGTGAAGGGATGGAATCCATACAATGATCATCATGCCACACATATGGACTCGAGGTGGATACAGAAACCTTTCCTCTATTCATTTTTTGTTCTTTTTGTTACCACAATCCTGAGATACAAAAGGAGGCAACACAACATGTGGGAGCTCAACAAAAGTAGAAGTGGTGGCCTCAGTACCACCAACGGCATCTGACTTCGCGGCATCAGCACCGCGCTCTGGCTCTGCATCAAAAATGGTGGTCTCAGCACCACCGTCTGCATCAGGTGTCACGACGGCCTTAGAACCGTAATCTGGATCTCCATCGTTGGTGGCATCAGCACCACCGTCATTATCATCGTCATTAGAGACATCAACACCACTTCCTTGTTCATCTACCGCTTTTGGTTATTCGTGTGGCTGTCGCTCAGATGAGGCGCCACTGACTGGCATCCTACCGCTCCTAGTAGTCACAAAATCAGCATCATACAAAGAAGACATGTCACTCAAATAATCACTAGGAGAGGTATCCTCTGTAAACTGTACCTTCTCAGACTTCCTTTTCAGATTGTTCGGATTAGGCTCAATCTGTGCAGGTATGGAGGCCTTGCCCTTGATGATATCCCTCATCTCATACTGGAACTCATCCATTTCTCGCCGGAAGGATGCCTCTGGTCAGAAAGCAAACGGGCGAGGTCATCTAGAGATGGGTTCTCAAAGGCGGGTGCCTGAGAACCAGAAGTGTTCCCCTGCGGGAAATGAGGCTGCTGCTGCTGGTGGTAGTGGGGAGGATGGGAGTATGTCTGGTGAGGCTGCTGTCGCTGCCTCCACTGCTGTCCCTGATAGATGGGACGAGGACCCTGTTGGTGCTGCTGGTAGGCATACTGGGGCTGCTGCTGCTGGATGTTCTGATAGCCCTGAGCTGGAGACTACTGTTGGGATGAGGTGCCTCCAGTGGTCCAACGGAGTCTGGGGTGATCGCGACGAATCCCGGGCTGCTGTGGATACCGGTCGTACCAAATCCCATTGACTTCCATCAATGGTTCCTGCTCATCGGGGTGTGGTGGAAGAACTGCCAGTGGCTGATCCGGTTGATAGACCACCATCTGAGTGTCCTGAGATGGTGGCTATAATGGGTAGTACTGTAGCTGCTGGACCGACTCTGCCTGGATGCGATGAACCTGACGGTACGTGGCAGAGGGCTATGTGGAGCTGCTACTGCTGGGATCAGACCGTGATCTGAGGGGTTGCGCGGACGTCTGTGCTTCCTGAATACACAATATGTGTGTCTTCAGGTCACTCATGGTCTTCGTCAACTGGTCCATCTGGGTCAGCCCCTGAGTTTGCTTCTTCTTGAGGATCTCGATGCGGTCCAACTTCTCGCTAATGATCCCCATGTTGGCTGCTACGGATTCAGCTTGGGCTGCAGTTGCTGACGGAGTGTGGGGACCGGCATCGATGAGGGCGATCATCTGAAATGATCCTGCTCCTTGGTAGGGCTTCTACTGGGTGTAGACTTGGGTTTGGGCCATAACTGTCGAGTTTTCTTCCATCCCTTCATAAATGGCCCAAACGTCATCTTCACCCTTGGAAATATAAGATCCACCACAAGAGGCATTGATAAGCCCCTACAACTCCAGTGTCAGCCCACAAAAGAAACTCTGAACTAGATTGGGCTTTGATATATCATGATGTGGACACCGGTCGATGAGATCTCTAAAGCGATCCTAAGCCTCGTGGAACTGTTCATTTGGGATCATTGTGAAGTTGTTGATCATGGCTCGTGCTGCATTGGTCCGGCCGAGTGGATAGTTCAAGTACTCGCACCAGAGCTGTGCCCAAGATGTGACGTACCTCCCGAGATGTTTCAGCCAGTAGGCTGTTTTGTCAGCCAATGAGAATGTGAAGGCAATCATTTTGATAGTGTCCTCATCCACTAGTCTATCGTGGATAGTGCTACAAATCATCTCAAACTCCTGCAGATGGAGATGAGGCTCCTCGGTGGATAGCCCATGAAACTTTGGCAATAACTGAATGGTCTGCGGGTGAAGCTCAAAGTTCCCAACAATGGGAGGAAGCTGAATCCATCGGTGAGTAAGGGTTGCGGCTGGGTTATGCAACTGCCTCATGGTCATCGGCGGAGGCCTCTCCTGGTTAGGATCTCCTCCTTTGCCTGCAACTTCTGGTATATCACCATCACCGCCCCAGGTCTGTCTTCTCTTCCTTCTCGCATCTGCGCGATCTCCCTCATGAGGTCACCCATGAAAACTCCCTGGTCTCTGATTTGTCTCTACATAGTCTCCAGGGATGCTAACAATGAGTTGTCGATGGTAGCTTGATCATATAGGAATGGTGGCGGTCTCTGCTCATCTGGGTGTTCCTCCTTGCCATCCATGTCTTGGGTCTCTACAAAGGCAAAAAAACCTAAGTCTTGCATTTCATCAAGCATCTCATGCATCCATACATTCCTTGGCTACTGTATTCCTGACACATTCACATTCACTCAAGGCTTAATGATTTGAAAGACATTTGATTTCTGAGATCTTGAGAAACTGAGCTAACCAGCCTTAGTCATTAGGGTTTTTGAAACTTAATAATCCATACTTCCCTAGTTTGAAAGATTTGAGCACTATATACTCTTCATCTCTACCCTCTAAAGAATATGATCAACACAACATATTCACAATTGCATGATTGATGAGATGAGTTGAGTTATCACTTGAGGAACCGGGACTGAAGATTTGAGTCTAGATCTGACCAAATGATGCTCGAGGATGGGATAAAGTTAATGAAGGCTTCAAGAAACCATGAGTGTCAGTAAAACCCTAACCAGCATGTGAACAAGTTCACGTGCTATCTCTTTGATATTTATCTATGTGCCAGGATGTGATGAAACATAATTAATTATTGATCAGTATGTGCCAACTTTTGGTAAAAGCAGTGGAGCTAGCCAAAAAGAAAAGAAAAGAAAGAAATATTCAAAGAAAAGCTCTATACTTCAAAGTCAATTTCAAATGAGCTTCCACCAAGGTGGGGGCTTCCAACCATTTTCAAAGTGTCCACTTTTACCAAATGCTCTTAGGACCAAGGAGTCGGGCTAGCACCATAAAAGGGATCTGCATCGTATAGTGATACAAGTCTCGGTGTCGAAGGTATCTTAGATACTAAAAAGAGACACACCCCAATGTACTCACAGAAAAACAAGTGCAGACGACTCTGAATTCTCTTGACGGACACATTGATCAACAAAAATAAAAATATACAAGTGTTGAGTAATAAGGCACTCGAGAGTTCCCTTGTTCCAATGTTAGGAAAAAAATTATACACAATCCCATGCCCTCCATCATATGGTTGTCCATCTACACTTTGAAGTCTGACGAACTAATGAAACGATTGACTGAAGCAAGAATAGACTTATTCCCTAGTGTTGAGGATTAGGTCTAGAGGAGGGTCTCGTAGACTGGGACTTTGGGTGACATCTTGACTCGACTCTCATGAAATGCAATACCTAAAAGTCATATCCTTATGTTATATGTACAAACAGAGAGTCTGATAAATAGAGAAGTTGGAATCCTTTTGATTAAAGCATGGTTGAGCCCAGAATTTTAGGATCACTTAAATTAAAGGTCTTCGATGAATTGAGCCTTGAAATTTCGCATGCACAGTCAGGGATGTATCCAACTCAGTCATCCATTCATTTATGCTCATGGATGAAAATGGTTTAAGTATAGGGGTATGATGAATCTCGTATTCATGCAAAAATTGGTCAATTAGGCCATGTTCCCTAAAAATTCATATGCATTTAATAAATAATAGAGCATCACTAGAATTCATACATGTGTAAATAATATTCGCATTTCATCATGCATAATTACGTAATGTGTAAATTGGCCTAAAAAGTTGCTAAATTCCTCAATTTTTAATTAATTAATTCTAAATCCATTTGACTTAAAATCACCTCCATTGTGTAGACATTACTAATAAGAATAAATAAAAAATACAAAAATGCTAACTCAAATAAGTGACAAATAAACCCAAAGTCTAATTTCACACCTGATGGACTAAAACGTGCATCTGTCATAAAATATCCTATTTTTGTCTACTCACTTTTAAATACTCCATTTTCATATATCTTCAAAACAAGACTAATTTCATAAAATTCGGAGCTCATATGCGAAAGTTGGGTTTTGGGCCTCTTTTGCACATTTTATATTTTTGCTATTTTTGACTTGAGTTTTTATGTACATAATTAACCCTTTTTATTTTATCTCTTTTTCATTTGTATTCTTTGATGAAAATGTTATCAAGCAGTATAAAAATGCAAATCCAAATCAAGACTAAAATCAAAGAAACCGACTGTATCTAAGTGTCCTTTGTGAGTATGTACAAAATTTGCTTATTTCGTACTTCTATTTTATTTCCTTATTTTTCTTATTTATTAAAAATCCAAAAAAATATTAATGTGTCATTTATTTCTTGAATTTTATCGTATTTTTTCTAGATTTTTATCCTCTTTTAAACCACCAAAAAATTACAAAACCCCAAAAAATCGGTTTTTATACACATGGAGACCACTAAAAATACCACTTTGCACAATTTATCCATTTTTCTCTCGGTTCCTTCACAAAAGTTGTAGAACTCGTCGAGATAAACAACTCTCATGTTGATCACTTTTTTATTTGAATTCATTCTTTATCACTTATTATTGTTTCTTCTTTTATTTTGTCTGATCAAGGTCAATTACACGTGGCATCCAATCATTGGTCCATCTCACTTCACTAATCCACCTCACTCACCCCTCCCCTCTCATTTTCTCTCCCCTCTTGCTCCAACCAATCACACTACACCCACCATTGACCCCAAGTCAACTCCCTCCTACTACAAACTATTACACATGAAGACCCAACACCTTCTCTGTGCATACGCCGGACCCTCTTCCCCTCCAGCTGTTCTCACCTTGCATGTAACCTCCTAATGATTGCTATAATCTCCCATAGTCGTTATCACCACAATCCATAACTCCTCAACATCCAAAATCCTATAAAATCCTACCACCACCACCTTTCTCCTCATCCGACCATTAACAAGAAGACCACCTCATAGCTTCGATCAGTCCCATAGGTGACAGCTACGGGCCTCGTTTTGCAGGCAACGATAAGGAGGCTCTTGCAGGCGTGATCTGGCGTACCTTAATCCATCGTGGCCAAGCTTCATCCTGAAGCTTAGCCAAGCTTCAAGACGTCCCCTTGCCACAGTTATATAGGCAACAACCAAGGAAGGTCTCTGACCTTCAACATCCCCACAAGAAATCCATTCACCATACAGGTAACCTCTTCCTTATTCCTCCCTTCATCTCGTCTTCTTCCTCCTCCATTATTCTTCATCTTTTTCTTCTCCATATTTTCTCTCTCCTCATTTCATCATCTTCCGTCCATCAAATCACTAAAAAATGCATTTCCGTGGACAAATCACCTATTACGGATCTAATGACGATTTTTAAATAATTTTTGGATGAAATTTCTTAAATCAATTAATCAAAAATTTGCAACAACTAAACAAATAACTCTCAAAACATGTGTAATCCCCTGTTTTTGGTTGAAATCACCTCACCCTTCTCTCTCCTCACTCCTCTTCTCCTCTATCTTCTTCATCTTCTCTTCCCCCTTACTTCTCCTCCTCCTCTTTCCTTCCATTTCTTACACCACCAAATCATCTTCTTCTTCCCTACACTTCCTCTCTTCCAAAGCCATTGACCACCTCCAGCCTCGCTAAGGATAGAGCTTAGCTCCAGATTCCTCACCGCACTTGAAATCACCTCCCCCTTTCCCTTCCTTTGTTGTGTGTTTGGCTAACACCTGCAAGTAGTCGCGATGCACTCCGCCATGCATCACCGCCTTTGAGTAGCAGTCCTGCCTCACGCTATCTCGCCTCCGATGACACGAGCTCTATTGACCGCCACGGGCACGACCCCGCCTGCTTCCACCACCTCGTCAGGACGTGAGCGACCTCCTCCGCCATCGCACAGCTCGCCGCCACGCCCTAGCTATGGAACCATCCCCTGCTCTAATCCTCCAGCCTCACCCAGAGCCTCAGGTGCACGTGCCTCACATGTGCATCTAGGGTAATTTGCGCTCGACCCCCTTGCGTCCTAAGAAATCACACAAATATCCCGCCACAGGAAGCATGTGCCTTGCACAAGTCTGAACTCTGATTTTAGCATACAATATATCGTTTCGAAGTTATTCCATGCTCTTTAATATTATATATCTTGTAGACAAATCTGAGGCTGATTACTGATGATTAATATTATTTGAACCTCTTAACTTGTGCAAGCTTGATTAGTGATATATGCATGCTACTTTATTGAGAAAAATTCTCCACAACATTCAAAGATTGTGGATTTTGCTTATCCAAATTTGCCTCCTATACAACGACAATTATCGATTATTAAGGAGGCAAATTTGATGTTCATCACGTAGTCAGATGTATCAAGATCTTAAGGTATATTTGTGGGTTCCTCTTCTTTTTTATGGTCAAAAGCCACCGATCATATAGAGGGGTTTACCTGTTGATAATATATCTCCTCACGGCTTTTGAGAAGATCATCGGATGTAGCACCCGCAAAGAAAAGCATGATCAAGAGAAATAAAAGAGAGAGTGTGTAGATAAATTAATGTAAGAAATCTCTCTCTTTCTTTCACTTGATATTAACCAAGTAAGTGTCCCTGGATCGAACACAAGGAGACAAGATTAATTTCTTCTTTACGGATTCTTTTTATAGTTTTAATTTTATTGATTTTAATTTGGTTTTAAATTTTGCAAATGTTTTTTATTTTTATTTTGAAATTTTTGTTTGATTATCAAAATTGATTAATTTGGAAAACGATGATACTATATAATAAGTGGAGTATAGTGTAATGTACTATTCTATATAGTGATTAAGGTTGTGAGAAAAGAAATGGGATTTTTATATTTTCAAAATAGATAATATATTTTGAAAAATATTTATTATATAGTATATATGTGGAATATTATATAGGCGATACTATATAGTTAAGTGATAAAATATAGGTAGATTAAGAAAAGAAAACCGTGCAACGAGCTCGAAGAAACACACAAAGAAAACATAAAATGAGTGCGAACTTTGGAAAATCAAAACAAATCAATGAAGCGATGAAAAACTTCAAAAATGTAACAAAACCTTGCTAGGGTAGTTGGCTAACTGCCCTATAAAAATCAAAGTGTCCAAAAATCACAATCAGTACAGGGGTACAAATGTATGAAAAAGTCTGGAAGAAATAAAGTTCTTTTCTTTTAGATCCCTGCGGAGGGACCTAAATGCATATTTTGGAATCTTCGACAATGCGTGCAAATTTCTGGAAGTTGACAGGTTTGTGTTGCAATTGTTCCACCCCTTTATCAAACAGGTGTAATTAAAGGCTGAGGCGCGATCTGGACCTCTTATCAAGGACATATGTGGACCATCTGTAACATCTTGAGGTGCCCTCTTACTCTTATTGTTCTTGTCCAAATCAAGGGCGGCAGTGATGAATCGGCTTTGTGAGGCAACGCATGTGGCTGATACAACCACAATAGGGCCAGAAGGGGTTCTCCTTTCCCCTTCGAGCTCTCATGCTGCAAGAGGTTGCGAGGATGAAGGTGGAAAGCTTCTTTAGGATTCCAGGTTGAAATGTTCTTGCAGAGCTTCAAAACGAGAAATTCCTCCAAATGATGCAAGGAAGATGCCTTACTCCTTGCTCCAGATGCTTCTTTGTAATAACTCCATGCAATTGGAATACATGCAAGAAGAATATGGGTTTGATTCGATTCGAATCGACCTAGAAAAGAGCAAATATTTTGCACAACTGGTGTGTTTCAGAACTCAGATTTCAACTCAAGATTCTCAAGGAATTCGATTAATTTGGAAAGGGCTTTTGGAATCAATAGGAGGTGAAGGCATTAAGAATCTAATACGCTTCTTAATCATCTTAAAACAGATCAAAAAGATCAAATTTGGTAGGTGATTGCACTTGGGAATGAGAATGATGTGAGAACTTTCAAGTCGCCACCCAAGGACCGGTGCTTGTCTGAGCTCCACGCGTAGCTACACGCGATGCAAGGCCAAAGAAAGCCTTGGAACCTCTTCTCCAATCAACCATCTTCCTCGTAGATGATCGATTCCCTCATTTGCCATCTGAGGAGATAAATCAAAGCTTGGAAAGATGGGGGTATCGTTCTATCAGAACTAGATCCGGGAGAGTTGTTATTTTACGCCAACTTGGGCATTTTAAATAGGAGAAATGGAAGATGGTTAGATGGATTTGAATGGAGGGCGTGGATCAGGATTGATTAGGCTAGAAAAACTATGGGTTAGGTTTTAAGTTAATTACAAATCAATGGCTAGAAAATTCGATGAACACGAGACGTTTACACAGTGAAATAGAAAGGCTTCTTGGAGAAAATGAATGTGGTGCTGACATGTGTCAGCACCACAAAATTCCAAGAGCCAAAATGCTTTATAAAATCTAAAATAAATAGTACATAAGATTATTTCAAAAACATGTGAAAATAAAAAATATAGATAATTAAATTATCTAAATTATGGTATATTATACATATATACATAGTATATATTATGATATATAAATAAAATATCAATAAATATACATATACTATTAGTTATAAATAGCATTTGTATTTTTAATTGAATATTCTAATAAAAAGGTACTATTTTTATTTTTTAATAAATTATATAATAATAAATGAGGTTGTATGAATTTTTGTGAATTTTAATAATTTATTTTACATAGATAAATAAATACACATATATACATTGTAGTTCATTTTTTATTATTTTGTGAGTTTTGTATTTATTTAAAATATTAAATAATAACTATAAATTTGAATTTTGTTTTATAAATGAACTAAAATATCAAGAAAATAATTAAAATTACTAAATTTATTGTACTATAAATTGTATGTACAAAATAAATTAAATAGCCCATAAACCTCGTTGTCATTAGGTCCAAAAACTGACTTTTTCAAACGGACTCCGTTTCGGATTAAACCATCTTCATTATTAGAGAATTTTATATCTTGAACTTTAAAAGTGATTAGAGTGAAATTGAAGTTTGTATGGTGAAGTTATGAGTTTCAAAAGTTGGGAAATTGACAATTTGGAGTTCTGATTACTTGGCATATATACATGTTAGAATTTTTTATTTTTTTGATACATATTTTTATCTACACAATGATGAAGAGTTTGGTGAAAAATATATGCATGATTCAAATATAATTGTGTGAAGATTGTATATGTAATAGATAAATGTAATTAATATTTTATAAATAGAGTTATTTATTCTTGGGTTTTCTGCCTTATCATTCCTACTTTATTATTTGTCAACCAATTCATGTTGACTTGGTCTCGGAAGTTGAGTTATATAAATATATCTTACTACTATATTTATATTTTCTAAGTCAATTGTACAATATATACATATTTACATATTTACAGTCTGCCTTATTTTCCTTATTTTTATTTTAATTTGTTTTTATTTTTAGGGTTTCTATCACTTGTGCCCCTCCGAGATCTTGCAATATCAGTAATGCCCCTATCTTTTTGGTAATATCAGTTGAGCCCCTCACTTTTTGCTAATTTATAACTTGTGCCCCTCAAGTAAGTGACCGTCCATCCATAGTGCAAACAGACGTTAACTTTGAGGACATAAGCATAATTAATTTTTAAAAAAGAGTTAAATGGTCATTTGAAACCATCTTCCTCATCCTTTTCTTCTTCCTCCTCTTCCCACATCCTCTTCCTCCTCCTAGGCCCCCTCTCCCCCTGCCCCGCACCGCCCGTGCTCCTCGTGCCGCCCCCTGCTCCCCTGGGCTGCCCCCTCCCCTCCCCCGCATCGCCCCGTGCTCCCCGCGCTGCCCTGTGCTCCCTAGGCCGCCCCCTCCCCTCCCCCACGCCACCCCCTGCTCCCCTCCCCCGCGCCGTCCCTTGCTCTGACCCCCCGAAGCACCACCCCCAGCATCTTCCCCCTCCCCCCCCCCATACAAGCTCCTATGCGTCGTGCGCACGCATCTCAACGTGGATGATCGCGCCTACCGTTTCATCTACCATGAAGAGGATGAGAAGGGGAGAGCTGGGGTTTCCCTCCAGAGGGTGCGCATGGACGTGGCCGGAGACCTTTGAGCGAGAAGCGGAGAGCTTAGGCCCTCTGGTTCTACCCATGGGTGAGAAGCTCCTCTTCCTCAGGGCCCACTGGTTCTACCCATGGCCAACGTGATCGACGCCACTGAAAGAGGAGCGGGGCTGACGTCGGCGGACGTGGAGGCGTCGAGGATGGCGATGTATAGGTTTGGGAACACGTCGTCGAGCTCCGTGTGGTACGAGCTGTCGTACAACGAGGCAAAGGGGAGGTACGGGCTGTCTTACCAGCCTGGACGGTGCCCCTGCATGCCCCTCCCCGAGCTTCTCCCCCTCCGCTGATGGCGCCCCTCCATCGCACCGCCCTCCAAAGCCTGAGGGCTCCAGACTGCAGCTGTCGCACCCCCACGACTCCAGCGCACCGTCGGCCCAGGTCGTTCTTTGCCCGCATCAACGCAACACAGTGTCGCACGTCCTCTGCACGGGTGCGCGATCCACCTCCACAATGCCAGCTCCACCGGTGGCCCTCCTCCCGTGCCTCCGCACGTGGAAGCCCCACCTGCAACTGAATCGCTCTGCCCTCCGCGCCAGCGACGCCGCCAACCTCCCCAGATCCTCTGATTTTATTCTGACCATAATACCCTTCTTAACCACACCATGGTTTGAATAAACCATGGTTGTTTTACTTTTTTGACGGTCAATCTAATGGAAGGGCACAAGTGATAACGGAGAAAAAAGTGAGGGGCACAACTGATATTACCAAAAAGATAGGGGCATAATTGAAATTGTGAGATCTCGGAGGGGCACAAGTGATAAAAAACCCTTATTTTTATTTATGTCTCTTTAATACCTAAAATGAGTTTTTTATTCATAAATGTATTTTTGATAAAAATTGAATATTAATGCATATTTACACGTATTTGTTAAGGTTTTTAAGATAAAATGCGATAAAAATATTAATGAATCACATATTCGTCAACCCCCTATCTTTAAACTTTGCTAGTCCCTTAGTAAACACTTATTCGAAGAATAAGGAAAAAGAAAGTTAAAATGAATTTGTTTTCCTAAACCAATTCATGAAAACAAACGAAGGGCATAGCATGATTGGGCCTTAGAATAAGTATTTTGTTGGAGATTTAATTATGATTAGGATTTTATTTTTTCCATAAATCAATGTTCAAGTTCACCTCAACTACTAGCTCAGATCTACTCATCCATCATGCTAACTCTTTCAACCTTGAAGTCAATTTGTACTGTGTGTGAAATGTGTTAGCTCTTCCTACTTAAGGAGGCGAAGAAACTAACCACCCTAGTAATACACTTACATGGCTTCCTCATCCAGCTACTCGATCCTCAAGGAAGGGGATATTTCCTTCTAAGTTCAGGTACGTGCGAGTTCGCAACTAATAGGGGAGAAGTTAGAAGAAGGAGAAGAGAACTAGAGTGTGACCAATGTAGTCACATCTCCTTGTGAAGCTTGGCCGGTGTAGCCAAGTCTCCACCAAGATATGCAATGTATATGAAGCTTGGACCATTTTTGGTCAACAATGTATTTTATGATTTTTTTGATGGATATAGAATCTTTTTTCCATCCATGTTTTGGGGTCGTAGAAACAATTACACCGCATTCTTGTGTGCCTCGGCGGATATAGAAATCTTTTTTTGCCCATATTTTGGGATCTTAGAAAATTTACGCTAGCAGACCATTCCTCATTCGAAGTTTTATGTCAACCCAACAACTCCCGTCTTTAGACGTATGTGCCACTAGACAAGGATGAAAAATGCACCATTAAAATGAATTGCCTTTCGCAGCCCCATGCAAGTCGAGCTATGCGCATAGTGCATGATTTCAAATTTGGTCCGTTGTTGAAGAGTTAAACGGATGACACCAAGTGTCCTACTTAGGCAAATTTAAGTTAAATTCCGAACATGGTCCTATGGAACCCAAAGATTAAAGTCAAAGACCTAGAAAGTCTATATTCCAGTTCCTAACTAGGCTCCTTAGAATTAGGGTCAAAGGTCATGATCAAATTCCATCCTTTGAACTTTTTCCAATCCTTAGTTTGAGAAATTAAGCTTATTTTGGAAAATACAAATGCAAATGCAACAATGCTTTTGTGAGATATATTTTCTGAATTTTTGCTCATTTTTATGAATTTTAAGGATTTTGCCATTTTTATGGATTAGACTTTGTATTTTTATGAATTTTGTAGATTATTAATTTTTTATAAATAACCAAATTTTACAAAATTTTAATAGATAAGTCACCAATATTATATTTTAATTAAATAACTAATGTATTTTACATATTTTAAATGCAAAGATTTTAAATATTAAGTTATTATATTTACACACTTTAATAAATAGTATTTTAAAATAAGTATTATACACTTTTTTTAAATATACCTTGTAAATACCAATAAGGATTTTAATAAGAGTTTTACATAGATTTTATTTATGTACCATGCTTTTATAAATACTTAATAAATAGCTTTTAAATAGATTTTACCCACATCCACTTTTATGAATTTTATATATAGAGAAAATATAGAAAAGTATGAGTTATAGACAAAAGTACTCATAGAATATATACACACCCCCCTATACTTAGCTTGTGAGATGTCTTCATAGTAGTAAAAAGAGAAAAGGAGGACCTAACTCGTGCTATGTAAAAGGGGGTGAAAAAATGAAAAAGGAGAAGTTAGTCACCCTCCTATACTTATGATATGGTCATCGTAAGTATAGTAGAAGATAAAAAATGAGGTGACTAAGGGCAAGAACTAAACATACGAAAGAGAGAAAACAAACTCAATGGGATCACTCTAACCCCTATACTTAGGATAAGGTATCCTAAGTATAGAAAAAAATGTGGCAAAAATTGAGGACGAGTGATAGGTGTGAAAATATATACAAACAAGAAAAGTAAAAATAATAAAATAAGAAAAATAGAAAATCAACGGAAACAATCGATGCCCCCTATACTTTGGATCGGGTATTTTAAGTATAAAGACGAGCAAACATGGGAATGAGTGGGATCTAAGAATGTGCTCCAAAAATGAAAGGTCTCAAGGTCTCTGTACAAGATAAATGAAGAGGAAGAGTAGTCACAACTCATGTACAAAGTAGATCACCTTAACCTAGATCGTACAACATCATCTGCTGACAAAGTGTGAACCAATCCAAGGTTGGTTGAGTAGTGATGCCTCTGTAGGTGGATAGTATATATGAAATCGGTCCTTCTATCATAGTAAATGTCTCTGGAGTCTGACTACAGAAGGTGTCAATAAGTGTTCACAGGTTACAAAGTGCAAGTCTTTATTTATACCGCACTCAATCAACATCTTATAATTTGATGGTTTACATATATGTTGATTTTAATTAGAAATATAACTTCAGATGTATATGATATATAAACACATAGCAAGACACATGGGTGTAATAAATCATAACTTTTTCTACTTAATTATGCAAAATTATTGTTGTAGTTGGGCAAAAAGTGATTTAATCAAAATCTATTGGAGAAAAATAGAATAGCTTATTAATAAAGAGACCCTAGGGCTCTCTTATATAGGAGAAAAGTCTCGGATTAATTTCACAAGAGGTACATGAAGAAATTAGAAATAAGAAATAAATATAAAGAGATACAAATATCTCAACACTCCCTCTCAATTTGGAGCATATATGTCTATCATGCTCAGCTTGGAATAACATCTCTGAAATGGACCTCTAGCAAGGGCTTTGGGGAATATATCAGCAGCCTGATCTCTAGTAGATACATGGGAGGTGGATATGAGACCCTTCTGGATCATGTCTCTGGTGTAGTGGCAATCCACCTATATATGCTTGGTCCGTTCATGGAATACACGACTATTAGCAATAAATAGAGTTGCATGATTGTTGCATAAAAGTTGCACGTGAAGAGATACATCAATGGCAAGATCAGTTAAGACGGATCTAACCCACATCATCTCTGTGCTCCCCTGAGATATGGCCATGTACTAAGACTCTACAATGGATCTAGCAACCACTGTATGTTTCTTGCTTTTCCATGACACGAGTGAGCTCCCAACAAAAATAACAAAGTCAAAAGTAGACTTCCTGCCTCTGGGGAATCCTGCATAATCTGCATGTGCACAAGCTGTCACCTCAAGAGATGTACCTATGATGAATAGAAGATCGGTACCTGGTAAAGTTTTCAAATATCTCAGAATCATATAAACGACATCTAAATGAACTTTCCTGGACTGATCCATAAACTGGGTCACCTTTCTTACAATAAAGTATATGTCTGGTCGGTGATAGTAGCATAGAGGAGCTTCCCAACAAGCTCCCTGTATCTCTTCTTGTCTACCTTCTCAGTGTCATCATCATATAATCTCGTGCTCGGATCCATAGGGTAGTAGGAGGCTTGCACTCTGTCATCCATGTCTCTACTAGAAGATCAATCACAAACATCCTTTGAGTCATAATGAGACCACTATGGTTCCTGGCAAACTCTAGTCCAAGGAAAATCGAGATCGACTAAGGTAGAAAATAAATCATGAAGTCGTTGTCCCTAATTAGTCAACTCGATCAATCAAGAAAATAAAAACCACTCAAGCCAAGAGATAAAATAATCAAGCACACACAAATGTAAGAAGTCTTCGCTATTTATTTTTACCTGGTATAGTAACCAGGGTCGAACACAAGGAGCAAAAGTAAACCTACGAAGTAGTCAATTTAAGAAAATAAAACAAAACAAATTTTTAATGGTTTTAAATTTTGCAATTTTTTAGTTTTTTAATTAAAAGACAAAATCAAGCAAAAAGAAAACAAGGCACACAATCACGATTTTTGAATTTTTATTTAAGGCTAGAAATGCTCAAAAATTAAGAAAAAAATATTTTTGGGATTTTAAAATTTTAAAGTCTTTTTGGTAATTTTTTGGGGGATTTCTAATGTTCTTGTGATTTCATAAAAATCAAACAAAGGCTAAAAATGTAAACAGTGCATATACAGAATTGAATTACAAACCAACAAACTTAAAGTGCCCTAAATCCTGGGAAGCAATTTTATGATAAACTAGATACAAAAACCAAACATGAACTGAAATGATTTTTTTATTTTTCTTTAATTTTTTTTTTATGATTTTTAGAAGTTTTTAGGTCTTTTGCAATTTTTAGGGTTAATCTGCAATTTTTAAAACACAACTGGTGCTGAAGACAAAGCACACAAAAGCACACAAGCAAAAATTGTTATAGAATGTTTAAGGTAATTTTTCGAATTTTTAGATATTTTTCAAAATAGACAGAATACTTATTAGGGGTTTTTTACTTTTAGAAAATATTAAAAACAACTAAATTAATCCACAAAAATCACTTAAAATATTACATGCCTACAAAAGCCAACAGTAATTTTTAGAGAAATTTTAAGATCAATTTGGTATTTATTTAATTAAGTAGAAGACAGGCAGCTTGCAGGGACCTACTAACAATAAAAATAAAGTTTCAAGCCATATAGGAACACAATGGAGAAATATAGGGCTTAAGTTGCAAAACTCCCAAGTAACCACGCAGACGTCACATGAACCAGCCTCACAGGGGTATAAATGCAAAACTCAAAAACTCTCCATTCAAATCATAACATCCATAAATTACAAGGCAGATAATGCAAATATCCCAAAGAGGCATGTGGGATTGCACGTGAGTTCAGACAAACAGGACTAAGCTGCAAATACTTGAAAAATGAGATCTACCTTGCAAAATGTCCAAATCAAAATAATTGCAACAAATATTTACAGGACCTGGAAATAAAAGCAAAACATAGAAGGGCCTAAGTGCAAATTACTTTTACTAAGCACGATCCAACGGATGAGGAAGACCTACCAATGGATGGATGGTCTACATGCGAGGGTACCCCTTCGACGATGGGTGGCTCGGACACGATCCTCAGATAGATCTGACGGTTAAGACTCCCATGTTGGTGGATAAACAAAGATTAGAACTGGGGGGAGCCTTGATCGGACAACTGGGGAGACGCATGAAAGAACACTGAAGAACTCACCTCCGACGAGTTTTGATCAGCCAATATGGGCTGCAGGAACGTCTTCCAGAGCCGATATGATGGATGAAAGATCAGCTATGATGGTCTGCAGCTGCTGGTGGGCTCAGGAGGGTCCAGTACCCAATAGACGGTCCTGAAGCAGAGTGGATTCCTAGAGCTTCTATGTCGTGCCTACTTGGCCTCTAGATGATGCCTTCTTGTGCTCCTCCCTAGAGGAGAAATGGTATGCTCGGAGAGGATGCTACGGTGAGGGATGAGGGCACAAATGGTATCGAAAATAGAGGGGTGGTGAGCGGGACAGGTCTCCAGTGAAATGGGGGAGTCGACCTGCTTCTTGACTCCAACCCGATGGTTGGAGTCAGGGGGAAGATTGTGGAGCATGCATAGAAACGGAGGAAGGTCGGGTGAGGGCGTGCGAAGGTCAGAATGTGCTGGCGGAAGTGGGTAGATGTGTTCGTCGGAGTTGCGATATTATGCGAGAGAATGATCGAATCGAACTAGAAATAGAAGGTAGAATGTGCACCTAAAGACGAACATAGTCACCTAGAGGTGGTGGACGAGGTCCACGGGGATGATAGCCTCGATGGTCGGTGCTTCCAGAGGTTGCAGCTCCTCACGACGGAAAATCTCGTCGGACATGGCATTTGCAAGGCTTCAAACTCTAACCTATCCCTCTCATGTTGTCACTCTAAAAAGGCTAAGGCAAGTGTAACGGAGGTGGTGGAGCAGCCGAAGGTGGTCGAAAAGGGGAGAGGGTGCACATGTTATATAGGGTTCTAGGTCCGAAAAGGCAGGGGAGTAGCTCGCGAACCGAGGCACAGATCGGCTGGGAAGGGACCGAGTGTGGATTAGGGATTCCCTTAATTGGGGATTGAAATCGGAGGGGATGGTCCCATGATTGGGTCAGGAAAATTGGGTGAAAATCGGGGCAATCTCGATTCAAGCGAAAAGGAGGAAGAGGGGATCAATTGATCGGAGTCAGCATGGCTGACCTGGACCAATCACAGTCAGCGGGGGAAAAAGATTTAAAAATAGGCTAAAGGACAAAATAGAGAAGAAAAATAAAGATAATTAAATTAAAAATAGTAAATGAATTTAAATTAAAAAGTGTATAAAAAATGTTTATTATTTTTCATAGTATTTTTCTGTGATTTTTAATTATTTTATGAAAAAAATAAATTAGTGTATATATTATATATAGTGTTATATACATGTATAATATACCCATGTATTATGTACACGTATTTTTTATTATTTTATGTTTATACAAATAACCCCATTTTTTATTTTATTTATTTACAAGGTAATTTTAGGAGTACAAAATAATTTTTATTTTGTTTTTATGAATTATTTATAGGTGTTACAACGAGTGGAGGATTTTATTTTTATTTTTGTTTAATTTTTCTATTATTTTTAGAAATATGTACAAGGGAGTAAAAATAATTATTTTATTTTATTTTGTCAAAAATAAATGTATAAATAATATACACAAATATAGACACTATGTACAATACAAAGTGAGCCCTATCTCTCTCTACTTATTTATTTTGTGATCAGGTCAAGGCTTGACCTTATCTTGGGGTTTGAGTCACTCTTTATTTATTCTAAATACCTTCTTCCTTTTCTTTTCCTTTATTCTTTTATTTTTGCACAAAAATGCATGTTAAATATGCAATATTAATAAATGCATGTAGAATGCTAAGTTATTGTATTTACAAATATTTACAAGCTGTTTTGCCAAGAATAAGAGCTAAAATAAAAGAATAAAGAGTGAGAATTAGGGATTCATCACCACCCTATACTTTACCTTTGCTAGTCCCTTAGCAAACACTTATTTGAAAAAGAAGTGAAAGGAAAGGAAATAGAAAAAGGAAGAGAATCAAGGTTGATTATTAAACGCATCTTTATTAAATTGGTGTATGGAGCTCAGTCAGAACTTTGGATTATTAGTTTGTCGGAACCTTATTGGGAAATAGGTTTAAAACTTAACAGCCTCTAAGTTCCACCATTCTATGGTCATGACTCCTCAATAAACAGGTCAGAACAAGTCTACATACGCAAACTATAATGACTGTGCATCTTTCCTTGTACTATGTAAATGATATGTAACTCCCCACCTCAGAAATGACAAGGCAACAACCTCCTCAACAAGGTAACTCTAATTCCCTAGTCTAGAAGCTCTTTCCTCGAGGAGCGGGGTATTCCCTTCCAAGTTCAACTTCAACCAGCTTAAGAAGAGATGAAAGAAGAGAATGGACTGTAACCAGTGTAGTCAGGTGTCCTTGGGAGCCCAACCAGTGTAACTAAGTCTCCTACTGCAAACTTCATGAGATGAGAAGGTGGGATACATAAGCTTTACTTTATTCACTCTATACACTTTGGCAGGTATTTTATTTTCAATCAGGCATGTCCACTTTTTTGGAGTTTTTTTCTTGATTTTGCATTTTTTATGTGAATATGTACAACACATCTACATGGTGCAACATGTACATAAGGAGTTTTTCCTCTTGAGCCAGTAGACTATCCCTTTTTTGAAGCATTATTGCAACCCACGACTCCTATCTTTAGACCTTAATGTTATTCGAACAAGTTGAGATGCACATCCCTTCCTAAAGGAAGATGAGAGGTTCCACCTAGAAGTACTACCCTTGTATTCTACTCCAAGCCAAAGAATTATGCCTCGTCATCACCTCATCCGTGTGGAGTTATGTGTAAGGTGCTGGTCCATGTAAAGCCATTGTCTGTGAGAGTCATGCGTGCATTGTTAAGTATTCTACTTAGTCTCATCAAGATGACATGTGAACATAACCTAGTGGACCCAAAGAATTAAGTCACTAATGGACCTGAAAAATCTTAACCCCAAATCCTATAAGGTTCCTTTGAAAGTTTGGTGGATTGAGGTCTTAACCTAGCTCCATTTTCCAATTTAATTGTAGACTAGTTTAAATGTCAACTATGATTCAGAAGAATATATAAAAATATGTACAAAACTCTTTTTGAAACAATTTAAAAAAAAGATGCAAAATTTTATGAAAATGTTTGAATGTAAGGAAGAAATGCCAGTTTTTGCAAAATATTTACAAACATTTACAAATAGATTTTTGCAAGCTTTTCTTTTTCAAACATTTTTCAAAAATTCTGTATTATATACATAATTTTGATACAAAGATAATCTACAAAAGTTTTACTCACAAAAAATTTTTACATACATTTGTATGAAAAAATTATGAATAGCTATTTACAAACATATATGTGCAAGAAAAATTTTAAAATTTTGTGATTTTTGGGTATAAGATTTTTAGCCATTTTATTTATTAACACACTCACACAAAGTACGAGTTATGGCTGAATTATATATACATTATATACGACACCCCTATACTCAGCTCGAACGATGTCCTCGTAGTGATCAAAGAGCGATGAAAGGAAGACATAACTCATGCTGAGTATTGGGAAGTAAAAAGGAAGGCTATACTACAACCACAAATAAAAGAATGCAATGAATAGAAATCGGTGATCCCCATATACTTACAATCAAGTAATCCTAAGTATAGAAGATTGTTAAAGGGAAAACGGAGGGTTAGAATGTATAGGGTCTACGTCTCCTATACTTAGGGTAAAATATCCCTAAGTATAGGCAACAAAACAGAGGTAAAAAGAAACAAACAAATAATCACAAGTCTGACATCCCCTATACTTAGGGTAAAGTGCACCCTATGTATAGCTGATGAATCCACATTTCATCATCTTTATTCTATCATTTTGGCCTCAAAAACCCTGGCAAATGCGTATAAATACCATTAATTCCAGCATCTTAGCATTCATGCATGTGCATGTAAATAGTGTATAAACTACTGTATTTAAAGCCAAAATTATAGAATAAATAAAAGAAAAGAAAAAGAATAAAATATTGTAAATATTTTATGACCCGAAACCCTAAGACCTAGGCATCTCGATGACTAGGTCGACAAGGAATAAAGTAGGGGGAGATAAGGGCCAAAATACAATAAAATACCTTTTATTCTATTCATTCTTTATTCATTTTGGGACCTATTTTTGGTTCTACTTTTTATACCTCAAATAAAGAAACTTTGTACATGAAAGTGGTAGATAATTAAATAAATAAAAATACAAAATTAATTTCACTCAAAAATAATGTACATATAAAAAGTTATGATCTGAATAAAATTCCAGAATCCCAACTTCCCAGACTTGTATCTCGCAAATAAAAACTCCAAATGCATCAAACTCACCTTTAATTGTATATAATTTAAAATAAGCTATTTAATAGTGGTGGTGTCGCATTTGGCGGAGCTACGGTTTGAAAGTTGAGTTCTGGACCCCTATTGTACACTTGTACATACTAAAATATTCATTTTATTATTTATTCATTCCTTTTATAATTTTATATTTTTATAATTTGGTAAATATTATTTATAAAATATTTGTACTATTAAAATCAGAATAAAAACTCAAAGAAAACACAAGATAAAAATACTTGTATATAATAGATAGGTATGATACCTATACTTACACCTGTACAATTAATACTTATATTTTATTAAGTATACAAAATACTTCAGAAAAATAAAATAAAAATATTTTTAAGTGTATAAAAATACTTTATAAATTTATAAAATAATAAACATAAATAAATTCACAATATAAAAATAAAATATTAAAATATATAGATATATATACCTATATAGGTCATAAAGGTAACTTGTAATTATAAACCTCATAAAAATAATTAAAAATCATGATAAAATACCTCATAAAATTATAAATTTTTTTTATTTTATAACCTAAAAATAATAAATTCATTTCCTATTTTTAATTGAAATTACAAAACAATTCTCAAGGATTTTTCCTGGTTGGTCCACGTGGACCAACCAGGCGACAGTCCAAGTTGACCTCGGTCAATTGGTCGTCCTTCCCCCTCTGCCCTAGTCAGACCTCGTTTCGACCCCAATTTCTCAATTTTTTCGAGGTCAAAACTTGCCTCCATTCTTGTCAATCCCTGAAAGACTTTTGTTCCTCGATAGACCCTCTTTCACGCCCTAGGCTCTCCTAGGGTCGAGGAGCGGCGATTCGAGCCATCTTCCTCGACCTTTGGAGCATCAGAGTCGCATAGTCAAACCCCATATAGTGCACCCACAACTTTGGAGTGGCTTTTGAACCCCTCTTCCGTAGGTTTAGCTCCCCCTCTCGTGCCCAATTGCTTAAGGAAGGTGACAGCTTCCCTTGGAGCACTTCAGGCCGGTCGAGCGACGCCCAAGGCGGCTCCACCACCTCCGCCTTTTGCCGGCGTTGAGGTACCCCCTCCCTCTAGTTTCAACCATCGAGGCATCACTCTTCTCCCCTTTATTTCTTTTGCATTCTATTCGCCTTAGCCTTAGGATCATTTCGCCCCAAAAATTTTCACGTCTTATCCATCGATTCGCCTTCCACGTGACCCTCGCCGGAGTGCACCTCCGGCCATCACCGTACGCCGTTGCGTATCACATCATTTCCACCTCCGCGGGGTCCAGGCATTTTGCCCTGGACCCTCTCACATCTTTTTGCAGGTCCATGCGATTTGAAGATCACCTGGAGCTATTTTTGCTCGCTCGTTGGAGATACTCGGGGCCCGATGCTCCGCCGCCTCCTAGCGAGCGCCTCAGTCGTCGTCGAGGAGTTTTGAAGCCCCCAAGAGGTAGAGGAGGACCCCAAGAAGGAGCACAACCATTTTGGAGCTCGAAAGCATCGTCGGCGGTCGAGATCGAGGTCGGGGAAGATATCCTTTGCCGGCCTTCTTCCATGTTCTTCGTCCTAGGTCGCCAGCCGTCGGATCGAGGCTAGGGCCCATATCATCCAGCCACCATTAGATCCTCGCACGTCCTGACCGTTTGATCACCTTTGGAGGATCTAATCGTAGCCGTCGAGGCCGAAGCGTCATCGACCGTCCGATCTTCGACACGTGGCAAGTGGAAGTACACCAGCCGTCGGATCGTGCATGAGGGCTTTAGGCGTGGGTATTTTGCATCTCAACCCTCGCCCATTTTTGTATTTCTATATAGTCCATAAACGGTCATATGTAGTTTAAATGTTTTTGTAATATTTGCATCCAAACCCTCCGTACTTTATTTATTTGCACTTAGGTCCTATCCACGTCACCTCACGTACCTGTGCGCGTGAGGGGACTGGGTATTTTGTAAGGACCCCCTCACAGGTTTAGTTATTTAGTTTTAGTCCAGGAACTTTTATAATACATGTAATATTTTTGGGTAATTTGCATGTAAGCCCCTAGAAGATTTGTATATTGCACTTAGGTCTTTCCTAGGCATGTGCCAGTCACGCGCGTGGTTGGAAAAATTGTGCTTGTGCCCCAGCGGTTTTTGTTATTTGGATTTAGTCCTAGAAATCGATTTATTAGTTATATATTTTGCGTGAAAATTGCATTCTGGCCCTTGGATAATTGTTTATTTACTGTTATACCCCTACTAGTATTGTAATTTCTTGTTGTTGTTTGTATTTATTTCATGCATCTATAAATTGCTAAAAATCACCAAAAAATTTGGTTAAGCTCATGTTGCATTGCTCATTCATGCCATATTTTTGTTTTGCAGTTTTCTTGCATTTGCATATTTATTAAAAATAAAAAATATGCACTTTCAGTATTATTTGCATTAGAAAAACCATAAAAATTAGTAAACCTTTTTGAAAATTTCCAAAAAATTATATTTTGTGTGTTTCAGTGTCTTTTAGTTTCAGACCAAAAATCCTTAAATTTTCAAAACAAAAACCTTTAAAATTGTAAAACTCTTAAAATCTTCCTAAAAATCTTAAAAGGTCCAGAAAAATCCTAAAAATACAATTTCAGTTTTTGAATTTTCTTTGATTTATTCTCTTTTATTTAAATTTAATTTGAGGATTTATGGACTCTGATTTCTATTTTTCATCCTCGTTTCAATTTCGGCCAGTAGCTTAATTCATTGTTTTCTAGTATTTTAGACTTTAAAAATACCAAAAATAGGAAAAATCTTTAAAAATCACAAAAACATTATAAATATATAAAAAGAGCAAAAATATTTTATTTTCTAAATTTTGGTTATTTTCCTTATTTTTATAAATACTCTATTATTCTCTTTTCTTATATTGTGTATATATTCTATTTATAAGAACATAAAAAAATATAAAATATAAAAAAAATCAGTAAATTAAAAATCAAAATATAAAAATATAAAAATTAAAAATAAAATAAAAATAAAAACCCACAAAAAATTATATATTGATAGGCATTTGATCACATCAATTTTGCACATTCTGTCTGATCTATCTTGCTTGCTCCATGTGTTCGACACTCTACACACTTGCACACTATACACATCTTTGTTATAATAAATTTTAACTCCACATTTGCTTTTCATTGTCTGATTTGATATTGTGGGTTATTTGTTGATTGACATGGAATTTTGAATTGGTCAACACATCGACTGTTGATCCTCCTTGTGGATCAATACGACCGTTCTGATTTCCTAGTTATCAGTTGGCGCCGTTGCCGGGGAGCAACAACGTATAGATCATACATTTGAGTGATTGTGTTTGATTTCCTATAAAATTGCTTTACTTGATCTCTCCATTTTTGATATATATATTGTTGAACTATCAGACCACTTTCTTTCTTGTTTTCTTGTGAGGGACCATTGATTGAGGAGGATCGCCTAGGGGATCCTGAGCAGCCTTGGGAGGCGGAGCCGGCTATTCTATCCTAGCCGATAGGAGAGAGTAGGAGGATTTGAGAGAGAGAGAGAGGATAGTTAGTGATTCATTTTTGTGAGAGAGAGAGGCATTATTAATTTGTAATAATACAGGTACATTTGGACTTGGACATTCGGGCCCAACTTCCAAGTGTTTGTACACTTGGGGACTCATCGTAGTTTTCATCGATTTTTTCACCGCTTGACATTTTCCGGATTTGTTTTCCAGTCTTTACATTTTGTGGAATGAGCCCTTAGTTTTTAGGCTTGCTTGCTCGTGTAGTCTAAGGCCAAACACTTAACAACCATTGCATGCTCCTATAGACTTCTCATTTGGACTTAGAATTAATTAATTACGAAAGTACTCAGTCTCGAAGCCGCGTGCCATTAGAGGTCGTATATAGCGCTGGTAGGATCTGTTGTGGCGGACACCGATCGGCATCAGAGACCGGACTTAGGCTTCGATCTGAGTACTTAGCATTTGGTTCTTCACATGTAGCAATTGCCTGCTTAGGATGATTTCCATGTGCATACCGGTATATAGATTAGGTTTATAAATTCCTGTGTTGCATCCTGCATGAAGAGAGCTGGAGGCACTGTAAGTCTACTTACTTGAGCATTCATCATTTAGGCACGAAGGTGAGATTTCCATCTTCGTGCCAACTTACATTGCTTTTTCCGACTCTCTTCCTCTATCTTTTGGATCAAATAGGAATCAAAGAAAAATACAAAAACGTTAGGCGCTTGTATTGAATTGACTCAAAGCAAGTGATAACACCAAAAAAATTAAAAAAAGGACTGCTAAAGAAAACTTGACCTAAATAAAATTGGCTAATTGGACTCATTGCTTGGGGTGAGTAATAGCCTCATTTGTATTCAGGTTGCATGGGAAGGTCTCCTTCCAAGTGAGAGAGCAGCTTTGTAAGGATTAGAGCCCAAAACCTAGTCTGTGGCTGCCTTGTGTATCGCTTGGATTTCCGAAGTATTGGCGCTTCTATCGTACGTAGACGAGTAGGGCTTGGTCGACATTGATGACTCTCTATTGTGTAGAGCACTGACCTTGTCCAAAGTATCGAGCATAGGCCACGCCTTCACGGGGGTGCCTGTCTCATCGTCTAGCGTCCAAGTAGGGTCTTGCACGCTCACGGGTGATTCCGTTGTGAGCTAGATCCGAAGTATCGATTTCGCCTATCGGCTTCCTCCCTCTTTTCTTTGGCTGAGTAGGGATCCAGGAAGGGTTACAAGGACCTTAAAAAGTACATACTACAGGTTACACAGGAGGAGGACAAGTACGGGAATTCTTTTCTGGCAGTACTCTCTCTCCTATAGGCGTAGCGCTCTAAGGACTCGTTCAAAAATAATTGCCTGAATTCAATCTAAAAACTACAAAGATAAAAGCCGATCCTTCACGGCTTCACGCATTGAGTTGGTGAACCCCTTGTTGTGTTTGATTTGCTAGTTGAATTAAGATCAAGATCAAAAACACCGCACAATTGTGCACAATTTTGCCCCCCCTCCCTCCTTTCTTTATTTCTCAACCTTGCTCTTCTCAATAATCACGATGATGGGAAGGAGATCTCTTAGGCCATCTCTAGAGGCACCGCTATCCAGCACTCCTCTCTATTCATCTAGGATGACCTCGGGGAGTCCAGACCCACTCTCCGAGCCTGAGTTCACTTCCACCCTTTTCCCCCTCGACCACCCTTCTCCTTCCATTAGTCCAAGAGTGTCAGAGTTTAGTGCAACACAGAGCTCAGATCATTTGTCGGCACCTGAGAAGAGTGATGATTTTTATGTAAAAATATTTTTTTGGTGTGTTTTGTTTTGTTTTGTCTTAAAACATGTATTATTTACAAAAAGAATTTAGTACTATATATACAATAAGCACTACTTGTACCCATCCCCTATGTTAGATGAAAACATTTAAAGTACAAGCTATGGATAAAGTAAGTAAAGTATATACAAACACCCCCCATACTTAGTTTGTGCTATGTCCTCATGGCACAAAGTGAAATGTAGACATAGCTCGTACTAAGTATAGATGAGCAAAGAAGAATAGAAGTGAAGGATAAAAAATGGTATCGGTCCCCCTATACTTAGGCTAAAGTCAGCCTAAGTATGAGAGGTAATCACATGTAGGGGACCGAGGAGATGAACGGATTGATGGATATACAAAAGGGTGATGGAATTTTCATGGAAGAGTTGTTTCATCTGGACCGCTTGAGTCTTTCGTCTAAAATAGTGCCCTGAGTGAAGGAGATCTTCTCTACTTGCACTAACTGGTCGCTTGATTCGACAAAATGTTTAAGTAGCTGACCATTGACTATAGAAATTTGTGTGCTGTCTGCGGCCCCTGAGATATCAACACTTTCATTATTGTGCACCTCTCTCACGATGAAGGGTCCCATCCATTTGGATTTCAATTTACTTTGGAAAATTTTCAATCTTGCATTAAATAACCATACATCTGCCATGGGGCAAAGGTCTTTTTTCGGATGTTCTTGTCGTGCCATTTCTTCACCCTGTCCTTGTAAATGGTGTTGTTTTCGTAGGCATGATTTTAGATTTTGGATAGTTCATTCAAATCCATATCCCTATTCTTCTTTCCTTGGTGACAGTTCCAATTGATCTTTTTGATTGCCCATTCTGATTTATGCACGATTTCTGCGGGAAAATGACATGGCTTTCCATATACCATTCGAAAAGGGGTGGTGCCCAATGTGGTCTTGTAAGCCGTTAAGTAAGCTCATAGAACTTGGTCCAGGAGTTGGGACCATTTCTTTCTGTCAGAGCGGACTATCTTTTGTAAGATTCCTTTGACCTCCTGTTTGATACCTCGGCCATGCCATTGGATTATGGATGGTAAGGACTAGCTACATTGTGCTCGATGCCGTATTTCATAGTCAAGTTCTTCACCTCCCAGTTGACAAAGTGACTACCCCCATTAGATATTAATACCTTAGGGATTCCAAACATCGAAATAATATTATCTTTCAAAAAACTTGCATACAGTCTTGCTGTCTGCTGTTCGAGTGGCGATAGCCTTTACCCACCTAGATAAATAATCTACCATGAGAAGAATATATTCAAATCCTTGAATGTGAGGGAACGGGCCATAAAGTCTATGCCCCATGCATCGAATACATCACAAATGATCACTGGTTGCATTTCCATGGCATCTTTGGGACCAATGGTCCCTCCCATTCTCTGACAGATCGGGCACGACCTGATAAAATTGTAGGCATCCTTAAATAAGGTTGGCCAATAAAATCCACATTGTAGTATCTTCTCATCGGTTCTTTTCCCGGAGCGATGTCCTCCTGCTTCCAAGGTATGACATAGATTGAGGACACTTTGGTATTCCTCCTGAGGAATACATCTTCTCCATATACAATCCGGTCCTTCAAAGAAAAGGAACGGATCCTCCCAACGGTAGTATCTGGCTTTCGACTTGAGTCGGTCGATTATGTTCTTGGGCCAACCCTGGGGAACATTCTTGGAGACAAGATAGTTCACCATGTCAACATACCATGGGAGAGAGTCAATAGCAGAAATTGACTCGTCTGGGATGGTTTCACGGATGGATTCATACTCAGGGATTTTGTTTTGTTCGATCCGTGATAAATGATTAGCTACGACATTATTTACTTCAGGTTTATCTTTAATCTCCAAATCAAATTCCAGAAGCAAGAGTATCCATTTGAGGAGGCGTACTTTTGCATCTTTTTTTGCCATTAAGTATCGAATGGCAGAATGATCTATGTAAACTGTAGAAGTATAGATCAAAATTTTTCTAAGGCAAAGACTACTGCAAGCATTTCCTTTTCGGTCATAGTGTAATTTTTCTGAGATGGATCCAAAAATTTGCTTGCATAGTGAATAGCATACAATATTCCATCTTTTCTTTGTCCTAACACATCCCCTACAACAAAGTCTGAAGCATTGGTCATGATCTCGAAGGGAAGAGACCAGTCGGGGGATTGCAGGACGGGAATCTCAATGATCCTCTTTTTGAGAAGCTCGAAGGCTTCAAGACACTCCTGATCTACAATGAACTCGGTGTCTTTCCCTAAGAGGCCAGTCAGCGGTCGGGCAATTTTTGAAAAATCCTTAATCTCCTATAAAATCTGACATGCTCCAGGAAAGACCGCGCTTGTTTAATGTTGGTGGGTGGCTCGAGTTTCTTAATCACATCCACATTGGCAGGGTCAACCTCCAGTCCCTATGTGCCCCAACACAATACCCTCTTTTACCATGAAATGGCTTTTCTCCCAAGAGAGCATCAGATTCACTTCCCTGCACTTTTCGAGGACTCGATCTAGGTATGTTAGACAATCATCGAATGAGTCACCATGGACCGAGAAGTCATCCATGAAGACTTCCAGGAAATCTCCAACCATTTCGGCAATCATGCACCATTGAAAAGTGGCGGGGGCGTTGCTAAGCCCAAAAGGCATGCGCTTGAATGCATAAGTGCTGAAAGGACATGTAAAAGTAGTATTTTCCTGGTCCTCAGGGGTGATGGCTACCCAATTGTAGCTCGAGTAATCGTCTAAGAAACAGAAGTATTCTCTTCTTTCTAATCTCTCCAAAATTTGATCAATAAAGGGCAGTGGGAAGTGATTCTTCTTCGTTGTGATATTCAGACGCCTGTAATCCACACAGACACATCACGACGTGGGTGCCCATGTCGTGATCTCCTCTCCCTTCTCGTTGGTGATACTATGAAGTCCCGACCTTTTCGAGATGACATGCAAAGGTGACACCCACTTGGAGTCTGGGATGGGATATATGAAACCAACCTTAGACCATTTTTTGATCTCCATCTTAACCACTTCCCATAAATTAGGATTCAACCGATGTTGGTATTCATAGGAGGGTTTAGCATTATCCTCAAGGTAAATATGGTGTGAATAGAGGGCTGGGTTAATCCCTGGAAGATCTGACAATATCTAGCCTATAACCTTGCGATTTTTTCTAAAACTTTAAGCAGGTGGATTTCCTGCTCTTTGGTCAGATGTGAACTGATGATGATCGGAAACTGTCCCTTATTTCCTGCAAGGAAGGCATACTTAAGAGTAGGGGGCAATGGTTTGAGCTCAGGTAAGTCTGTATCATTCACAAAGTCTGGCTCTATCATTGGTGATTTTGGTCGTGATGTGGATGGTTTCTATGTATCATTATCCACCACCATCTTAATTGTTTCAGGGATCAGATCACTAAAGATAGAATGTGGTTTGACAAACATCACATCCAATCTATTTACCTCACCACAAGATTGTCCATAAGGAGAATGGGTTGATATGTCAAGAGGGACATCTGAGTCCCAGGAGTGCAGATGTATGCATGGATGAGCTAGCAGATTAAATCATCAACAATATCGTCTCCAGATGAGAGTGATTCTATCATTGCTGGCGGGTTCTATTTCAATGGCCCAACTGTTGATGTTGTGTTTTCTGTCTCATGTTCTGAATTTTCAGACTCGGTGCTAGATTCGGTGTCAGGTCTTTGAAACCTAGTTTGCTTCATTGTAAGTTCAACTTCTCCAAACTGGATTCTAATGTGTAATCGAATACAGCTCCTGTGGTTCTAAGGAAGGGCCGCCCTAATATCATTTGGGAATCTTTCTAATTTTTAGGGAAATCCATGTCAAGGACTGTGAAATCTACTGCGTAATTTTGTCCCTCTATGTTGATGACAACATTTCTAATTTCCCCTTTAGGTCTCTAAGTTGATGTATCTGCGAATTGAAGTATGGCTTTAGACTTCTTAAGAGGACCTAAATTTAGATGTTCAAATAGAGTTGTGGGCATGAGATTGATGGAGGAGCCATTGTCTAACAATGTTCAGACAAACTTGATTTCGTTTATATGGCTAGTGACAAAGTGAGCACCCATGTCTTTTTTCTTCCTTGGTAGCTCATTTTTTATTAGGCGAGATGTAGAAATAGAGAGTATGTGCTTCTTTGTTTGATTAGGGTTATTTTTGCTGACCCTTGTCAATGTGCATCTCATCTTAAGGTATTTTCTAAAAGCCAGGTCTCTTCCTATCATCTCGTCTAGGGATAGAGTGACCTTGATATTTTCTTTGCAAATACAGGCCATCTCTTCATCATTTTTTGATTTTTTATGCTTTTCTTCTTTCCAACCGTAAGAGAACGAGGGAAAGGAATGGACTTATTGTGATAAAAAATATCACTTTTATTGAATGAGGAATTAAACATATTTATAGGACTTGGACTGACTGATCCAAAAACAGGGAAATTGGTGGACAACTGTTGTGAATATCTTGGTGATGCTTCTTTGTTAGACTCAGATTCTGATTCTCTGGGGTCCTTAGTGGTGTAGTGTTCGACGGGTGGTGTGGGTGAGACTTCTTCTTTCTTCTCCTCGTGCTTCTCCTCCTCTATTTCCCCAGGATTGTGTCACTTAGTAGACACTGGGGCTATGTCACCATGTTCTTTTTCTCGATCAAGCATGGTTACGGTCTTTTTGCTTCTAAGAGAAATATGATAAGCATCATCATGCGAAAAGATCTTATATTCTGGTAAGGAATATTCAGTGACTAATACCTGATTCTGTCTAAGGCTATTTGGATTAGCCTGGACATGAGCTAGAATCATGGTTTGGGGTGGAGTCACCTCATCTCTCCACCAAGAGAGTCGATTGATGTCGACTCTCATATCATGAAGTTCATCCAGCACTCGCTGGAGTTTAGGAGATATTGAAGAAGAGGATGACCCCTGGTCCTACTTGGCTTGAGGTTGCTAATACTGTCTGAATTGTTCCTACTGGCCCAAGCATTGATACTGCTGCTGCTGTGGTTGCGGGTTCTAATAACCCATACGGTATTGATGACGTTGCTGTTGTTGTTGTTGAGGCTTGTAGATGGGTCGAGATTGTGGTGGACGACGGTTCAAAGTAGAGTTTGGATCCGATTGGTTGACAAGTTCCAAGTTATACCAGACTCCATTTATCTCCATGACTTGGGGAGGTTCCTCATAAATAGTTTGAGCAGAGGTTTCTTAGGTTTGATGGGAAAATATTTGGTCTCCAACCCAATGGCTTTGTTGCCCTACCCCTTGCCCTTGAATGTAATGAATTTGATGTATGGGAGCATGGGGTGAAGTCAAGGCAAGTATCTGCATCTTAGATACCCTGTCAGCCAATTCCTCCATTTGCTTAGTAAATTTAGCCAATTTCTCCATATAAGATGATTTATGGAGTTCGTCCACCTTCTTATAAATCTGCTCGACCATAGTTAGCTTATCAGCTATTATTCTCATATCAACGCTCTGATCGATCGTCAGATTATTCACCATCTTCTTAGCGCCGGTTATGTAAGCCCGATTTGTGGTCTGTACACGGCTGGATTATGCAAATCTCTCGAACACCTTGCAGACGGTGTCCTCATGGCGTCCCATATAGCTTCCTCCGCAGGATGTACTCATTAACCCTTGGATCTCATGGTTTAGTCCACTTACAAGACTTTGGACCAACATCATTTTGCTTATCCCGTGTTCTGGGCATTTCTGGATTAGTTCTGTGAACCTTTCTCCGATTTCATGGAATGGCTCGCTCGAGTGTTGGGTAAAGCTTGTGAGCTTGATCCTCATCTGATTAATTCTACTCACTGGATAGAATTTTTTTTAAGAATAATGTCTTGAAGGTGGCTCATATTGTGACCACTTCCCCTAAGTTCTTCAGCCAGTAAGCCACCTTATCAGTCAAGGTGAAGAGGACATCTCTCAGCCTTATGTAGTCTTGACTAACCCTAGGGTGGCACAGGTTAGCGCAGACTAGCTCAAAGTCACGGAGGAAGATGTAAGGTTCTTCATGATTATTCCCTCCGAACATAGGCAAAATGCAAGGAAATGTGGTTTGTGTTCGAAGGCATCCTCGGGTGATACCGGCCTCAACCAATTATAATCTTCATCTAATTCAAGGAGGTACGTATCTTCCATAGCAGCTTCACTACATTGCTTTTCTGCCATCTATGCTCTAAGGAGTTCATTGTGTTGTTCGGCCACTGTTATTATAGCCAAAAGTGCACGAATAGAATCATTGTTGTTATCGTCCTTCTTTAGAGGCATCTTGACTTCTTCTTCTTCACCTATAGATGCACACAAATCTAAGTTAGGCGCATGCTTGGAAGGTTTAGGGGTTCTGCCAAAGTGAAAGTTTCTTTGGCAAGAAGGGAGTAGGAGAGAGGTTTAATCGGGGTTTGACTAATCCCTATATGTGTGGGATGAACCATGGTTTGGAGAAAAGGGTCATCTCCATACCATGGGGTTTCGAGAAGAGAGTCATCTCGAAACTGAGAAGATGAGTTACTTGAGGAGCTCGGGGATTTGTTCGCAAAGTCCTAAAGAAGAACTTCGGAAGAATCCATCTTGGATGAAAGGAGCAGTTTAGAGCACAAAGAAATTTCCATGGAGCGTACAAATTTACAGAAGACTCACACAAAACAAACACAATCCAAACTCGTCAATTATCTTTTCAATTTTAATTTAATGACAAAACAATCTTGAAAATTTAAGCAGAGCTGTTGGGTGCCGAGATATTTTACAAAGACTGTCCCGAGTTCATACAACTAGTTGCATCCACGTTCAGCCAATATGGGTGTAAGTACGGACCATTAAATGGCTACACGTGTTACTTGAGGACGGAGCCTTTCACGGTGTCCTCTAAACTACCCACTCTACTAAGAGAAGTCATACCATAAAAAGGCTACCCAAAATCCTCAATGAGAAGTAGCTAGTTGTTTCTAAAATTAGTAGTTTGAATGAAAATTTCCATTTCTTAGCTCTACCCCAAGTGTGCGATCTGTTCCTTACAAACAATGAGTGGGTTAATCTCCGCCAGACACAAGGGTTAATTTTATGCAAATTTTATTTATAGTCGCCTTGATTAGCAGTCTCAGTTTTAGATTAAGGTTATCACTAAAGTTTTAGGTGAGCATAGAAATTCACGCCTAACAAGCAGTCCCAATTCCTTTAATTCCTAAGTTTTAAAACTGAGGAGGGAGCATCGATAAAAAACTAATGCAAACATAAATCAATGATGCATGCTTAAGAAGAAGACTTACAGTGATTCCTCGCGTTCTTTACGTAGGATGCAATACAAGGAATTAAAATATGTACTAAATAATATGCACAAAAAAATGCCCTAGGCATATAGTTCTATTAGCTGGAAGAATTGATTTCAATTTGGATATTGTTTAACGATCTAGAGTGCGTATAATTAGTGAAAGTGTGGCCTAAGAATTACGGGCACAATCAAGAATAAATAAGCAAGCGTATATATGCCTAATTCCTACGCCACTCAAGTCGGGTCCCAACCACACAGAAGGGGTTGAAACAGACCCGACACACCACAAAGAAGTCCAGGACTGAATTATTACAAATTAGAGGGTTCGGAGAGAGGAATCCTGTGATTAAATCTAAAACTCTCACAAAATTAAAATTCAGTATTCTTCACAGGCCCATTAAATTATATCCAAAATTTTGCTCTAAGTAATCTGTGAAGAGAAAAGTCACAGTTAGTATCAGAAATGAGAGAGAAATGCAAAATGTAATGCAGAAAATAAAGTGCAATAAAGGAAAAACAATTGACATAGAAATTAGTTTCAAAAAAAATAATTACAGAAAATAATTTAAAATCCTAAAAATTCATTGTTCCCTAACAACAATGCCATTTTATGAACGTCAAATTTGCCTCTTTAATAGTCGATAATTATCGTAGTATAGGAGGCAAATTTAGTTCAGTAAAAACCACAATCTTTGAATATTATGGAGAATTTTTCTTGGTAAATGTACCAAGGTTGAATACAAGGAACATTTATTTTTAGTTGTATGGATTTTAATTAGTTTAAATAATTAACTAAATGCTTGCTTAATTTATGTGTCAGAATACAAAGAGAAAATGCGATGAAATGGAATGCAATTAGAGGAAACAAACAGAGAAAATGAAGCACTGGATCTGTGATTTATAAGATTCAATTCTTAAGCAAATGATCACTTAATCCTTAAAAACTATCACATATCGAAAGAGATTAAGTCAAAAAATATGTAACAATCAATATTTAAAATACAGGTAAAACAGATCAACGTATCAAAGATTTATCCTGCAAGAATTTCTCAAGACACTCTGACCCTTTATTTCTCTATAAACAACCACTAAAAAATAATAGCTTTTAATCATATCAAATATTAAGGGAATCACGAGTCTAAACAATAGATCGAATTCCTTGAAAATAATGTTCAACCATTAGCAGATCATTCAACTCAACAACTCCTCAAATAATGTATAAAGAAATTAGATTAATTTCACTTCATCACGTATACCTCCTATAAAGATTAATTCATTAATTAAGAAGATAAATAATCAAGAGAGACTTAATCAGATAAAATCTCCTCAAATAGGTCCATGCAGGTTGGATCAATTTTTCTCAATAAAGTAGCACACATATATCACTAATGAAGCTTGCACAAATTAAGAGGTTCAAATAATATTAATCATCAGTAATCATACTCAGATTTGTCACCCAAGATATATAATATTAAAGAGCACGAAATAAGCCTCGAAACGATATATTGTATGCTAAAATCAGAATTCGAATGAAAAAGATACGATGAAATGAAATTTCAAGGACTATAATGTAAATAAAATAAGTTTTTCTTTCAAAGCAGTCATAGGAGGGACTTATTTGTAAAATCAAGAAGTTGGAGGGCCTTTCTGGAAAATACCCATGGGCGGGGGTATATTTGCAATTATCTGAAGTAGAGAGGGCATGTAAGCAATTTATCCAAATTCACGTGCAAAAACATGATCATGATGTCAGTTGGGGGGCTTCTTGCAATTCTCTGGAATGGCAAGGAGGCTGGCGCAATTTGTCCAACTACCTCTTGCTAGGCACGTGCATCCTGTGGCGGGATATTTGTGTGATTTCTTAGAACACCAGGGGGCCAAGCGCAAATTGCCCTAGATGCATGTGTGAGTCAGGTGCACCTGAGGCTCTGGGTGAGTTTGGAGGCTTGGAGCAGGCGGATGGTTCTGTTGCTAGGGTGTGGCGGTGAGCTACGCGATGGCGGAGGAGGTCTCTCACGGCCTGACGAGGCGGTGGAAGAAGTGCGGGGTCATGCATGTGGCGGTTGACGGAGCTCGGTCGAGAGCCAAGGGTGGAGCTCGCATCGTCGGAGGTGAGCTGGCGAGAGGCGGGACTGCTGCTTGAAGGCGATGATGCACAGTGGAGTGCGTCGCGACTACCTGCAGGTGTTAGCCAAACACACAACAAAGGAAGGGAAAGGGGGAGGTGATTTTAAGAGCGGTGAGGGATCTGGAGCTAAGCTCCAGCTATGGCGAGGCTGGAGGTGGTCGGAGGCTCTGGAAGAGAGGGAGTTTAGGGAAGAAGAAGATGATTTGGTGGTGCAAGAAATGGAAGGAAGTAGGAGGAGAAGTAAGGGGGAAGGGAAGAGGAAGAAGATAAAGGAGAAGAGGAGTGAGGAGAGAGAAGGGTGAGGTGATTTCAACCAAAAACAAGGGATTACACAACTTCCCCTGTTTTGGGAGGTATTTATTTAGCATGTGTAATTTTTTGATTAATTGATTTAAGAAATTTCATCCAAAAATTAATTAAAAATCTCCATTAGATTCGTAATAGGGATTTGTCCATGGAAATCAATTTTTTTAGCAATTTGATGGACGGAATATGATGAAATAAGGAGAGAGAAAATATGGAGAAGAAAAAGATGAAGAATAATGGAGGAGAAAGAAGAGGAGAAGAAGGGAGGAAGGAGGAGGTTACATGTATGGTGAATGGATTGCCTGTGGGGATGTTGAATGTCAGATACCTTCCTTGGTTGTTGCCTCTATAGCTGCGGTAAGGGGACGGCTTGAAGCTTTACTAAGCTTCGGGAGGAAGTTTGGCTACGACGGAGTAGGGTATGCCGGATCATGCCTGGAAGAACCTCCCTGTCGTCGCCTGCAAGACGAGGCCCGTAACTTTCACCTATGTGATTAATCGAAGCTATGAGGTGGTCTTCTTGTTAATGGGCAGATGAGTAGAAAGGAGGTGGTGGCAGGATTTTATAGGATTTCGGATGTTGAGGAGTTATGTATTGTGGTGGTAATGGCTATTGAGAATTATAGCAATCGTTAGGAGGTTACATGCAAGGTGAGAACGGTTGGAGGGGAAAAGGATAAGACGTATGCATGGAGAAGGCATTGGGTCTTTTATAGTAGGAGGGAGTTGACTTGGGGTCAATGGTGGGGATGGTGTGATTGGTTGGAGTAAGAGGGGAGAGAAAATGAGAGGGGAGGGGGGAGTGAGGTGGATTTGTGAAGTGAGATGGACCAATGGCTGGATGCCATGTGTAATTGACCTTGACCATACAAAAGAAAAGAAGAAACAATAATAAGTGATAGAGAATGAATTCAAATAAAAAAGTGATCAACATGAAAGCTGTTCTCCTTGACGAGATCTACAACTTTTATGAAGGAATCGAGAGAAAGAGATAAACTGTGCAAAGTGGTATTTTTGATGGTCTCCATGTGTATAGAAAAATGACTTTTGAGTGTTTTGTAATTTTTTGGCGGTTTTAAAAGAGGATAAAATCTTAAAAAAATACGAAAAAATACAAAAAAATTAATTACACATTAATCTATTTTTTATATTTAATAAAAAGAAATAAGGAAATAAAATAGAAGTACGAAATAAGCAAATTTTGTACAGACTCACAGAGGACACTCAGATACAGTCAGTTTCTTTGATTTTAGTCTTGAGTTGGATTTTAATTTTTATACCGCTTACTAAAACCTTCATCAAAGAATACAAATGAAAAAGAGATAAAATAAAAAGGATTAATTATGTATGTAAAAACTCAGGTCAAAAATAGCAAAAAAATAAAATACGCAAAAGAGGCCCAAAACCCAACTTTCACATATGAGCTCTAAATTTTATGAAGTTGGTCTTATTTTAAAGGTATTTGAAAATGGAGTATTTTAAAAGTGAGAGATAAAATCGGACATTGTATGAGGGAGATATGCACGTTAGTCCATCTGATGTGAAATTAGACTTTGTATTTATTTATCACTTATTTGAGTTAGCATTTTTTTTGTATTTTTTTTATTTTTGTTAATAATATCTACACAACGGAGGTGGTTTTAGGTCAATTGAAGTTAGGATGAATTAATTAAAAATTGAGGAAGTTAGCAGCTTTTTAGGCCAATTTACACATTATGTAATTATGCTTGATGAAATGCAAATATTATTTACACATGTATGAATGCTAGTGATGCTATATTAATTATTAAATGCATATGATTTTTTGGAGAACAGAGCCTAATTGACCAATTTTAGCATGATGAATACGAGATTCATCACTACTCCCCAACCCCCCAACCCCTCTCCCTGCGACTCACCCTTACTACTTAAAGCACTCCACTATAGGTACAAAGGCATGTTATATGCTCTTATAGTTATTGCTTCTAAGATCAAGGGTAAAGAAGAGAATCCCGATCTTGCCTTGGTTGCTTTCGGTCGATAGATAGAAGGTCAATCGCTTCTGTTGGTTTACAAAAGTCATGTGGTCCCTACACCTCACAAGTGTCAAGTCTAGCAGATCCATTGTTTATGCAGCAATGCTATGTGAAATACCGGCAAATAACTTCAACTCGACCAGACCTTTTGCTTTGCTTATTCCTTCACGCACGTGCTCGGTTCTCCCTCCATGCCCCACCAATAAACAACCCCACCCCCAACTCTACATTTTTGAATGACATGAATTGGATATGGAAATGCCCATGCCCATCTTTTTCATCCCTTGGAAGTCATCGCGCTAGTTTGGCTCGGTATCAGCCTCTTTCATTGGAATTTCTTGATTCAGTAATAGGACATCGGAGGGAAGGGAGAAGTCTCGATATGTCTTTTAGATGCCTTTCCTTGTCTCTGGGAAGGAAAACTCGATCTCTCTTCGCAATGAAATAAAAAAGTAGGAAAGTTGAAAGGTAACTCCTCTTCCCTTTTTTACGTACCACCGCTTTTCTTAATCGCTTTTGAACTTTGACCTCACTCTCTGTCTCTTATTGACTTTTTCACCGAATAAGTGTTGGGAAATCGAGGGGTTTCTTTTAACCTGTCTTATAAAGGATGACTAGTGACGGAATGTTCCCCACACGGGAACCAAACTGAACAATCGTAGCACAATAATCAAGCAACCATAGAGAGATGAGAAATTTTGCATGGGAAAACCCTCCTCTATGTGAGATAGGGGAAAAAACCATGGGACATGATGACCCACAACAAATCCACTAGATCAGAAAAATGAGAGGGCACCATGTCTTCTCAGTTTTGTTGCTGAACAAAACCAAGGCTCGGTTACAAGAATAAAATCAGATAACTGTCATGTTGTACTCGGAGAACATGATACTGTTGCTTCTCCTCGTCACGTGATGCCCCTCCTCGAGAACGAACCTCCTTGGCGGCTGCTCCTCGGTCCTACGGCGTAGACGCTTCTTGCGGATGCGACTTCTATTCGCACCCCTGTGGGACAACTTTTTCCTCTTCTTACAGAGTTCCTAAAGGGATAATCCACCTTTTTCCTCTCTTTTTTTAAATTATTGGAGATAGATAATGTTTCTAACAACCTCCCCCACCGTTCCCAATGGGGAGATGTCTCCAAGAAGATGATCACTGAGAGGTGACACTGCTCAACTCTCTACATAGTTGTAGCTTGTCACGAGTCACGGCCTTCGTCAGCATATCTGATGGATTTTCATCTGTGTGGACCTCCTTCAGAATGAGATGCTTCGTGTCAATAGAATCTCTCGGCTAATGATATCACACATCTATATGCTTTGTGCGATCATGGTGCATCGTGCTCTTGCTCAGATCAATGGTGCTATGGCTATCGCAAAAGACAATTGACTCATTGTCTTTGCATCCAAGTTCGTCAAGGAATCGTTGTAACCACAACACTTCTTTTTCTGCTTCTACTGCTGCAATGTACTCAGCTTCAATTGTTGAGAGTGCAATGCATTTTTGCAACTTGGATTGCCATGAAATCGCTCCCCCCTGCGAAAGTGAAAATGTACCCAGAAGTCGATTTTCTCTGATCCACATCTCCTTCCATGTCAGCATCTGTGTATAACAGAGTTTGGGATCTGACCTCCCAAACATCAGACACATACTTGAGGTCCCTATCAAGTATCTCCGAATCCACTTCACTGCTTCCCAATGATCCTTCCCCAGATTCGACATGAATCTTCTCACTACGCCCACGGCAGGAGCAATGTCGGGTCTGGTGCAAACCATGGCATACATAAGGCTGCCAACTGCAGACTGGTAAGGAATTTTCATCATATCAATTTTCCTCAAAAGTACATGGACATGCCTCTTTCATCAACTTGAAATGAGTAGCTAGGGATGTGATGTCATGCTTCACATTCTTCATGTTGAACCGCTCCAGAATGCATTCAACATACCTCTCTTGTGACAACCACAACCTGCGCTTCTTCCTATCGCGAGTGATCTGCATCCCAAGCATGTTGCTTGCCTTGCCCAAATCCTTCATCTCAAATTCCCTGTAGAGTTCCCTTTTGAGCTTTGCAATCAATCATAGATCCTTATCAACTATCAATATGTCATCCACATAGATCAATAGGATAATGAATCTGCCATTGGGGAGATGTCGAACGTACATACATGGATCTGCTATAGTTCTCTTGAAGTTCTGCTTTGTCATTAAGGCATCAAACTTCAAGTACCATTGTCTAGGGGCTTGATTCAAGTCATAGAGACTCTTTCTCAATCTACAAACCATGTGCTCTTTCTTTTTCTTCTGATATCCCCATGGCTGCTCCATGTAGATCTCTTCCTTCAGGTAATCGTGAAGAAAAGCCGTCTTCGCGTACATCGGCTCTAGCTCAAGGTCTAGGCTTGCAACAAGGCCTAACACCACTCTCAAAGAAATCATCTCCACAACTTGTGAGAAGATCTCATCTTAGTCCATGCCTTCTTTCCGGTTGAATCCCTTCACAACCAATCCAGACTTGTACTTCATTTGCTTGCCACCATCATCTGACTTTAGCTTGTAGACCCGCTTATTCTTCACCGCTCTCTTGCCTGTAGGAAGTTCAACAAGATCATATGTATGATTTTTCTTCAGTGCATGTCTTCATTCATTGTATTCTGCCAATGATCTCTCTCCTTACGCTCTTGTGCCTCCTCAAAAGACATGTCTCATCATGATTAGTTAGCATCACGTACTAGGAAGTGGGATAGAAGAATGATGGCCGATGTGCCCTCCCAGTTCTCCTAACCCGAGGCTCTGTTGCATCTGCTTCTTGTTGAGGTTGCTCCCCCTGCACACGATCCCCTGGACCTGCAACAACGAGGTCTGCATCTGGCTCCTGCTATTCTGACAGTGCATCTTCTCCATCTATACTTGGTATTGGAGAAGGATCTGAATCCTCATCGCTGTGATCATCCATAGCAATCCCATCCGTGTCAACATAACCACTATCATCCTCAGCCAAAGTATGGATCTCATAGAAAATCACATTTCTATTCCCGATGATGGTCTTCTTCTTTGGATCTCAAAGTCGGTATCTAAACTCGTGATCTCCATAGCCAATAAAAATACAGGGCATTGCCTTGTCATCAAGTTTCTTCCTATGTTCCTCCGGTATAAATACATAAGCTTTGCATCCGAATACCCTCATATGAGCATACGAGGGATCCTTTCCAGATAAAATGCGCTCAGAAACCTGAAAATTCAATGGAATAGATGGAGATCGAATAACCAAGTAGCAGGTGATCCGAACCACCTCAGCTCAAAAGGTCTTGGGCAACTTCACTGTCTTGAGCATGCAACGAACTCTTTCCACAATGATCCTATTCATCCGTTCAGCGACACCATTTTGGTGGGGTGTACCAGGCTATGTCCTTTCATGACGTATCCCGTGCTCTGTACAATAGCTCTGGAAGTCGTGAGAGGTGTACTCCCATGCATTGTCCGTGCGCAGACACTTCAACACTTTGTCTGTCTCGCACTCCACCATGGCATGAAATTTTCTGAAGAAATCAAAGACATAATCCTTCGTCCTCAGCATATAAACCCATACTATCCTTGATGCATCATCAATGAAGGTAAGAAAAATACTTGTTTCCTCCCAAAGATGTTGTGTCCATGGGACTACACACATCGAAGTGAATCAACTACAGAAGATCTTCCTTCACCTTTGATCCAGTCTTGAAAGGTGCACACTTATTCTTTCCAATCTCACATGAATCACAAGGTGACAACGCTATGTCAGTGTGACATGGGTCAACTCCTTCCTACTCAAAAGTTGTAAGCCCTTTTAGCTCATGCGTCCGAGCCAACGATGCCAGACATCCGACGTGTACAAGATTCAGAAAGTCGGTATGCGGTATTCATTCGGTCAGGCAGTCCTGAGCGAGTAAGCATATATGCAGAAGTATATGCGGAAGTATATGTGGATTATGCGGCTTGCATTATTTTAATTAAAGATATTAGAGAAATATATTTAATTGTGATTTCATAGGCAAAAAAACTACATATTTCCTTTAGATTCCCACACCTACTTTTAGAAATAAAAAAGAGACCACGGTAAAAAGCTACATTGATATTTTAATAGATATCAGAAAATATTTCCAACTGTAGAATGTTCAAACATATAAAGTTTTAATCCGACTTCTAAATTCTAATCTAAATCATCTTCAAAATTGATAGTCGGAATATCATCGCTTCTGGATCACTAATAAATTCTTCTTCATCCTTCAAAGTTGGCAAAGCTTCTGCATTCCTTTGGCTCCTCCTATTCTCAACAAATTCTTCTGCACCACTCGCTTCTGCAACCAAGATCCACGTGAGCCCTGAACCTTGAAACATTACTTCTTCTCCTTCATTGGCACCAATCCAATCCATAACATATGTTCTATCATTTTAAACAAATGGATCTCTAACATTTAGTGATCGACACTCCTTCAGCTTTGAATTGAATTTCATGAAAATCAAATCATTCAATCTCTTGGTTTCTAGTTTGTTTCTTTTTTGGGTGTGAATATGCAATAAGAATATTTAAAATCGGTCAATGGTAAATTATAATGACTCAATGACTGTATTCAATTGTACATCCAAATGGTGAGAGCTATACCGCTGCGAATGAGCTCCAATTCCTCTCACAACCAGAAGAAGAGGATGTCAACTTCAGAATTCTCAAATCATTTCTTTAGAATAAGACATTTGAGAACCATATAACAACCACCAATGGGCTACAAGAGATTAGACAACCAATTTCTTATAAAATAGTAAATATAACTTAAGAATTATAAAGTTGATAATAAGCTTGAGATATATTACCGGGATTGAAATCGTCATCATTGGTGGATCTTTGTCTGACAACCACTGGATTTTCAAATGCTCCTTCTCCCCTTCGGTAAATATGAACCTCTTTCTTAGTGATGGCATCCTGAATCTCCAACTCAGGATAAAAAATCTCCACACATTCTATTAAACCATTAACGATAAAGCTACTTTTAGAAATTGCATCATTATTCCTATAAAAATAACAGGGATTGAGATAGAAAGCTGCAAGATGGCGGGGGCTATCCAATCTTACTTTCATCTTCAAGGTAATGGTATCTACAAAGGACTTGTAGGAATGTTCAACATCTTTAACATTAGCCTTTATTTCCCTTTTTGCATCCTCTAATCCTCCATATACAAAGCCCATTGATGGCTTTCTTTCTCCATCAACCACACGCAAGAGGTAGACTAGTGAAGAGAAGATCTTCAATGTCAAAGACACTTGGCTCCAAAATGATGAACTGAGGACAACAGATGCAACTACCTCACCTTTTCTGATCTTTGACCACTTGCACTCCCTCACTCATCAGAAGAAAACATCAACCATAATTTTTCCTTCTTATCCTTCATGCTTTGTAGTGTAAGGAAAGTGGTGACAAATCTTGTTTACCCTGACCGAACAATTTCACCCCTCTGGGTGAACTGTCTCATCAAGCTCAAAGTCTTTACATGACCGTAGAGAAAGGGAGTGAAGGTTATAGCCTTAGTGATACAACTTTTTATCTTTGATTCCTTTCCAATCTCCTCAAGAATAAGATCAATGCAATGAGCCACACATGAGGACCAAAATACCCCTGCCATATTTGCAGAAGCATTGTCAGTAACAACTTGTACAACATTATCTTCTCTAGCATCCTTGATACACTCCTCTACGAGATAAAAGATTTATTCAGCCATGTGAGAATCAGTGGATGCGTCAATGAACTTCAAGAAAGTTGTGCCCAGTCATAATTTACACACGGTTCATAATGCTCCTTTCCATCGTATTAGACCACGCACCGATCATTATTGAACAACCATATTTTTCCACGATCCATTATGACTCTTTAAATATTCCTTTGTTTCATCCACTTCCTCCTTCAACAATGTTTATGCAATTTCATAGTATGAAGGCGGCTTGTATATGTTTCCATATTGTCCACACCTCGCACATTCGGATAAAGGAGTTTTTAGTGACCACATTGAAGGGAATGCCATCATCATAAAAGAATTTGGCTACAAACTTGTTAACATGTGCACGCTCCTCTTTGTCTAAATCATCTTTAATCATTTATGCCGTATTGTTGTGCCCAAAGATACGTCATCTTCAGATACACAAGATCTTTTTGTAGCACCTCCTTCTGATGGATGATTAGAAGATCCAGATGATTAGAAGATCCATCAGGTGCCTTGATTGTTACTTCCTCCCGCAGTTCTCTCATACTAACAACTTATTCATTCTTCTTCTTCATAGTATCCTCCACATAATCTCTGATTTCCTTTTGCACATCTCCATCAGCCTTTGTACATGCCTTTATGTTTTCCTTGATGTGTGCGAGATGTTGCTTCATTCTATTGATGCCTCCTTTTATGACCTTGCCGCACAAGCAACACGCAACCGTGTTCGAATCGGTCCTCTCGATGAGGTATGCATATTTTCACACTAGATTGGTAGAACTGGGTGGAACATAGAATGTGGATTCTGTCATTGTAGGCATGGAAGGGGTAGCCATAATGGCCGACCTAAACATGATACAAAAATGACGGGTCATTGAAAATAAGAAGTGCAAATTACAATCGAGTTATCCAAAAATGATGTGTCATTGCAACATGATTATATTATACATATATAAAAATATAAATGAAGCTAAAGATTTTATAAATAAAGTTGACAAAGTGATCAAAATTACATATATATATATTCATGTAAACAATTAAGCTTTTGCATTTGGTAAGAATGTTAAAGGGAACCAACATCCAAAACATCATTGGAACAACCCTTGGTTTAACCCTCAAAATGTAAAAATTTCACATGTTTTAATGCATGTTATTGTTAATTTGATCTAAGTTGCACATATAATAAGAGAATCATTTCTCCCATATTCCTTTTTTTATATTTTTTTTATCAACTAACCCATCTACACTAGCAAGGACATGATCTTTTTCCTAAATAATACAATAACCAAAACTTATTTCCCCAATTTATTCCATCACTATTCAAAAATATCTTCTTATGTCACATTTACCTAACACCAAATATCTCATCACATGCTAATCACCATTAACAAACTAGAAGATTACCCCAACCCACTTAAAAAAATAAGAAAAAACGGTGTCTATCATCCCTTTCTGTGAAAAAATATACTCAATGCACAGAAAAGTGTCACTTTTCCTTTCAGGTTGGTTCAAAAAATATACTCAATAAAAATATCAATGAGATTTTATAAATAAAGTTGACAAAGTAATCAAAATTACATATTCATGTGCAAAATTATGTGATGGAAGGTGACAAAGTGATCAAAAGTTACAGATTTCATGAACAAAATTGTAATAACTAATATATTATGATTATATGAACAAAATGACATGTTCGCAGTAATCAAAGTTGCAGATTTTGGGACGGAGGTGCTTCGATGGAGGAGCTTGGCGGCAGGAGGTGCGAAGGCGTTGTGCTGGAGGTGCAGGAGGCGGAAGGCAGAGGCCCTGGAGGCAGCGAGGGGCAAGGGTAGGGGAAAGGTGATGGAGGTGGTGAGAGTAGGAGATGATAGAGCACATGAGGTGCGTGGGGTGTTGTGCTGGAGGCACAAGAGATGCGACGGTGAGGGAGGAGGCGTTGGTGGAAGGCAGAGACACTGGAGGCGGCTAGGGCAGACGCTGGATACATACATGCTGGATGTATGTGTCCTGTGCGGTTGATGAAAATTAGGCAGAATTCATTGAGCGGGGGCCGAGAGGAAATTAGGGTTTGGGAAAGGAGTTTTGTGGTATATGGATCCTAAATCGAATCCCAAATATAAATACATATTGGACTTGATTAAACGGTCGTATATGCAGTTTAGGTGGCCCGCATATGCAATGGACCGCATATGACTGCATACTGCAAATGCGGTTTGGGTAGCCCACAAAATACGTATTTGCGACCACATATGCGACCGCTTGAGCCACATTTCTAAACACTGGACATGTCAGTCTCACTAGCATGTAGGCTGTCATCCATGACCTTCACCCGAGTCTTGTAGAGCGTGCAACACAACCTGCCTCTGGCCATGATAAGAGAGCCCTTGCTGATGATGTTGCCAAACTTCAGATGGTGGCCCTCCCTATCCAGTTGAGAACCAGATATGAGTCTAAGCCGCAGGTCGGGAATGTGCCTAACATCCTGTAGAGTCATTGCACATCCAATATCAGTCTGAACTAAGATGATGCCCGTGCCAACGATCTTGGAGTAACTGTTGTTATCCATCTTGACTCTCCCAAAATCTCCCTCTGTATAGGAAGTGAAGAACTCCCTGTGTGGAGTCACATGATAGGAGGCAGCCATATCGACGGTCCACTCAGAGTCATCCCCTACATGTAGACACTGCTCCTGAATAGTGAGAACCAACTGACCCTCATCGCCATCAACCACTGATGCAGCAACATTCTCATCTTCATCTTTCTTCTGATTCTTTTGGCTTCTGCTTGCTCTCTTTTCCAGACTCTACAGTCTTTCTTCCAGTGACCAAGCTTACTACAATGATGGCCCTTTCCTCTGTCCTTAGACTTCTCCATGGAGTTCTGTCTCTCTTATGATTTTCTCCTGTTGTTGGACCTGCATCTTCTCTCAATTGCATACACATGTGAAGAAGAGGACTCTCCAGATGATCATCGTCTGATTTCATCATTCAGAAGACTGCTATTGACCATAGGTATGGTCAGTTTGCTATCCGTAGCGGAGTTGCTCACGGTAATCACCATAGTTTCCCAACTGTCTGGTAGGGATAGAAGAAGCGCCTTCAATTCATCATCTAGTACCATGTTCATCGTACTCAGACTTTCATTTTGTCCTTGTACTTTTGATTCACCAACTTCCGAATCAAGAACGCCTTGTTGGTGGCCGTCTTCTTCTCACAGAGCTCTGCTAGTTTCTCCCATAGTCTCTTCGCATCTGTCTCTTCTGCGATATGGTGGAATATCAATAAGTTCAACCATTTCTAGATGGTGACGTCTTCTTTCCTATTCAGCTTCGTCCAGTCACCTGCGGACATGCCATCGGGCTTGGTTGTTTCTCCTTCCACCGGATCATGGAGGTCCTTGCAATACAAGATGTCCTCCATCTTGGCCTTTCACATTTGCCAATTCGTGCTCGTCAGCTTGATCATTGTGCCTTTGTCATCCTTCCCCATCTCGACATCGCGTGCTCTGATACCACTTGTTGGGAAATCGAGGGGTTCCCTTAACCCGTCCTGTAATGATGACTAGCTGCGAAACGTTCCCCACACGAAAGCCAAACAAAATAATCGTAGCACAATAATCAAGCAACCATAAAGAGACAAGAAATTTTATGTGGGAAAACCCTCTTGGATGTGAGAGAGGGGAAAAATCCATAGGGCACGATGACCCATAACAAATCTACTAGGTCGGAAAAATGAGAGGGTACAATGTCTTCTCAGTTCTGTTGTCCAACAAAACTGAGGCTCAGTTACAAGAATAAAATCAGATAATTGTCACCTTGTACTTGGAGAACACGATACCGTTGCTTCTTCTCGTCACGTGATGCCCCTCCTCGATAACGGAACTCCGTGGAGGCTGCTCCTCGCGCCTATGATGCAGACGTTTCTCGCGGATCCGACTTCTCTTCGCACCCATGCGGGCTAACTTTTCGCGCCTTGCGCGAACTTGCTCCTCACGCCTTGCGTGGGCTACATCTCTCTTTGCTTGGAGAGAGAGAACTAAGAGAGAAGAGAGGGAGATATGCTTGAGTTGGAATGATCTCCAAAGCCATGCATGGGGTCTTATTTATATGAGTTTCCACCTCCTTTCTCTCTCCTACTCCTATTTGGAATAGGAGTCCTCAAAAGGAAAATCGACCTTTTTCCTCTTTTTTTAATTATTGGGAACGGATAATGTTCCCAACAATAAAGACTTATACCTTCTTGTCCTACTGATCTCGGAAAAGAGCACATGTCGACATGCCGACTAGCGTCTTAGTCTTGCTGCTTAGAATATAGGCCCAACCCACTAATAAGAAATGACAATTCGCTTGTCTCATTTTCCCTCCTACGGAGTTGTACTACAACTAAAAGTTTTCCTTTCTCTTCCGAAGACCCAAGTCAGAACCAATGCGATGAAAACCACGAAAAACTCCAAGCATGCCCTGACCACCAGATGGGGATGGAACATTTATCGAAAATAGTTCAAGTCTCTTAAGTATACACTCGAGTCTCCAAAAAAAGACCACTATAAAAATGCAACACCCACTACTGATGAATCTAGGATTCATCGACTTTATTCTTCCATTTTATGCTAAAATACCTATCAAATAAAATTGGGTTAAAATCAAACTTTTGCGAATAGCTTTATATATAAATACATGAAATAAACACTTAGAAACGCCATAACAAGAATAAAAAGGGAGAAACATAGGATAATCCTCTTAGCCTTATCAACTGTTGTTCGCAGAGGACATTCCGCACGAGAAACGGAGGGCGAGTACTTTGAAGAAGCTAGAGGTAATATTATGTAGTTAGTTTCCCGTTTAACAAGAACATGATTTCCATTTATTTCCAATGTTGTTTTAGATTAAAAGGAAGAAAAATCGCAGTTACGTTGAATGTGTTTTTTTAGGAAAAGAACGTTGTATATGGCTTATGTTATATCGAATGAAATATGACATATAGTAATTTGAGATGTTTGAATGGACTTGAAAAAGGATATGTGTTATGCCTAAACCTTTTTTAGATTTAGTTGAGCGCCTAACAGTAAAAAATGATTGAAAAGAACATAGTATATTAATGGAAGATTTGAACAGAGCAACTGAAAATCACTGGATTTGCTATTTTAGTTAGAGGAAGTCATCTTCAACGGAAGAACTTCATTTCGGAGGAGATGTTCGATGTTGGGATGGTATTCAACCTGAGAAATTGGTGAGCGTGTTGATTGATTACTATGATGAGAAAGATGATTATTCGGTAGTCGTGTATATGACGTGTATGATATTATTTATGTTTGCAACGTTCTTGTTCCCCCTCTGTGCATACTCACTCCCTAAGGATTTATTACAATATGTGGAGTCGGTAAAAGATACATGAATATTTCAACTGGTCTATTGCGTTTGCAAAGATGTCACTATTTAATATGGACGACGTAAACCGATTGAATCGGAGAAGACGTGGGTCGTTAAGGGTGACACTGGGATATCTGACAGGTCGTGTTGCATGCCTTAAAGTAAGAAAATATATCATAGTTTTTGAATATGCTTATTTAATTCATTTGCTAATTACATAAAATCTTCAGTAGGTATGGATGCTAGAATACTGTTGCCGAAATCAAGGGGTGAGTATGAATTTGCTACCCGAAATACAAAATGAACGGATCGATAAATGGGTTATCAAGCTGTTTAGTGTCACTGACAAACGATCAGGTATAAAAGACTTTTCTTTGTGATATTTTGAGTTCTTTATTTATGTGTTGATATTTGGATACAACTAATGGCAGACTGTGGGGAGTCTACAACATCCGAAAAATAAAATATTTCGTATTAGAGCTGATGAGTACGTGTTCCCATATGAGATGTTCATTTGCGTGGTTTTGCTGATAGGAGACCGGAAGTATATGTAGCAGTATTCTCGTTCCACCAACAAGAAGAGGAAGACTCAAGAAGGGAGCATTTCATCTTATTAAAGCTGAAAAGTATATGGGGGGAAATGGGTGCGGAAGAGAATATGGGAAAGCAATGCATGTGCGAAGAATTTTCAAATGAGATTGACAGTTTGAAGAGAATGATTGGATACGAAAGATGGTTGAATATGGAGTGATTCATCAGTTGAGATTAAAAAAATGTGGACCTTAGTTATTAAAAAGTTCTTGTGTGACTCACCTAACAAGTATGAAGTTGATTATGATTATTTAAAACATTGTTAACCATTTTCTAACGTGATCAAATTTATGCATTTACCTGCAATATAGGGTGAATGCAACATATTACTCGCCTTTGAGAAGCCATGGCACTAAAAAAAGAGCTATAGCGACGATTAATTAGAAATTTGAAAAATAACAACGGATAAGCGTCGCTATATAGATCGTTGCTAATGATATATCGACATATATGATATTCATCATTAATTTCGAGTATGAAAAATCATTTCGCAACAAATAATATCGTCGTTATATATTTAACAACGACTAATTTAGTGACGGATTTTCAAAACACCGTCATTATAGCTCAATTTTGTTGCAAGGGATGGGAAATACACAACTTCTCCCACAAGAAGATGATAAAAGATTCAGTCAGTATTTGATTTCTTGCTTATGATGACGATTCACCTTTCTTGTTAACGCCGATTTACAAGATAGTTGGAGATGATAATGTTGGACATGCGAGCCCACGGCGAGCCATTATGCAATAAATGCTATTGCAATTCACTCCTTAATCTGAAATGAAGAGTATATAATTTGCATAATAGGTCCCTTAGTACAATTAGGGTTATGTACCATGGCCATCTAATGATCATACAACTGTTGATTCAATTATTGAATCATAGAGGCTGGTGCTTGGATGAATATCTAAAGAGTTAGATTGAGGACTCATCAAGCACCGTCAAATGATTATTAAGAGATGATCTCCGGCCTGAGAAGGAGATGGCAATCCTTTCTCTAAAGGCTGATATCTGACCGACCTCTTGATGCAGGTCCTCTGCATAGGAATAGAGATTCGGAGGTGTCAGATTAGTTAGGTCAAAGAGTTGACTTAACGAGACCGAGATAACCAAAAGTCCTATATCGTATGCTGTCACGATACAGGCACACATCCTCTGACCGGAGACAGATGTGTTACTATATATTTGCGTATGTACATTTGGAAAATCAATAGGTTGATGACCTAATCAAGGTCTATACACCGACGTGCTGGTGTGCATATAAGGGCATATCAGTAATACGATCTCTCAAAGGGATCATACAGGTTCAGTTACTGAACCGGAAGACATGAGCTCACTCATGAGACATTGGGAAGGTTGAGCTCACTCATGAGACATTGGGAAGAATCAAATTCCATGCGCATGGTCGTCTCGCTTTGGAAGCTTGACTGAATTTGTAGGTTTGATATATACTTTTGGAAAGTATATGATCAAGGATTGGATATGATATATGCTTTTGGAAAGTATATGATCGATACTGACTTCCAATGATCGAATGAGAAACTTACTGATATAACCCTGAAGTAGACAATGTAAAGTTGATCTAATATTTCGGGTTTATTCTGAGTCTTCCAGTATGCAGGATGTACCGGTATTAGGAATACCTGAGGATGATGTGATCATAAACGATTGTATAACCATGACGCTTCCATTCCTAGGGAGTGATGAAACGGGTCTGGATTTTACTGACTCCTCTCAGTAGAGAAGTAATCTGTTCTTATTCCAAATGTTGGACATTGATCTGAATGTTATTCAGATTCAATGAGAAGATTAGATTTACGGTATTAATTTAATCAAGCATCTATGGGAGGCCCGAGATCTGGATTTGAGATGTAATCTCAATATCCATGTCACTATACGTGGAACAATACAATCGCCCTGTCCTTATCTCCAAGTATACGCGGAGGAAGCGCATTATCCTTGAAAGAGTTCATGCATAATTCTGTTGTTGATATATGTATCCGAGCATTGAGAAAATGGATAATTAAATGTGATTTAATTATCATGAATAATATGAATTTGATTCATATTATAAGGAGAGTTATCTTAGATAGTTAAATGTGATTTGATTATCAAAGATGTAAATAATGTGAATGCGATTCATATTATTTGAGCACATGAGAATAAGTTATCCAATATAATTAAATGTGATTTAATTATTATGGATAAGAATAATGTGGATAGTAATATCCAATTATTCATAATATATTATAAATATGATTTATAATGTATTAGAGAGAGCTAATTATAATTTATATGTGTTGATTAATTATTATGTGTATTGGATACACATTGTGTAATTAATTAACAATGTAAATTATATCTTGTTTTGGGTTGTGAATATGATTCACAATTTTTCAATGGCAAGATTGTAATTATCTATTTTTTGAAGAATAAAACCCAACAAAAGTTATTGGAAAAAAATAAAGGGATTTCCATGGAGATATGCAATCTCATGACATGTCATGAGATTGCTCTCCTTATGGAAAGCTTGGGCGGCACCCAATTCCAAATAGGAATGGGTGGCCGTCCATATGGAATGTACATGGAGATGTAATCTCCATGTATATTCTCTCCTTATTTATTTGGTGTAATTTTGGATTAATTTGTATTTGATTTTGTAAAATATATTTTGATCTAAATTTGTTGGTTTTACCAACAACAATCTTAGCCATTGGATTGACATAAATCAATCTCATCCATTGATTTTATATATCACATGGATTGAGATCCATGGATCCCAGAACCCTATAAATAGAGAGGCATACCGTGCTCTCTATTTTACACACACAATGCTTGAGAAGCATCTCTCTCTCTCTCTCTTTCTCTCTACATGCCATCTCTCTTCCTCTCATGTGACCGTCCACCATGGATGACCTAGAGAGGTTCTCCATCGTCGCGGCATCGTCGTTATGCTGCCCGTTCTTCTGCTCGTGGATCTCCATCTCCTTCGGTGCACCTCGCTCGGGAAGAAGATGTCGGATCTCGTGTGTCGAGATCAGGAGATCCATCGCTTGGATCATCAACATGGATTGCGAGAAGCACGCGGTTCATCCCCACGCTTGCAAGCGTCTCCTCCGTCGGATCGGACTTGAGACAGGAGGTCTATTCGTTTAGAGACTCGATCGCAACCACGCTTCAAGAGGTAATCCTAATTACTTGTTTGTGGTTTAGACGAAACGATCCGAGAAGTGTTCTTGGATCATGTAGTTTCGTCGTAAGAAAATTTTTAAATTCCGCTGCATCGAGCTACTAGTGCGACTAGTCGCTCCTCGTCGTATTCGATACGATGCTCACGCTTCCGTGATGCGCTTGAGGATCTAACCATATCCTTAAAGTGGTATCAGAGCCTTAGGTCGACGGTTTCGAATATGATTCGCTAATCAAGGACGACTTGGGTTCGTTAAGGTCGCGAAAGTTTTTATTGCATTTGATTTCGCAGATCTGTTTAGAGTGTTTTTCGGCCCTGTTTAAATTGTTTAAACACGAAAATAGCAATTGGATTTTGTTCCCCATTAACTAAGGAAACCATAGGATCTGAGTTTGCATAAATCGGATTTCGTATGCTCGAGATATGGTTGTTTTAATGAACATGTATTCACTGTTACGGGAACTGCGAATCTTAACGTAATTAAGGAGTTAATTACTGTTTAGAGACGCCTAGAAATGCGTGCAAATCACATAGATTCTGTTGTAAATCAAATTAGCAAACTATAGAAACTTACTTTGCTTAACTTGGATTTAAATTGATTGAGATATGTTAATTTTAGTAAGTAGGGGTCACTGCTGAAATTACTTTCCTAATCAAGAATCATGTGATTGTCAATTAATGAAATTAATTGTTAATTTGAAGAAATAATTATGAAAAATATTTGAGAAATATGTTAAGATGATTATTTCCTTAATTGACTTGGCCTCAACCAATTAATTGATTAGATGTGATCTAGATCATAATTGGAAACATAATCATCAAACTCCTTGCTTGAATAGGATTGGGAATTTGTCTAGCAAATTTCCTTATAATCAAAATTGTTTTGATTACTATATGGTATAATTTCGGTTGAAGAACCGATGATCATCTCAAGTACAAATTAATCAATTTGACATTATCCTTTTCCGAGGCGGATATGGTGTCTAGTCGGGGATCGCTGGGGTAGCGGGTTGCAACGTATGCGGTCCAGCCCACTCCCGCCGGTACTGGCCATGACAGCGGGTAGGGCCAGGATAATGTCCGAGGGATTAAGTTGTATTTTTCTAATTATTAAAATACAAATTAATACGTATTTTGAGATAATACCATATATTCAAGTAAAATCAAGTTTGTTGATTGAATTGGATTGAGAAATTAATTTAATATGATTAAGTTAATTATATCCAATTAAGAACACTCTATTATTAATAAAGTTATTATTTCCCTTGGAAGAATTAATCATAATGAATGTGATTCATAATGATTAATTATAATTTGAATATGATATGGAGGATCACATAAGTGACATCCATGGTCTCCCGTCAAGGCGAAGGGTTTCGTCGCCAGATATTATATGTGGGAGACGCCAGTCCGAAGTGACAGCTCCTGCATATGATCCATTTGGATCGGGCTCGTCGCTTCTCGAAAGAGTAAGGACGTATGCGTAGTGACCCCAATATCGGGTCCTCATATTATTGGGACGATATTGGATTGCGCATAGCAAGTTGTATTCCTGTTGACGGTTGGTTCAATTAATGACGGGTCAATATCATCTTAGGGGTGGTGGGCCCAGGTGTTAAAGACCGAATTGGGAGATGCAAGTTGGACTTGCAAGGCGGAATGTGTTCCCGCTTCTTTTTATCCGAGTTGTAGGTTCTCATATTATTGGGATGCAACAAAGATAAGGAAGGAGATCCCAGATCTTGCTTGAGATATAATGGTAAGTATATCTCTTACATTAAAGTGATTAAGGGAATGAACTTTCAGTGTTGACATGGCAAGACAACTTTGATATAAAATTCCTAAATCAAAGTAAAATATGTATATAAATAAATATGTACACTTATGCAAATTTCTTATTTCAGAGAATCTTTCATTAAACCCACTCAATATTATACTCAATAATAACCAGTAAAAATATCATGTATTGGACCCTTGATCCAGATATTCTACTTGCAATTGGACACATAATGTATATGGTTGCAATGTGCAAGTTTCCTCATAATAATGAGGAATGATAATTAAATAAGACAATAGGACTAAAATCCTAGGGTTTGTATATCTCTATAAGTCTTGATCTCATCGAATGTACTTCGGAAGTGACATGTCAATGATGATCGCAATTGTCAATTAATCCTTATAAAATCAATAAAGATTTTCTGGCATACATATGTGCTCTTGACATTTAATCATGAATGACATGGTTCTCTGAATCATATAGAATGGTAGCTCTATAAGAGATGATATATTTAAATTGTTTGAGTACCTACCTGAACCTATGTTTTAAGAGTTTAGATGGATGTAGATGATGAGTGTCATAATTCTACTGTCTATACTCTAGTCATTCATGAAGCTTCATAATATTCATATTGTATGAATAGGGTGAAGCATGTATAAATGTCGAAATGCTCTTACATTAAATTCTTTTGAATTTAACATAAGAGGTTCTTAGTCTTAAGCAATGGTTGTTTATAGATAAAGGGAGCGCAATGGAAGCATGGGTTGGATCCAAGCAAGAAGTATAATCAAAGAGTTGACTGTACTTCTGTGACTTCCATATAACATCCAAAGAGTTGGATGAATGCCAATATTGCAATATGCTGATGTGTTGATAGTATGACTACCTAACCTATCTAGAATCCTTAGAGAATGAATCATATAACACATCAGAATAACCTACATATAATCATTGAAATTGACTTACTTATTTGATAAGGTAAAGTCTAATAATTGTATCCCAATCTTCTAATGACACTTGCAATTGGTTGCATATGTGTTAGAATATTAGAAATTTGATCTTAGGGTTTATTGGTCATATATGTTGAAAGAGATGCAAGTGTTGCAACAATTTCCATGAGATCAATAGACTTCATATTTTCAGTGGGAACCCTTAGTCTTAGAGAATGACTCTATGACCTAGATATTAGAATACACTCATTGTTTATTTCTAATTGTTGGATATAAACATGAATTTTGTAATAAATCTATCATAAAGAGTTATGATGGAGATATTTCAGATAGTAAGCTAAAATCTAGTGGACTCTATTAAATTAGAAAATTATTGAATGGTTCATTAAGATTTCTAATACTGAAAATTAAACCTTTAAAGATCAATAGGAGTATGAAGATCATTTGACAATGATCTGGCATCAAGTTTTGGACATATGTCTGTTGATGAGATCAATGGACTAGTAAGATATGAAACTTTAGATTGTCTAAAGATTCAAATCTCACATACTTGTGATTATTATATTCAAAGTAAGATGTCCAATACACCCTTCCTTGGGAAAGGTGTAAGATGTCAAGGTATTCATGATCTCATACATATTGATGTATGCAGATCATCTATATCATAGTAAACATTATGGATATGTGATATCTGTTAATGATTACGTATGATATGAGATTTCTTCTCTTCACTTAGAAAACTTTGAAATGTCCAAAGATTTCACAATTTTGGTTTAGAACTAAAGTTTGAAGAAGATGAAATGAATTTGATCTAACCAAGGTAGCATGTACCTATTAGATGAATTTAAGAAATACCTTATGGAGATATGAATATCATTCCTATCTCAATCCTTCTAATGAACCTGAACTCAATGGAGTTGTAGGGAGATACAATTGATCATGTGTGACATGATTTAATCATTGATTAATCCTAGCTTAATTATCTCTTAGTTTCCAAAGGTATATATGTAGTAGAGATTACATTATATACTTAATAAGGTTCCATGCATGTAAGCTGGAATCTAGCACTAGAGAGTGCTACTTCATTAGGAAAATAAAGGATGGTATTGTATACCTACTTTATGACCTTGAGATTCTTAAAAGATCTCATATCTGAGAATGTGATTCTTAGAGGATGACTCTCTTAAGAATCAAGATAAAATGAAGTAAAGGAACTCATTTAATCTTGAGAAGATAATGAGGCTCCTGAAATCAGAAACTAAAAGAATAATTGAAGATGAAATACTAATACTTCTTCAAATAAGTTTGAGGATGTATTCAATGTGAAAATGATCGGACTTCATGTGATGAAGTTCCTGAGGATCATGACATGGAAAGATGGATGTTAGCAATAAAAAAGTCTAATGTAGACTTCATATACAAGTGTTGTATATGGAACCTCGAGGATCCACCTATATGGGTAAGACCCATTAAGGTGTAAATAGATCTTCAAGAAAAAGAGGAAATCTGATGAGAAGGTAGAGACCTTCAAAGCACGGTTCGTAGCCATGAGCTACACACCGAAGAGAAGACATCGCTTGCGATGAGACTTCATCTCCAGTGACCTTGCTTTAACCCATCAGAATATTGCTAACTATAGCTGCACAACTTGACTATGACATCTTCATGATGTGAGTCAAGATTGCATTCCTCTATGAATACCTCTCTGAGGATATCCATATGAAGTAGCCCCAGGGCTTCATGGTTGAGGAAAGCAAGGTGTGTAAGCTAAAGAACTCCATCTTTGGACTCAAATAAGCTTCCTAGTTGGAACATAAGTTTTGATGAAGTTATAAATGTTATGATTTCAGATAAAATCTTGATGAACCACGTGAAGCTTAGTGGGAGTGCCATTGTGTTCATCGTGCTAAATGTAGATAATATCCTAATCATTTGGAATATCCAAGGATGATAATAATAAGTGTTTTATAATCTGGTAATCCCATACCTCGAGATATGATCTCAAGGATACCTCTTAGATCTTAGTTCTGAAGTCGTTCAGAAGTAAAGAGAAGAGGATATTGGGACCGTCATATTAGTAGTGCACCTTGGACTTATTCCAATTTCTGGAAAAAATCTAAGAAAGGCTTCCTTCCCTTAGGATATGGTACTGACCTATCTAAAGGGATAGCACCTCAAAGAGTTGAGGATGTGAATACAAACTTCTTGCACTTGTCCATCAGTTACGAGAAGCTGAGTGTATGCTGGATGTGTACGAATACCAGAATTATGCCATGCAGTGGGAGTAGTAAACTGTTACTAATCATACTGTGGAGATAAAACACTTGATTGCAGTAATAATAAAATCTTCATAGATGATAAGATAGTCTTATCTTCAAGCACTTAAGACTTTATAGATAGTGATCAAAAAGGTCTTAACTTTGGATACCTCTAGAGATAGTGATCTCCAAGGATAAAGGTATTCTGATAAGGATTATGGAAATACTGGTTATAACAAATTATTAAGCTATAGTGTCAAGGACCCTATAATAGCTTTAACAAAATTGAGTATTGGTTGCATGAGATGCAACATTCGCATTAGATGCGAGCACTGTTACTGGGGATATGCAAGTGCCGTAAAAGGTCTTGGCGTAGTCTCGCGGGAACAGAGTGACTGATCAACTTACCGAGCTATTTTCTTAATAGCCTATGATTGTCACATGAGTGTGGGTTTAAATGATTAGCCCATTAATGGCTCTTTGGGCTAGTGGGAGATTGTTGGACATGCGAGCCCACGGCGAGCCATTGTGCAATAAATGTTATTGCAATTCACTCCTTAATCTGAAATGAAGAGTATATAATTTGCATAATAGGTCCCTTAGTACAATTAGGGTTATGTACCATGGCCATCTTAATGATCATACAGCTGTTGATTCAATTATTGAATCATAGAGGCTGGTGCTTGGATGAATATCTAAAGAGTTAGATTGAGGACTCATCAAGCACCGTCAAATGATTATTAAGAGATGATCTCCGGCCTGAGAAGGAGATGGCAATACTTTCTCTAAAGGCTGATATCTGACCAACCTCTTGATGCAGGTCCTCTGCATAGGAATAGAGATTCGGAGGTGTCAGATTAGTTAGGTCCAAGAGTTGACTTAACGAGATCGAGATAACCAAAAGTCCTATATCGTATGCTATCACGATACAGGCACACATCCTCTGACCGGAGACAGATGTGTTACTATATGTTTGAGTATGTACATTTGGCAAACCAATAGGTTGATGGCCTAATCAAGGTCTATACACTGACGCGCTGGTGTGCATATAAGGGAATATGAGTAATACGATCTCTCAAAGGGATCATACATGTTCAGTTACTGAACCGGAAGACATGAGCTCACTCATGAGACATTGGGAAGAATCAAATTCCATGCGCATGGTCGTCTCGCTTTGGAAGCTTGATTGAATTTGTAGGTTTGATATATACTTTTCGAAAGTATATGATCAAGGCTGGGGTATGATATATGCTTTTGGAAAGTATATGATCGATACCAACTTCCAATGATCGAATGAGAAACTTATTGATATAACCCTGAAGTAGACAGTGTAAAGTTGATCTAATATTTCGGGTTTATTCCGAGTCTTCCAATATGCGTGATGTACAGGTATTAGAAATACCTGAGGGTGATGTGATCATAAACGATTGTATAACCATAACGCTTCCATTCCTAGGGAGTGATGAAATGGGTCTGGATTTTAGTGACTCCTCTCAGTAGAGAAGTAATCTGTTCTTAGTCCAAATGTTGGACATTGATCTGAATGTGATTCAGATTCAATGAGAAGATTAGATTTACGGTCTTGATTTAATTAAGCATCTATGGGAGGCCCGAGATCTGGATTTGAGATGTGATCTCAATATCCATGTCACTATACGTGGAACAATACAATCGCCCTGTCCTTATCTCCAAGTATTCGCGGAGAAAGCGCATTATCCTTGAAAGAGTTCATGGATAATTCTGTTGTTGATATATGTATCCGAGCATTGAGAAAATGGATAATTAAATGTGATTTAATTACCATGAATAATATGAATTTGATTCATATTATAAGGAGAGTTATCTTAGATAGTTAAATGTGATTTGATTATCAAAGATGTAAATAATGTGAATGTGATTCATATTATTTGAACGCATGAGAATAAGTTATCCAGTATAATTAAATGTGATTTAATTATTATGGATAAGAATAATGTGGATAGTAATATCCAATTATTCATAATATATTATAAATATGATTTATAATGTATTAGAGAGAGAGCTAATTATAATTTATATGTGTTGATTAATTATTATGTGTATTGGATACACATTGTGTAATTAATTGACAATGTAAATTATATGTTGTTTTGGGTTGTGAATATGATTCACAATTTTTTAATGACAAGATTGCAATATTCTCAAATATAATTGTGAATTATTTTTTGAAGAATAAAACCCAACAAAAGTTGTTGGAAATAAATAAAGAGATTTCCATGGAGATATGCAATCTCATGACATGTCGTTAGATTGCTCTCCTCATGGAAAGCTTGGGCAGCGCTCAATTCCAAATAGGAATGGGTGGCCGTCCATATGGAATGTACATGGAGATGTAATCTCCATGTATATTCTCTCCTTATTTATTTGGTGTAATTTTGAATTAATTTGTATTTGATTTTGTCAAATATATTTCGATCTAAATTTGTTGGTTTTACCAACAACAATCTTAGCCATTGGATTGACATAAATCAATCTCATCCATTGATTTTATATGTCACATGGATTGAGATCCATGGATCCCAAAACCCTATAAATAGAGAGGCATACCATGCTCTCTATTTTACACACACAATGCTTGAGAAGCATCTCTCTCTCTCTCTTTCTCTCTACATGCCATCTCTCTTCCTCTCATGTGGCCGTCCACCATGGATGACCTAGAGAGGTTCTCCATCGCCACGGCATCGTCGTTATGCTGCCTGTTCTTCTGCTCGTGGATCTCCATCTCCTTCGGTGCGCCTCGTTCGTGAAGAAGATGTCGGATCTCGTGTGTCGAGATCAGGAGATCCGTCGCTTGGATCATCAACATGGATTGCGAGAAGCACGCGGTTCATCCCCGTGCTCGCAAGCGTCTCCTCCGTCGGATCGGACTTGAGGCAGGAGGTCTCTTCGTTTAGAGACTCGATCTCAACCACGCTTCAAGAGGTAATCCTAATTACTTGTTTGTGGTTTAGACGAAACGATCCGAGAAGTGTTCTTGGATCATGTGGTTTCGTCGTAAGAAAATTTTTAAATATCGCTGCATCGAGCAACTAGTGCGACTAGTCGCTCCTCGTCGTATTCGATACGACGCTCACGCTTCCGTGATGCGCTTGAGGATCTAACCATATCCTTCAGATAATACCTATGTGCAGCAAATCCATTATATATCCATTATATATAGATATAAAGAGCGTCAAAACATTTTTTTCGCCAAGAAATCCCGATTTTGCCCCCATCGTTCCCTTCGTTCCAATTTCACTGTCAAAACATTTCTTTTCCGCCAATAAATCCTGATCTTGCCCCCATCGCTCCCTTCTTCATTCCAATTTCACCCTCAACTTGTGAATGGAATTACTCCACTCCCCTCTCTTCCTCTGATCCGCTCAGCATCGCGTCGCAGCCTGCAGCCAGCCCACCTCCGCCATCCACGTTGTCGGCCCGGCCGACGCCTCCCCCTAGGCCTCCTCCAGGTGGTCCCCCTTCAAGGAGTTCCTCTGCCGTCTCCGTCTAGCCTTCTCTCTATTTCTTTGTTCCTGCAATCCCTAGGTTGTCGCCATCATCCAATCCCTCGGCTCCCGACTCTCCGCAGACCTCCGCTCCGCCTCCTGCCCTTCCCTTCCTAATCCACCTCAGCCTCCCTTCTTGAGCTTCACCTCCCTCTCCGCCACGGCGATGGAGCTCCCCGCAGTCCCACGCTCGGATCACAAGTGAGTGTTGTTGGGAGGCCCTGTGGCACGCGTGCAAAGCACCAACCAACAACTAGATCAAGCAACACCTAATTCTAGGTCACCCACCTCCACCCGAGATGCTAAACAAAGCAACACCTAATTAAAGGTCGCATATATCATGATTCAGACTTCTGGGTCATCCAAATTAGCTTGCACCTAAGTTCATCTAAATCAATCCCTGCAGATTTGTAATTAAATTCCTGTAGGAGCTTTTCTTAAATATTGCTGTGGATGAATAAAAAAAGATTTACTTTTGTTGATCATAAATTCAGACCATTTAACTTGTCTCTTACAAGTTATAATATTTCTTTTTTGCTAATGAATGTACTACGAGGGCTCTGATATAGTTATGCGATTCTTATGCTTGCCCTTTGTAAGGAGAGAATGTGAGGAACAAAAATCACCTAATGAAAATAGAGGAAATAATCATTTCATTGTATAAACCCTTTAAGAAATGCACCGACGTAATTAAAATTCCTGTGAATTATTTCACTGCTGATTTCGACGACCACACACATAACTCTTCGCAAGACAAATATACAGTTTTATCTCTTCCCAAATGTTTGAAATAGAAAAGCATCTAAAACATCTTAACATTATGGTAAATTTAGATGTCCATTGCAATTCAGTATCTATAAAAGAAAACCCGTTGTTGAAGAATTCTTAAGAACTTGTCTTGATGTCAGCGAAGCTTCTCAGAGGCCATCAGTGTTTGAACAATGGGCGATTGATAATCTAAGCCAATGCATGTTTTATAGATTTACGGGATAGTTGTAGAGAAGATTTGTTGCTTTTTCCACTCCGATTGGCAGCATTGCTTTTACCACGTGATAGGAGATCAGTCACATTGGAAGTTCATCAGACATCTTGGATGCAACATAACCATTTTTTTGCTCACATTTGGGATGATGCTTCTAGCATTGTCGTCCTTCTAATAGACTAATTGTTTTAGTGGAAACACAGACAGATACATATATCGATACATATATCTCTTGCCCATTATATGTTCTCATGTCGTCAGCATGTATACCCTTTTACTCCACAAATAACATTGATATAAATCACCCCACAAAATTTATATTTTTAATTTACTATTGTTGCTCTTGAGTATGTTCTACTTTTTAATCTCTTGCCCATTATATGCTCTCATGCCGTCAACATGTATACCCTTTTCCTCCACGAATAACATTGATATAAATCACCCCAGAAAATTTCTATTTTTCATTTACTACTGTTGCTCTTGAGTATGTTCTACTTTTTAGCTATGTCGTCAAAATCTATTATTCTAACTTGGTAGACCTATTGTTTTTTTTCCTAATGCATATGTGAACCTTAATTATTTTCCAAAGATGATCTTCTTGATACATTAACTAGCATAGTAGGGATTCAACAAGATATGAACATATTCATATTCGTCTGTTATCGAATTGGTTTTAAAAGAATGTGAGTGGTTTTTATGTTCTAATTGCAACATATATGAACAACACTACGGATGTTTATTAGTTTGCAATTTGCATGCATGGATGGGTACAGAGACGAATACAGTTATATTCATATATGGTTGAATCGCTACATATATGGCATTCCTATATTGTAAAAAAAGTAAGGTGGCATATCGATCATGAAAGAAGGATACATATATCACAAACATGGAGATATGTGGTTTCGATATAATGATACCTTTGTCCATATTGAATTCTGATTTGAATATCTATGTTTATGTAGACAGAGAGCTTTGCAGTTATAACCTTAACAAAAGATTGAGTACATGTGTATCTTCCACATGAAGAGATGAGGACGTGTGCATGTTAAATAGTAATATAATCATTATTGACTAAAAGAATGTAAATGGTTGTTTGGCTTATTAGTTTCCCGTTTAATCATAAAAGCACTTTATCTGCATATACACTTCTTACCATAACTGATAATATATTTTCTTGGCATATGTATAATTATACATGATGAAGAGTACTCATATTTAATTATAATTGTATATCTTAGATAATATAATTGTAGCTTTAATTACAACTGCTAAGGTACAAGGTCAGTTGGTTATTTACTAGATATACCTAATTTTAAGGGAGTGAACATTTTGCCCACTAGTACTTTATAATACGCCATCATATACTTTATTATTCATGCAAATATACAAGATGTTCTAATGAAAATTAAGTAGACCTACTCAACACCATTTTAATATGTGCAACAATGCTTTCTAAATAATGTGGAAAAGGGTACATAAGAGGATTTTGAGCATTTGGAAAAGTTGTATGAAGTGGATATGCAAAAGCTAGTTGGTTTGTCAAAAGTTTTCACCATCATACACATGAATAATCATTGGCATCTACTTCTTGACGGACTTTGATGCATCTAAATTTTATTCATACAACTCGATAAAAGAGTCGGGGTTCACAAGGACATGGTGAAATGGGGGTGAAATGATTGAATTATTAAATTAGTTTATTATACATTGTTTGATGTGGTTAGATATAGGTAATGAAGATAGTGGAGTACTTATGTGAGGAAAGAGCTTTAGATTTTAATTATGAAGACATCTCGAGATTCAGAGTAGAGATAGCATATACTCTTCTCACTTGCGATCACGTGGAGAACACAACAAATCCTTGAATATGTAGAGTTGCTTTTGAAGATAATTTTTGATACATGTGTGGACGAGGAAAAGGGGAATACAGTCAAGTAAGAGTATTTAAGTAGCTTTGGTCTGGAGAAAGTTTTGATGGTTTCATGATAGAAGTCTAGCAAGTTACAGTATGGAAGAACATGAAAATATGTGTGCGAAATTTGTGTTTGGAGCAATTACAATGATATCAATTTCAATGAACTTTAGATATATGATGAAAGGGAATTATATGTTTTGTTGCATGATATTATGTGATGAGTTGTTTGTAATATATAACGGTTTTTAAACAGTATGATATATTATTTTAAAGGTTTTTATCACTTGCGACCTTCTAACTTCTACAATATCAGTTATACCCTCCTTTTTTCGTAACATCAATTGTGCTCCTGACTTCTTACATTATTCATAATTTTGCTCTTTTGTAATATAAGTTATGTCCATATTTTACCTTAGAGGAATGACATAACCATGAATTTCATAAGAAGTCAGGAGCTCTATTAATATTACAAAAATAGAGGGACATAAATGATATTGCAACATTAAGAAGGGCACAAGTAATAAAAAAATCATATTTAAAGATGCAATAATTTCTCACCATTATTATAATGAACTGCCAGTATTGAATAGTGGTTTTACAACCGTAACTACTATGACATGTTGTTTCAATGCATGCTGAGGTGTTTGTTTAAAGAATTGATCATAGGATGAATTGATTTACTTATATTTCGTAGGATATGTATTATTCACTTGTATATGAAAATTTCATTTTAGGATTATTTACACTCATAATTTTGAGTAATTTTGTAATTATATACATAATTTTGGATAATCACGAATTACACACATGACTCTAAATAAATGCTCCGTTTTACACCTATAACCCTTCGTTAGTTTAGTTCATTAACTCAACCAGATGAGTGAGTTAGTCTAACTAATTCATGATCTAATGATTAGGATAAATCAGAAGGGAAAAAAGGAAAAAATATCCCACCCCCTAGTCTAGCAGCTACAACTACATGGCTTTCTGTTAGGGAGGGGGGTTTGACGACGATAGAGGATGGGGTGGGTGGGGGTGTGGGCTTGCAGGCGGCGAGGGGGTGCTTTGACGATGGTAGAGGGCAGCGACGAACGGGGGCTGCAGGGGGCTTTCAATGAGTGCTCGGCAGCGTGTGGGGGTTCGACGACGGGCTTCGACGACCGAAGGGAGGGGGGCTTCAATGGGTGCAGTCAGGGGGAAGGCTTTGACGACCAGAGGAGGGGAGGATGGCTTCGACGGGTGCAGGTAGGGAGGAGGCTTCGACGACCAGAGGGAGGGGGCTTCGACGGGTGCAGGTGGAGGGGGGGAGGCTTCGACGACAAGAGGGAGGGGGTTGGTGCTTCGACGGGTGCAGGCAGGGGGAGGCCTCGACGACCAGAGGGAGGGGAGGGGTGCTTCGACGGGTGCAGGTATGGGGGGGGGGGCGCTTCGATGCGGGTGCTTCTAAGCGATGGAGGGATGTGGGTGCAGGTGGAGAGCCGAGGAAGCATGGGGGGATGCTTCCATGCAGCGGAGGGACACGTGCTTGAAAGAGGAGAGGCAAAGCAACAGAGGGAGAAGGGAGGTGTGGGGCTTCGATGGTGGTGGTGGTGGAGGGGAGGTGCTTCGACGCGATGGTGGAGGACGACAACAAGGGTGGGTCGACAGAGGGTAGCAATAGGGGTAAGGTAGTCGGCGGGAGGTGGAGGGCGACGACGAGAGTAGTTCAGAGGCTTGCAAGCAGTTACCGGAGGATGAAGGGGAGGGAAGAGGTGGTCGACGAAAGGGAGGGAGGGGAGAAGAGGTGGGTGCTGGTAGATGAAGGGGAGGAGGAGGGGCTGGAGGAGGAAGGAGGTGGTCTCATTTGTAAATAGTGGGAATTTAAAGGGTATAAAATGTAAAATATTTGACAGATATCGTTACATTTAACGGAAAATTGGATGGAAGTTTAAATGGGTTATGGATGTAAGAGTTAAGCATTATACAAGGTCTTGGGTTAATTCGTGATTATCAAGGGTTATGTATATAATTATGAAATTACTCAAGGCTATGTGTGTAAATATCCCATCATTTTATATAGGTTACTGAAAATAATCACGCGGCTGCTGCAAGTGAAATAATTTTACATATTGGGTCTTCGTCTATAGCCCCAATCTCAATATGGACCTAATCTTTCAAATGAATATAATGGGTCCTGATTCTATTTCTATAAAGGGTAAAAAGAGATAGATGTACTAAATTGTCTATTTTTTAGAATGAGCACTTCCGAGAGTACCACTTCTGAGAATGGGGACGCTTTAGTCCATCTCTGTTTTTTTTCTAACGGCGTCGTTTATAGAAACGGAGTTAGGACACATTTTGTTGCATTCGCAAGATTATGACCCATATTGGTATTGGACCCTGGATGAGAACCCAATATATATTTACCCTTATATCAATAAGGTTAATGTGTTTGTTTTGGATCGACGATGTCAATATTATACAAATGCATTATAGACTATTTTGCAAATATGATTTTCTGACAGAAATACTTGATAACTTTTTTTCAGATCGTCAAATACTATGATGAATCTAACAACCAAATATGCCATATAATTATGAATAAGTGCACGATATATTTTAATGGTTTTACATCATTATAACATATTATTTTTAATGGCAGTTCAATGCATTCTCGGGGTTTTCTTTAAAGATTTGATTGAAGGATGAATTGATTTCCTTATATTTTTGTAGGATTTGTACTATTCGTTTGTATATAGAAATTTCATTTCATATATATGTTATCGAAAATAATCACGCGGATGCTGCAAATGAATTTTTATAATAAATGAGGTTTATGTGTGCGATTAAATCAGTACTGTCATTATTATAATATATTGCAAATATGACTTTTTGAAAACAATGTTTTATGAAACTTTACAAATCGTCAATGGTCAATAATTCTAACAAACATAAAGCCATATGATTCCGAAAAGAGGTAGGTTGTCCTTTAAAATGTGGAGTTCAATCAATCTTCAGCATTAATTACTGGAAATAAAGCTAGGAAAGCATGTCCAGCGAAATTTTAAATGTGTGTTGGATTTGACACATTTATGAAATTAATATGGAAAATGTTGAATACCGATGAAATATATTATAATGGAGATTGAGTTTGACACGACTGTTAGATAAAAGGTAAATTTTCATTGTTTTACAAGCTGGCCATGTTCAAGATTTCCTTATTGCTATTCCTGAAGGCCTTGGAATGCATATGAACCTATTGAGTATTGTACTATTCTCAACTAGCGTCGTATGATTCCTCTATTCTGAGCTGATGAGACATGCTCACTATGCTGCAAATAATTGCCTAGATGCTTCTGGCGATCATGCAGCTAATTATCATGAACTCCAGGTTTTAATATGGACATGATCTTGTCAGGGATGTCTTTTATGATGTACTTAGATATACTGGGGTTGCTTCCAAGAAAGAAGCACATGTGAACTTTTTGTCTGATCTACAAGAGGGGAGATTGACGCTCAGACCAACGGATGTTTCAATATCTGGTTGGACATGAGGAAAGCATATATGTGCTGATTTGACTAGAGTTTCTCCATTGGTGGGGTGATTTTATTGCATGATACGATACACAGAAAGCTGCTTCATCTAAAGTTGCTAAGCATGAGAAGATTCGTATTGACAATTAACATGTTTTTATCACTTTCGACTTCGATACATTTGGGTTCCTGACAACTGAAGCGGTAGAGCTTCTAAAGATGGTCCAAAAAATTATGCATAGAACTGTAAATAACGTTATGGTTCCTAGGTCTGTAGATGTTGTGTTTCGAAGAATTAGATTTGCCATCCAAAAGAGATTGATAACGTAGCTTGTTCCCGTCTCCTATCGATCTCTATGTAATCCATGATTGCTTTATATAAACAAACATTGAAGAGCATTTGTTGCTTGTATTTTGCAAAATGTTTCGTTTAAATGTGTAAGTTTATTAGTAACCAACTAAGGTGATTTGTTCTGGCCTTGAGAACTGGTTAGTTATTTGATGTTATAATCTCCATCCACAAATAAATGTATACTTTGCTTAAAATGTGGCGTGAAGTCAAAGAGGTGGTATGTGAGAGTTCGGATCCTCTGCACTACTGTAGGGATTTGCGATTGATGTAGGGATTTGCAATCAATCTTGATCGAGCGGTTCAGACCTCCTTGCGGTTTATTGCAGATCCCTGTAGTGCTGCAGAAGATCAGGTCACGGTACATGATTTTGTCGATGCAGTACTGAAAGGAAAGTTGATTGCAGATGAGATACTAATCATGACAGATAAAAAAATTGTAAATATTTAAGCATAAGAAACTGAATGATGAAAACAAAAGGATGCTTAATCATGAAATTTTTGAAGTATAATGGAAAGAAATGACATAAAATTATTTAAAACAGAAAACAGTTTTGTACGTTATAGTTGAAAACTTTGAAATAATTAAAGAAGTCAGTCTTCGAAATAGATCAATCGTAGATATACGAAGTCTCCAATGACAACCCATAAAGTATGTTCTACCATTTAGTATAAGATGAAAGAATTTATAAGAAAAATTAAATGCAGTATATGTGGAAACAAATAAATATTGAATCTCTCTTCCATTCATTTTTAAGATATAAATAGAAAGATCTGAACTTAATATATCATTTAGTTGATGCAGTGAAATAAATAGTGAATATATAAAGAACAAAGATGATATCTGTTGTGCGTTCAATATCAGTTACCTCAAATTGATAATGATATTTAACATTCATTCTGATTTTGTAATCGTTCAGTTTCTAGATTCAACGAAATATCTATGAGATTCTGCTCTGGATTCCGAGTTGTCCATTTACACATTATTCACAATATTTTACTCGTAATGGATCGCATTAGGTTATTGAAATTTAGGGAAAAAATCGTGATTTCGAAATGATATTCAAAATGAAACAATCAACACATAAACAACAGTGAGTGTCACCAATTCTCTGTATGTTACTATAACTATCGTAAACTGTTATTTAAATTTTAGATAAAAATGAATTTAATTGAGAAAAATCAAATTCTCTGCTTTTGTCTATAAGTTGCTACTTAGATTTAGGTTTTTATTTTTTTTGAATTTAAGAGATTAAATTCTCTGCTATGTTACTATAACTATTGTAAACTGTTATCTAAATGTTAGTTTAAAAATGAATTTAAATTGACAAAATTAATTTTTATGCTTTTATCTGTATGCTACTTAGATTTAAATTTTAAAAATTGAATTTAAGAAATTAAATTCCCAGCTTACTGTTGTGACTATTGTAATCTGTTATTTAAAATTTAGCTTAGAAAAATGAATTTAAGAAATTAAATTCTCTGCTTTGTCTGTAAGATGCTTAAATTCTAGTTTAAAAAAATGAATTGAATTCTCTGACTTGTATGTATATGCTACAGAACACCAATTGATTATTTATGATTTGGAAATTTTCTTAATGCATATTGCTACTATTAATTAACTAGCTGGGAATTTTGAGAATTTTGAGAAATTATTATCTCATTTATATACTGTTGAGTCCAACTCATAGATAAGAATTCATGATTTAAAACTTGGAAGATTAAAAGAAAAGTTGGAAATATTGCATTAATTTGAATGTAATCTAGGTCTAATAAGTAGCTCTAAATCTTATAAATTAAAAAGTAGGGAATTTTACAATAATTTAAACTTAGATCCAGATCACAATAAGCAACTTCTAATCTCATGACTGTAGAAATGATAACCAATGATTGAAAGAACTGATAATCTTCGTGAATTAATCCTTTAAGGATAATTAACTATCTATTGGTCACTATTGATAAGATCGTCGACCAAAAAACCTAGATTTCTAAGTCAACTATAGAAGAGATTGAGTAGACAAATAAGTGTAATTAATGGTGAATCAGTGATATCAGTTAATAGTACCGATCATGGTAACCCTTACACCTGACCGTGTGAGAGCGTGGTGTCCCTCAACTAGGCGGGAGATAGGAAGTCCAGTTAGGGCAGCGATCGCCAAGTGCGCGGGTTTAGGATCCCAGTCCTTTTTACGATTTTTTATGCGAGCTCGCAGTGTTTTTACGCCTCATTGGGATCCCGACTTTTGACCAATTCTGCTATCCCTCTATTTTTATGGTACCTAGACTGGGTGGCACTCGGTTTTAGTTTTTCTCACGAGCTCGTTTTCCCGTACCGGTCGAGTTGATTTTTGAGTGACTCTTCCGGGGAGTCTCTCTCATCCGTCTTAGGGGTGTATTTTTGGAGTAGGCCTAGCCATCTACTAGACCGCACTTATACTTAGGGGGGCGAGACGGAAGAGTCTCTTAGGAGACTTCCTCACCGCTTAAGTTTTGGTTACCTTTCTGCCAATAGGCTTGGCGATGTGTTACAGTTGATTTGACTACAGTTGAGTTTGGTTACAGGTGAGTTGGTTATAGACAAGCTTTTACTGAAATCATCAATCATCATCAAATCATCAATCATTAACATTTAATCATATCTTAGAACTACTATTCTAGATGTCATGATTAGCTAGTGGATGTGTTAGGAACTTAGTTATGATGCATTATACTCCACCGCATGCCTACGGATTGTTGAGACGCTTCTGGGGAGGGTCTAAAAATGATCCTCACTGGATAGTGAAGATAGTGTCGCTGAGGCGACCACTCACTAAAAGCGAATCAAACAACAATAAACCCATAAATAAATATATCAATGCAAATAAATATGTGGAGCTAAATTTTATTTTATTTAACTCTATAAAATGTATATAGTGCAAGTATGTAGAGTATCGAACACATGGAGTACATGGTAGATTGAGCAAATTAATGCGCAAAAACTATTTATTGTATTTTTGGTGTGGGATTTAATTTTATATTTTTATGGTTTTTTGTTTTATATTTTTTATTATTTTCTGATTTATATTTTATATTTTCTTTTTTATATTTTCTGATTCTTAATTTTTTTATTTTTAGGTATATATATCTATATATACAATATATGATAATAGATTTGTTAAATACAACTAAAAATACCAAAAATTAAAGAATAAAATATTTTTGGGTTTTATAAGTTTTTTACTAATTTTGTAATAATTTTTTATATATTGTTAAATTCGAAAATATTCCAAAATAGGGAATAAAAAAATAGTTGAATTTATTTTATGATTAAAAATAGCAAAAAGTGTCAAAATTTCTTCAAATAAATTTTAATATGTTCGAATATATATAACAAAAGCACAGTTAATATTTTTGATGTTTTTAAGATTTTTTTTATATTTTTATAAAGGATTTTGAGCTTTTTATTTTTTATCCTTCTCTTTTATAATTTCATAGATTTTTGTTCTGGAGTTGCGAAATAATATGATAAATAAAATATAATATTTTAGAATTTTTCAAAAATATTTTTTTATTTTTATGATATTTTATAAGTCAAACATGGGCTAAATGCTCTATTCTTGATTTTTAGAAAATAGGTAAAATGCCTAAAATGCAATTCTAAAAATATAATGTGAAAGTACAAGCTAGCAGACACATTATATACCTTATTTTATGTATTTTTTGAGCACGGATGGTATTTTTAATAAATGAAATAGAATTACAGAAATGTTAGACCTGGAAAGTGTATTTTTTTCAATTGAAAATAATACAAGGAGGAATATGCAAATATTCCAAAACTTTACAACTGAATATGAAATTTTAAGTACTAAAAATAAATACAAAAACTGTTGAGGATTTACATGCAAAAGGGCCAGCCCACGTGAGACTGCACATGAGTTGATCTGGACTAGACCCATACGCAATATCAATAAACTTTAAGGGTATCATTACAATTATTACACATTTATTTATATTACAAATGATATCTACAGAATTAATACAAAATAAATCAAAAACGTATGGGAAGATGTGCAAATTGCCTTCAGTGGGTGCTTCATCATGCGACTGAAGGCGATCCACTTGCCACGCGTCGGCCTCATAACTCACGACGACACTTCGATGATCAGGAGTTGAGATTAGACCCTCGGGTGGATCTGATTGTACGCGTGACTCCAGATCGGATGGTTGTCGTTCAATCTAGGCTATTGTTCTTGTTGGACATGTGAGCCCACTGCGAGCTATTATGCAATAAATGTTATTGTAAATATCATTCTCTGATCTGAAATGAAGAATGATTATTTTGCATAATAGGTCCCTTAGTACAATTACGGTTATGTACCGTGGTCATCTTAATGATCAATGAATCATAAAGGCTGGTGCTTGGATGAATATCTAAAGAGTTAGATTGAGGACTCTTCAACCACCATCAAATGATTACTAAGAGATGATCTCTAGCATGAGAAGGAGATGGCAATCCTTTTTCTAAAGGTTGATATCTAACCAACCTCTTGATGTAGGTCCTTGATGACACGAAAATTGAGCGACTAAGGTAAAGGTACTAAATGGTCGTCGCGACCTCAATCACTCGGTCGTGTCAATCAAGAAAAATAGACCACCAATAAAGATAAAATCAAATCGAAAATCAACAGCGGTCTTGCTATTAGTTTAACCTGGTATAGCGACCAGGGTCGAACACAAGGAGCACGAATTGGCCTTGCGGACTACGAAGTAGTCAAAAAGAAAAGAAAAGGAAATAAAAGGTATTTTTGGTGGTTTTAAGTCTTTTTATATTTTTTTGGATTTTTAAGATATTAAGAAAATAAGAAAAGCAACCAAACAAGACAATTCAACTATTTATTAAATGCACTAAAAATCAACCAAAAATTCAAATAAAAATATTTTTGTGTGTTTTATAATTTTTACTGTTTTTAGTGAACTTTTGGGATTTTTCTGATGTTTATTTAATTTTCTAAAAAAAAAACAAGGTCAGAAACTGTAGGTACTGTGCAGCCGAGCTTAAGGGACTTAGATAAAATATCTAAGAGTCCCCAATAAGCCTGAGGTATTTTTCCTGTATAGAGAAGAAAACAAGGAAAATTTGAGCACCTAAATTATTATTTTTGGGTTTTTAGTTTATTTATTAGAATTATATAAGATTTTGAGTGTTTTCAATTTTTAGGTGTTTTAGGTAATGAAAAATAGCCAAAATTGGATAGAAAATCAAGCAAACCAAAACAAACAGTAGGTAATATTTTTGTAATTTTTAGATAGATTTTAATATTTTTTTGGGATTTTTAAAGTCAGACAGTGAAGAAAATGGATGTTTTTGAATTTTTAAAAATATCAAATCAAAATAAAAATGTCTCCAAAAATCCCAGAAAATTTTACACAATGGCAAGACCCAGTATCCAATTTTCATTGGATTTGGAGTATGTTTGCTATTTTATTCAAAAATAAGAAGAGGGTACTGTGCACAGGGACCTAAGTGCAAATACCAAGAGTCCTGGGGGGTCCGATGCAAAATACCCAGGTGAACACGCGCGTCGCACGTGCCTGAGGCACTCAGGGACCTAAATGTAATGAAAACAAGTTCCGAGGGCTATTTGGTAACAGGTACCAAACGCCCAAGGGCTTGTCTGCAAATTTCCCAATAAAAAGCGCACATACACAATTACTCTACGCACAGGGGTATAAAAGCAATATTCCAAAACTATTCATTCATTAAGTAACATCCAGAACTACAAGGGGGTCAATGCAAATACACCTAAGAAATCACATGACGATGCATGTGGTCCACGCAGACAGGGGCATAAATGCAAATACCAGAAACTATACGGTCCAAAGTGCAAATGTACCAAACTAAAACAAACTATCTAAAATATTTACAGGACTCAATAGTAAAGACAAAACAAGAGAGGGCCTAAGTGATATTTACCCCTTATTTAAGATCCGAGGGCTGAGATGGCGCCACGTGCGTGATCGGACGGTCGTGAGTCGCTGACGCCTCTTTGAGGAAGCCCTGCTCAGATCGGACGGTTGAGGATCTACCACGTATCAGATCTGACGGTGGAAGGCAGTGGCTGAATCCTTCGTTTGGATCAATGGCGAGGAGGATGCCACGTGGAGTGATCGACGGCCGTGGAATGAGGGCTCCTCTTCGCTAGATGGGCGGTCCAGATCAAATCGCCTAAGGATCAAACGGTGAAGGCTCCTCGCAAGTGGATGGCTCTGATCAAATCGCTAGTGGGCACGATCGGACGACTGCAGAGGGTAGGGGACGAACAGTTCGCCGACGAGTTTCGCCGGCCTCGTGCATGCGCTGGGGTCCTCCTGGAAGCTCGTTGAGGATCGGAGAAGGTGCGTGGGAAGCTTCCGCGTCTGCTGGAGGTCTCCGATGACCCCGCCGAGCTCTGGGGAGCTCCGGCAAGGTCGGTGGAGGCGGAGCTGCTGGACCTGATGGTCCAAGCCCTCAGATGGGCTTGGATGAACCTGCAATGTATGCCAGACAACTCGCGGGTCGAGGGCAAACTGCCTCGACCCCGTTAGGCGGAGTGAAGGTGGTCGGGGGGTCGATGTGGGCGAGCTCCGATGAGGGTGTGGACGGAGGAGCTCGAACCCCAGCTCCTGTGCGAGCTGGGTTGAGTGGATGGGTGCAGAACATGCGTGGGAGGACGACGGAGGTTATGGTGCAGCCCGATGGTCGAATGGAAGGGTGACGTGATCGGAATCGACGGGGGACGGCGGAGGAGCAATTTGGGGGAAATCAGAAATTGACGAAAAGGAAGAGGAGAAGGGTCTACCTGGGTGGTCGAGGCGACTATGGGTGAGCTTGCGCAGCTCCTGGTCCTTGCCTCAAGGAGCGTCGGTCTCCGAGGCTCGAGCTCCGGCTCTGGGCGGAGCACAGCGGTGAATCTCGCCGTATCAGTGGTCTCGCACTCCCTCCTCGCTGCAACACCACGGGGGACGAGCTATCACTCTCGCCGATGCGATGGAGGTCACTGGGGGTGGAGCGAATGAGCCGAAGATGGGAATGAAGGTGGCGGAGCTCAAGCTATATACGGTGGAGGGTCCGGGAAGATGAGGTCGGGTTGGGCAATGGAAGGCACGGATCCCGAGGCGGTGGCTCCGGTGAGGGTGTCAGATATGACGTGATCAATTCGGACCCGAGGTATAGGGAGGAGGTGATAGGGTTTAGGTGCGAAAAATCCGAGAAGTCGGGTTACCTACTAAGGACCCGTGGGAAGTGGTCCTGGGGGGGGGGGGGCAGTTGACCGGGCGATCAACAATCCCCAGGGCCAATAGAAAGATGCCACCTGGAAAATAATTGAAAATTCGATTAAAAATAGCAAATGGCTTATTTAATTAAAACTCAAAACATGAAATATTTTTGTTTTAATATTTTCTATTTTTTAGTGATTTTTAATTAATTTTTCAAAATAAAAATAAGGTATTTACAATATAGTAATATACATAGGTATATATACAATATAGGGTTTTTAATTTTGAATTTTAATTTGTTATTTTTATACAATTTTATTCCCATTTTATATTTTATTTACTTATAACATAAAATAAGGAATAAAAAGATATTTTTATTTTATTTTTATTATTTATATACATAGGTGAAATAAATACATATGTACATTTATATACATGGTATATTTACAAAGTATTTTTGGATTTTTAATTTTGTTCTTTTTTTTTGTTTTTGTTTTAATTTATTTTATTTATTTACATTATATAATCTAGAATATTTACAAAACTTTTGGAAATTAATTTTATTTATTTATAAGGCTAAATAAATAGGGTTGAGTGGACTATATACAAGGTGACTATGTACATGAGTGATGTTTTTATCTTCTTTTTAATTTTTCTATTTTTATCTTGTTTTTATCCTTATAAATATATACAAGTATTTACAAGCCTATTTTAGTCTCTTTTTGGGAGGAAAATATTTTTATTTTATTTACATAGATATTTACACACATGAGCCCCTATCTCCCTCTACTTTGGCTTTTATGCGGTCAGGCCCATGCTGAGCCCTCCCTTGGGTTAGGTTGCTCAATATTTATTCTAAATATTTCCCTCTTTTTCTTTCTAATCTTTATTCTTTATTTTTGCACAAAAACATGCTAATTATAGGTTTTTACACAATGCATGCTTTTGGTAATTATTTCTATTTACAACTATATATATGCATTTGCAAAGGTTTTTGTAGCTAAAATATAAGAATAAAGAGTGATGAATGAGTATTCATCACCCCCCTATACTTAACTTTGCTAGTCCCTTAGCAAACACTTATTTGAAAAAGAAGTGAAAAAGAAATAAAGAAAAAGAAAAAGAGAATGTACATGGATCAAGGTTGATTATTAAACTTGCCTTCATTAAATTAAGGTATGGAGCTCGATCAGATCTTTGGATTATTAATGTGTCGGAACCTTATTTGGACTTAAGCCTAAAACTCAACAGCCTCTAAGTTCCACTACTCTATAACCAGGACTCCTCAATGCTCCAGATCAGAACAAGTCATCAATCACAAACCCTGAAGACCATGAATCTTTTCTTGTCCTGTGAATGTGAGGTCTAAGCTCTCCACCTCAGAAATGGCAACTTGACAACCCTCCCCAATAAGGTAACTCTATGACCTCAATCTGGCCACTCTTTCCTCGAGGAGCGGGGTATTCCCTTCTAAGCTCAAGTTCAACCGGCCCAAGAAGAGGATGAAGAAAAGAATGGGTCGAGGCCAGTGTAGCCATGTACCCTTGGGAGCTTGACCAGTGTAGCCAAGTCTCCCTGCTGCAAGCTACATAAGGTGGATCATGAACTCAAGCTTTGCTTATTGCACTCTATATACATACTCCGGTGGGATTATCATTTTCTATCAGACCCACCACTTTTTTGGAGTTATTTTCTTTTTGCATTTTTTTCTTTCTTTTTTTTTCAAGTGCATCTATACAACATATACATGTGTAGCATATATACAAGGAGTTTTTCCTCTTGAGCCAGTAGACTATCCCTCTTTTGAAGCTTTATTGCAACCCACAACTCCCGTCGTTAGACCTCATGGCAACCAGACTAAGTTGAGACGCACTTCCTTCACTAAAAGAAGAAGAGAGGTTCCGCCTAGAAGTACTACCCTCATATGCTACCCCAAGTCAAGGAAGACTGCCTCCTCACCACCTCATCCGTAGAGAGCTCGGTGCATAGTGCTGGTGTCCAAGTAAAGTCATTGTCTATATGAGTCATGTGTTGTTGTTAAGTGCTCTACTTAGGCTCATTGAGATGACATGTGATCATAGCCTAGTGGACTCAAAGAATTAAGTCACCATGGACTTGAAAAGCCTTAAACCTAAGCCCTATAAGGTTCCTCTTAGAAGTTAGGTGGATTAAGATCTTAATCAAGCTCCATTTCTTAATTTGATTCCAGGCTAGTTTAAATGTCAACTATCATCCAGAAAAACTATATACATATGTACAAAAGATGCTATTTACACAAATTTTACAACCATGCAAAATTTTTAAAAAATGTTTTGAAATCATGAATGGATGATGCATGAAGTGCAAGTTTTGCAAAAAGGTATTTACACACATTTACACAAGATTTTTGCAAACTTTTGATTTTCAAAACATTTTGGAAAAATTTTGTACTATATACATAATTTTGATAAGAAAATATTTGCACAAGCTTTACACAAAAGATTTTTGAAATCATTTTTACAAAAATAATTTGTACACTAGCTATTTATGTGCAAATAAAAGAATGTTTATGTACATGAATTTTTTTTTAATTTTTGTGATTTTTAAGGATTTTAGCCATATTATTTATTTACACACTCACACAAAGTACGAGTTATGGCTAAAGTATATATGAAATATATACACCCCCTATACTTAGCTCGAACGATGTCCTCAGAGTCAAGAGCGATGAAGAAGACATAACTCGTGCTAGGTATAGGGAAGTGAAAAGGAAGGCTATATACAAAGACGAATAGATGAAATAGAAAGGTCAAGAGGATCTCAGGTCTTCCCCCTATACTTAGGATCAAGTAATCCTAAGTATAGCAGGCTGTATACTAAGGGAAAACCGAGTGGAGAATGTACTGGGTCTACCCCCCCATACTTAGGGTAAAATATCCCTAAGTATAGGCAGCAAAAACAGGGGTAGAAAGAAACAAAAGGAATACCCAAAGGTCCTACATCCCCCCTATACTTAGGGTAAAGTGCACCCTAAGTATAGCATAATCAACAGATGAAGAAAGGGATGTGGGACTAAAGAATGTAGTGATATAGACATCTGGATCTATACAAGGCGGAAGATCAGTGAAACTCAGGCGTGAGATGCATTAGATGTGAGACAAAGACCACATCTCATGCAAAACGAATAGGGGCAAGATCAACGACCCGCGGCTCATGATCTAGAAATGGCTTGAGCCACTGGCCGTTCACTCGAAAGGTACTCTCAGAAGACAACTCGGATATATCAATGCTACCGTTGTCGTGTACCTTTCTCACCAAGTAGGGTCCCTTCCATTTGCTCTGTAGCTTCCCTGGAAATAAACGAAGCCTCGCATCAAACAGCCATACTCTCTGTCCAATCTCAAAATGCTTGTGGCTGATATGAGAATCATGCCACTCCTTCACTCTCTCCTTATACTGTAGGCTGTTTGAGAAGGCGGTATCTCTCAACTCCTCCAGGGCCGTTAACTCTGCCCTCCTCTGGTCTCCTACACCATCTGGATCCATAAGTATATCAGTAACTGCCCATAGTGACCTGTGCCTCAGCTCAACAGGTAAATGGCACGGCTTGCCATATACGAGGCGAAAGGGAGATGTACCCAATGGTGTCTTGAAAGACGTCCTATATGCCCACAAGACCGAGTCCAAAAGCTGTGACCAATCCTTTCGGTCAGGGCGGACGACTTTCTGCAATATAGTCTTGATCTCCCTATTCGACACCTCGGCTAGACCATTCGTCTGTGGATGGTAAGGTGTAGCAACACGATGGTCTATACCGAACTCGCTAGCAAGGGCCTTCACCTGGTCGTTGATGAAATGAGACCCCCCATCTGAAATCAAAACTCGAGGAACTCCGAACCGCGTGATGATGTGCTTCCTCAAAAATCGGCAAACTGTCCTCGCATCAGCGGCTCGGGCGGGGATAGCCTCAACCCAACGACTAACATAGTCCACGGCCAACAGAATGTACTCAAATCCCTGACTCTTAGGGAATGGACCCATGAAATCGATGCCCCATGCGTCAAAAACCTCACAGAAGTGAATGGGCTGCATTGGCATCATATCACGCTGTCCACAAGTTCCCATCCTCTGACAGTCAGTACACCTCTTCACGAACTCATCAGAGTCCTTGAAGAGGGTAGGCCACCACAAGCTGGATTGGAGCACTTTCTGTGCCGTTCTCCTTCCAGAATGATGTCCTCCTGCCTCAAGCTTGTGGCAGTAAGTGAGGATGCTATGGTGCTCCTCCTGAGGAATGCACCGACGCCAGACGCTATCCCCTCCTTCGTGGTAAAGGATGGGATCCTCCCAGTGGTAGGACTTGGCCTTCGCAAGGAAGGTCTCAAGCCTCTGCCTGGGCCAATCTTGTGGGACTTTCCCAGCAACGAGAAAGTTCACAATATCGGCATACCACGGGAGTGAGGCGATAGCAAGGATCGCCTCATCTGGGAAGGTCTCACAAATGGGATCAATCTGCTCAGACTCCTCAGGCTGCTCTATACGGGAGAGGTGATCCGCCACCACATTCTTGACTCCAGGCTTATCCTTGATCTCAATGTCGAACTCCTGGAGTAGAAGGATCCATCTAGTAAGTCTGGCCTTGGCATCCTTCTTTGCCATGAGGTATCGGATGGCGGTGTGATCAGTGTACAAGGTCACTCTAGATCCAATGACATAAGATCGAAACTTATCTAGGGCGAACACTACGGCTAGCATCTCCTTCTTTGTGACGGTATAATTCCGCTGCGCGGAATCCAATGTGCGGCTAGCGTAGTGAATAACAAAGGGGACACCATCCCTCCTCTGTCCCAGCACGGCCCCTACGACAAAATCGGAGGCATCCGTCATGATCTCGAATGGGAGAGACCAATCAGGCGGCTGGAGAACAGGAGCCTCAATCACACACTGCTGGAGAGTCGCAAAGGACGAAAGACACTTGTCATCGACAAGGAACTCGGTGTCTTTCGTCAAGAGGTCAGTCAGCGGCCGGGCAATCTTGCTGAAATCATGAATAAACCTCCGATAGAAACCAACGTGCCCCAGGAATGACCGTAGCTACCTCAAATTGGACGGCGGTGCGAGTTTTCTAATGACATCAACCTTGGCCGGATCAACTTCCATGCCCCTGTTGGAGATGATATGGCCAAGCACCGTCCCTTGAGTCACCATGAAGTGACTCTTCTCCCAAGAAAGCACCAAATGGACCTCTATACATCGCTGGAGTACCCGGTCTAGGCAGTCAAGACAGGAGTCGAATCCGTCGCCGTAGACCGAGAAATCGTCCATGAAGACCTCCAAACACTCCCCTACCATGTCCGAAAAGATCGACAGCATGCATCTCTGAAAAGTCGCAGGGGCATTGCATAGCCCAAATGGCATGCGTCGGAAGGCGTATGTGCCGAAGGGACAGGTAAAGGTGGTCTTCTCCTGATCCTCAGGAGCGATGGCCACCTGGTTGTATCCCGAGTACCCATCTAGGAAACAGTAATGGCTCTTCCCTGCCAGTCTCTCAATGATCTGGTCAATAAAAGGCAGGGGGAAATGGTCCTTCTTGGTGGCCTGGTTGAGTCTCCTGTATTCAACACAGACCCGCCAAGAGGTGGGTACTCGTGTAGCAATCTCCTCTCCCGACTCACTAATCACAGTCGTGATGCCCGTCTTCTTGGGAACCACATGCAAGGGGCTGACCCACTTGGAGTCGGAAATGGGATAAATAAAATCTGCGCTCCACCATTTTGAGATTTCCTTCATGACGACCTCTCTAAGGTTGGGGTTCAGCCGCCGCTGGAACTCACGCGACGGCTTCGCCCCCTCCTCGAGATAAATATGGTGGGAGCACAACGCTGGACTAATCCCATGGAGATCTGCTACGCTCCATCCGATTGCCTTGCGGTTCTTTTCAAGAACCCCCATTAAACGGGATTCTTGCTCTCCAGTCAGATCGGCGGAGATGATGACTGGGTACATCTCAGGCTCGCCCGCAAGGAACCGATACTTCAGCGAAGTAGGGAGCGGCTTCAGCTCTGGACAGCTGGGTGCTGGAAAATCTGGCTTCGGAAGAAGGTGCGTGTATGCTGCCAAGTCTGCCTCGGAGAATGAAAACGAACTCTCGCAAACTGGATCTGGAGAAGGCTGCTCAACTGAACTGTCTCTGATCTGCTCTGCATCTACCTTCTCCTCAGCTGTAGGCTCTGTGGGACTCAGGTCTGGCATCTGATCATCACAATCTGCCTAATCAGACTCTGAATCCGAGGGATCTGCATCAAACAAGGTGGCATCAGTACCACCATCACACAAGGTGGCCTCAGTACTACCCTCACTAGAAACCGTGTCGCGGTCGAGAACCGGCTCTGCTACCACTGAAATATCCTGGACCAGGGCTGTGCTCTCCAAGCTCTCCTCTGCTGTCATCTCGGCATCAGCGATGTCTGAATATGAGAGGATGGCCTGTGCTGCAGGGTCTGCCCATGCTGCCTCATCATCTGTGATCACAAAATCACAGTCCTGGTGGATGTCTAGCCCGGCATCTGTCAGCTGCTCTGTATCTGTGCTGGTCTCTGAGCATGCTCTATCTCTGGCTCTGTAGTCCTCGACCGTCTCTATTTGTACACTCTCGCCCTCGACGCGAAAGTATACCTTCCCGCTATCATGGTCAGTCACCGCCTTGGCTGTGGCCAAGAACGGACGACCGAGGATGATGGGGGTATCGGCCACTGAATCAGGGATCTCCATGTCCAACACTACGAAGTCCACAGGGAATTGCAGGCCCTGAATAGTGACGATAACGTCTCGCAACAACCCCTTCGGCCTCTTGACAGATCGATCAGCAAACTGAAGGACTGTCCTGCTCTGTCTAAGAGTGCCCAACTCGAAGCGGTCGAGAAGGGCTGCCGGAAGGAGGTTGATAGACGATCCGCTATCCAATAGAGTCCGGTCGAACCTCTGCTCTCTAATGTGACATCTGACATATGGGGCTCCTGAATCTGGCCTCTTGGCCGGCAGACGGTTCTGGATCGCGAAGCACGTGGCTTTCGTCAGCACATGTATCTCTGAATGGTGGTTCCTCCTCCTCCTCCTGACTGTAGTCCTGTCTCTCAAAGAACGCTGAAGAAGGGGGATGTGCTGCAAAGCCTCCTGAAGGGCAGCTGGATACGGAAACGATCAATCATGCTCTGGCTGAACTCCTCCTGCTCTCTCTTTTTTGGATCTTTTTCTTTTTTCTTCCCCTTCCCCATCTGAAGGGCTCTAGGGAAGGGGATCACAGGGTCCTTCTCAGATGAAGGACTAGGAATAGGTCTAGACGGCTCGACGGCCGGATCCGCACATACATCAAGCACCACAGTGGGACTAGAGTAAACTAAACCTTTTCCTTTATTCAAAACATGGTTCCGAGCTACATCAGTGGAAGGAAAAACAACAGCTCTCTCTACATGAACACCGGTGGCCTCAGTACCACCACGTGCTGGCTCTGCTGGACGTCTCGCGGCCTCAGTACCACCGCATGCTGGCTCGACAACTCGGGTGGCGTCAGTACCACCTCCTCGAACTGGTGAAGTGGCGGCCTCAGTACCGCCGATGGGATCAACATCCTTGGTGGCATCAGTACCACTGTCATCATCATGAGCGGCCTCAGTATCGCTCTCCTCCTCCTCATCTAGCGCTCTAGGTGTATCCTCATGCCGTCGCTCAGACGAGGCACCACCGTCGGCTGGTGTCCTACCGCTCCTAAGTGTGACAAAATCAGCATCAAATAGATCCGAAGACATATCATCAAATGGATCACTAGGAGTGGCATGCTCAGTGTAAGCTACCTGCTCAGATTTCCGCTTCAGGCTGTTGGGATTCGGCTCGATCTGGGCAGGTATGGCAGCCTTCCCTCTCACGATGTCCCACATCTCCTGGCGGAACTCGTCCATCTCCCGTCTGAAAGTAGCATGCTGGTCCATGAGGAGGCGGGCTATGTCATCCAAAACAGGGCTCTCGTGGGAGCCCGACAGGTAGCCTCTCTGGTGATGAGGCTGCTGGAACTGGTGCTGCTGCTGAGAGGGGTAAGTAGGAGGGTGCTGCTGCTGGTGTGGCTGGTGAGGCTGCTCTCGCCTCCAAGACTGTCCCTGTTGATAGGGACGTGGAACGAAGGATGACTGCTGCTGTGACTGATAGGCTGGGGGCTGCTGCTGCTGGTGATCCCTCTGCTGGCTATACTGCCCTCCCTGACCGGATGACTGCTGCTGGGGCTGGGTACCTCCATTCCCCCACCTGAATCTGGGATGGTCTCGTCGGATCCCAGGCTGAGGACGGTCATACCAAATCTCGTTGACATCCATCAACGACTCTGCATCGTACTGGGCTGGCGGGAGTACTGCCAGAGGCTGATCCGGCTGGTATACCACCATCTGCATGTCTGGAGATGGTGGGGACTGGTAGGAGGGCTGCTGCTGCTGGTATGGCCGCCTATACAAGGTGAACTTGTTTAGGCTACTGGTGTGAGCTGGAGCGCTGGAACGAGCTGCTGCTGCTGCCGGTATCGCCTCGCGACTGAAGACGGGGCTGTGGAGCCGTATGTGCCTCCTGGAGACACATGAGCTGGGTCTTCATGTCGCTCAGAGTCTGTGCCATCTGCTCCATCTGAGTGATGCCCTGGCACTGCTTCTTCTCGATCAGCTCCATCCGATCCAACTTCTCGCTGATAATCCCCATATCCGCAGCGGACGACTCTGCCTGTGCTGCTGCTATTGCGGATGAACTAGATGGACCGGCGTCGACCCGTGCTATCCTCTGGTACTGCACGGGTCCTGGCTGCTGCTGGGGTCTGCCCTGAGTGTATAACCTGGTCTGGGACATCACCATGTAGTTCTCGGCCATCTCCTCGTAGATGGCCCAGACCTGGTCGTGATCCTTGGCGAAGTAAGACCCGCCACAAGAAGCATTCACCAAGCCCTGGAGCTCTGGTGTCAGCCCGCTGAAAAAGATCTGCACAAGGTTGGGATACGAAATATCGTGGTGCGGGCATCGATCCGTAAGCTCACGGAACCTCTCCCATGCCTCATGGAATTGCTCATTGGGGAGCATGGAGAAGTTGCTGATGAGGGCTCTTGCTGCATTGGTCCGCCCGAGTGGATAGTACTTGTTCAAGTACTCGGTGCGGAGCTGCTCCCAGGTGTAAACGAACTTCCCCAAGTGCTTCAGCCAGGTGGCTGCTCTGTCTGCTAGGGAAAAGGGGAAGGCGATCATCCTGATCGTATCCTGGTCCACCTGACGGTCGTGGACAGTGCTGCAAATCATCAGGAACTCCTGGAGGTAGAGATGGGGCTCCTCAGTAGCGAGTCTGTGGAAGCGGGGGAGTAACTGCAAGGTGTTCGGGGGGAACTTGAAGTCCCCCACGATAGCTGGAAGTACAACCCAGTGGTGCGTCAACGTCGATCCGGGATTGTGTAACTCCCGCATCGGTCTCAGTGGTCCTCCTGCCGCGGCTGCGGCGGCTGCTGCCGCTGCAACGGCTGCTGCGGCTGCTGCTGCGGCTGCTGCATCTGCATCTGCATCCTCTGGGATCCTCGGTCCTTCTCTACTCTGATCTCGCTCTGCTCGCATCTGCTCCATCTCTCTCCTCATGTCGAGCATGAATGCTCCCTGATCCCTCAGCTGCTGCTGAACGGTCTATAGTGAGGCGATCAGGGTGGAGTTGATCGCACCCTGGTCCAGCACAAAGTGCTCAGGCTGACCTCGGAATGATCCTCAGAACTACTGGCCATGACGTCTGCAAAATCAAATGAGCCAAACTCAGGTGTTGTCAAATCTGCTAATCTTTCCTCTGGCTCATATCTCTCAGAACCGAAAGAAAGGGGGTCGAGGGGGAACATGGCGGAATCATACTCAGGCTCGGAGAACTGGTCTCGGCTCTCGCGGGCCAACCTAGATGAATGGGTAGACGTGCCCGAAAGCGGTGCAGCTAGAGGCTGCCTAAGAGAGCGTCTACCCATCATCGTGATCTGACGAGTAAGGCGGATGAGATCTGGAGAAACTATGATCGGCAACCAAACCCTCTGTTCACCAACACAACGCGAGCTGAAGACCGTAAAGGCTCGGTCAAATTATCTTGTCAAATTTTATTAGGTGAACAAGCAATCTATCAGAGCGCTTACGTGACCTGTTGGGATACCCGATGCTACCCCAACCGACTGGCCCGCACGGAAGAGTCGGTAGTCAGCTGGAAATAGCACCGGAGGGCTCTACCTAGTGTGCGGGTCACTCTCTCGCGCAATCAAACCAACCAATGAGGGGGTAGCTCTCCCCAAGACAAAATTTTTAAGTGAGGTGTCTTTTAGGGTCAATAGTTTTAGCAATCCCAATTTTATGGTTTTTCTTTTTAATATTTTTCAATAAAAACAAAGGCCTAACGAATTTTTCGGTTCTCCTGGTTATTTAGCCAAAAACAAGGGGGAGAAGACGAAAAAGCCGATGCGCGATGAAATCAATGATGCGTGTAGAGATAGAAATGCGTACCTTTCCTCCAGCACTCTACATGCAAGTGATCCGCACAGAAATGTAAAGACAGAAAATAAACTACCTAAATGATGCAGCGGTGAAAGCCGAGTCCTAAACAAGCAAGTCTACTCGAAGAACCGTCTAACTGGTCACCGATCCTTCAAGCCAAAGGTCCGATCTCGGTTTACCCCTCCTCTGCTCAACACACTTGAGTTTAGGAGAAAGCGCTTTGCGGGGCAGGCTACGGCATGTAGGCTACGAAGGGGATGAGTCAGTTATTTTTATTAATCACTTATTAGTGGGTCCAATTAATCGCACTATAGGAACAGGCAAGCAATTAGGTGTGGGGACCCTACTAAGTACGGCACAATCAAGTAGAAAATCCTAAGTCTAGGGGCTCGATAAAAACCGCTGAAACCGGAAAAGGCAGCGAAAAACCAAAAGCCGCGAGAAAAACCGCGAAAAACCTAAGGGTCCCCCGAGCACACCGGTGCTCGGCGAAAACAGACCCGCTAAGAGTTCAAGTCCAAGAGTCTAAGTGTTTGTCCCTGTATTATTATAAAAATAATCAAATGGAATAAAACCTAAGCTAAACCTCTCCCACTCAGTCTCTCCCTCACGCTCTCCTGCGGCTCCGTATAGAAGGGAGCCGCCTCCAAGTTCCTCGGTTGCGTCGGCTTCTCGAAATCAGCCGCCTCAGTCCTCGGGCCCTTGCAAGAAAGAAATAGAGTGGTCAGACCAATAAAAATAAGCAAATAATAGCAAGAAAAATAAATGAAAATAAAATGAGGGTATATATGTAAAAAATGCCAAATAAAATAAACAAACAAAAATCAAACAAAACAAAAATAAAAGAAAATAAAATAAAACAAAATAAAGCAAAAATAAAATAAAATAAAAAGCTACGAAAAGCCGCGGACTCTGAAAAGAGCCACGAAAAGCCGCGAAAAAGAAAACGAAAATAAAACGAAAACTACTAAGCCGTGCTCCCCGGCGATGGCGCCATTCTGATGACACGAAAATCGAGCGACTAAGGTAAAGGTACTAAATGGTCGTCGCGACCTCAATCACTCAGTCGTGTCAGTCAAGAAAAATAGACCACCAATAAAGATAAAATCAAATCGAAAATCAACAACGGTCTTGCTATTTGTTTAACCTAGTATAGCGACCAGGGTCGAACACAAGGAGCACGAATTGGCCTTGCGGCCTACGAAGTAGTCAAAAAGAAAAGAAAAGAAATAAAAAGGTATTTTTGGTGGTTTTTAAGTCTTTTTATATTTTTTTGGATTTTTAAGATATTAAGAAAATAAGAAAAGCAACCAAACAAGACAATTCAACTATTTATTAAATGCACTAAAAATCAACCAAAAATTCAAATAAAAATATTTTTGTGTGTTTTTTAATTTTTACTGTTTTTAGTGAACTTTTGGGATTTTTCTGATGTTTATTTAATTTTCTAAAAATAAAACAATGTCAGAAAACTGTAGGTATTGGTAGCCGAGCTTAAGGGACTTAGATAAAATATCTAAGAGTCCCCAATAAGCCTGGAGGTATTTTTCCTGTATAGAGAAGAAAACAAAGAAAATTTGAGCACCTAAATTATTATTTTTGGGTTTTTTAGTTTATTTATTAGAATGTTTATAAGATTTTGAGTGTTTTTCAATTTTTAGGTGTTTGAGGTAATGAAAAATAGCCAAAATTGGGTAGAAAATCAAGCAAACCAAAAAAAATAGTAGGTAATTTTTTTGTAATTTTTAGATAGATTTTAATATTTTTTTGGGATTTTTAAAGTCAGACAGTGAAGAAAATGGATGTTTTTGAATTTTTAAAAATATCAAATCAAAATAAAAATGTTTCCAAAAATTCCAGAAAATTTCACACAATGGCAGGAGCCATGTATCCAATTTTCATTGGATTTGGAATATGTTTGCTATTTTATTCAAAAATAAGAAGAGGGTACTGTGTACATGGACCTAAAATACCAAGAGTCCTGGGGGGTCCTGTGCAAAATACCCAGGTGAACACACGCGTCGCGCGTGCCTGAGGCACTGATGGACCTAAATGTAAGGAAAACAAGTTCCGAGGGCTATTTGGTAATAGGTACCAAACGCCCAAGAGCTTGTCTGCAAATTTCCCAATAAAAAGCGCACATGCACAATTACTCTACGCACAGGGGTATAAAAGCAATATTCCAAAACTATTTATTCATTAAGTAACATCCAGAACTACAAGGGGGTCAATGCAAATACACCTAAGAAATCACGTGACGATGCACGTGGTCCAAGCAGACAGGGGCATAAATGCAAATACCAGAAAACTATACGGTCCAAAGTGCAAATGTACCAAACTAAAATAAACTATCTAATATTTACAGGACTCAATAGTAAAGACAAAACAAGAGGGGGGCCTAAGTGATATTTACCCCTTATTTAAGATCCGAGGGCTGAGATGGCGCCACGTGCGTGATCGGACGGTCGTGAGTCGCTGACGCCTCTTTGAGGAAGCCCTGCTCAGATCGGACGGTTGAGGATCTGCCACGTATCAGATCTGACGGTGGAAGGCAGTGGCTGAATCCTTCGTCTGGATCAACGGCGAGGAGGATGCCACGTGGAGTGATCGACGACTGTGGAATGAGGGCTCCTCTTTGCTAGATGGGCGGTCCAGATCAAATCGCCTAAGGATCAAACGGTGAAGGCTCCTCGCAAGTGGATGGCTCTGATCAAATCTGGGCGAGTGGGCACGATCAGACGGCTGCAGAGGGTGGAGGACGAACAGTTCGCCGGCGAGTTTCGCCGGCCTCGTGCATGCGCTGGGGTCCTCCTGGAAGCTCGCTGAGGATCGGGAGAAGGTGCGTGGGAAGCTTCCCCGTCTGCTGGAGGTCTCCGATGACCCAGCTGAGCTCTGGGGAGCTCCGGCAAGGTCGGCGGAGGCGGAGCTGCTGGACCTGATGGTCCAAGCCCTCAGATGGGCTTGGATGAACCTGCAAAGTATGCCAGACAACTCGCGGTCGAGGGCAAACTGCCTCGACCCCGTTAGGCGGAGTGAAGGTGGTCGGGGGGTCGATGTGGGCGAGCTCCGGTGAGGGTGTGGACGGAGGAGCTCGAACCCCAGCTCTTGTGCGAGCTGGGTTGAGTGGATGGGTGCAGAACGTGCGTGGGAGGACGGCGGAGGCTATGGTGCAGCCCGATGGTCGAATGGAAGGGTGACGTGATCGGAATCGACGGGGGATGGCGGAGGAGCGATTTGGGGGAAATCAGAAATTGACGAAGGAAGAGGAGAAGGGTCTACCTGGGTGGTCGAGTCGACTATGGGTGAGCTTGCGCAGCTCCTGGTCCTTGCCTCAAGGAGCGTCGGTCTCCGAGGCTCGAGCTCCGGCTCTGGGCAGAGCACGGCGGTGAATCTCGCCGGATCAGTGGTCTCGCACTCCCTCCTCGCTGCAACACCACGGGGGACGAGCTGTCACTCTCGCCGATGCGATGGAGGTCACTGGGGGTGGAGCGAATGAGCCAAAGATGGGAATGAAGGTGGCGGAGCTCGAGCTATATACGGTGGAGGGTCCGGGAAGATGAGGTCGGGTAGGGCAATGGAAGGCGCGGATCCCGAGGCGGTGGCTCCGGCGAGGGTGTCGGATTTGACGTGATCAATTCGGACCCGAGGTATAGGAGGAGGTGATCGGGTTTAGGTGCGAAAAATCCGAGAAGTCGGGTTACCCGCTAAGGACCCGTGGGAAGTGGTCCTGGGGGGGCAGTTGACCGGGCGGTCAACAATCCCCAGGGCCAATAGAAAGTTGCCACCTGGAAAATAATTGAAATTCGATTAAAAATAGTAAATGGCTTATTTAATTAAAACTCAAAACATGAAATATTTTTGTTTTAATATTTTCTATTTTTTTAGTGATTTTTAATTAATTTTTCAAAATAAAAATAAGGTATTTACAATATAGTACTATACATAGGTATATATACAATATAGGGTTTTTAATTTGATTTTTAATTTGTTATTTTTATACAATTTTATTCCCATTTTATATTTTATTTATTTATTACATAAAATAAGGAATAAAAAAGATATTTTTATTTTATTTTTATTATTTATATACATAAGTGAAATAAATACATATGTACATTTATATACATGGTATATTTACAAAGTATTTTTGGATTTTTAATTTTGTTCTTTTTATTTTGTTTTTGTTTTATTTTATTTTATTTATTTATACTCTATAATCTAGAATATTTACAAAACTTTTGGAAATTAATTTTATTTATTTATAAGGCTAAATAAATAGGGTTGAGTGGACTATATACAAGGTGACTATGTACATGAGTGATGTTTTTATCTTCTTTTTAATTTTTCTATTTTTATCTTATTTTTATCCTTATAAATATATACAAGTATTTACAAGCCTATTTTAGTCTCTTTTTGGGAGGAAAATATTTTTATTTTATTTACATAGATATTTACACACATGAGCCCCTATCTCCCTCTACTTTGGCTTTTATGCGGTCAGGCCCATGCTGAGCCCTCCCTTGGGTTAGGTTGCTCAATATTTATTCTAAATATTTCCCTCCTTTTCTTTTCAATCTTTATTCTTTATTTTTGCACAAAAACATGCTAATTATAGGTTTTTACACAATGCATGTTTTTGGTAATTATTTCTATTTACAACTATATACATGCATTTGCAAAGGTTTTGTAGCTAAAATATAAGAATAAAGAGTGATGAATGAGTATTCATCAGTCCTCTGCATAGGAATAGAGTTTCGGAGGTGCTTGATAAGTTAGGTTAAAGAGTTAACTTAGCGAGATCGAGATAACCAAAGACCTATGTCGCATGTTGTCACGATATAGGCATGCATCCTCTGACCGGAGATAGATGTGTTACTATATTGTTTTAGTATGTACATTTTGCAAACCAATATGTTGATGACCTAACTAAAGTCTATACACCGGCGCGCTGGTGTGCATGCAAGGGCATATGAGTAATACGATCCCTCAAAGGGATCATACAAGTTCATTTACTAAACTGGAAGACATGGGCTCACTCATGAGATATTGGGAAGAATCAAATTCCGTGCATGATCGTCTCGCTTTGGAAGCTTGACTGAATTTATAAGGATTGATATATACTTTTGGAAAGTATATTATCAACACCTAAGTATGATATATGCTTTTGGAAAGTATATGATCGATACCGACTCCCAATGATCGAATGAGAAACTTAATGATAAAACCTTGAAGTAGACAGTGTAAAATTGATCTAATACTTCAGGTTTATTCTGGGTCTTCCAGTATGTAGGATGTACAGGTATTAGGAATACCTGAGGGTGATGTGATCATAAACGATTGTATAACCATGACGCTTCTATTCCTAGGGAGTGATGAAAAGGGTCTAGATTTTAGTGACTCCTCTCAGTAGAGAAGTGATCTGATCTTGATCCAAATGTTGGACATTAATCTGAATGTGATTCAGATGCAATGAGAAGATTAGATTCACGATCTTGATTTAATCAAACATCTATGATAGGTCCGTAGGATCTAGATTTGAGATGTGATCTCAATATTCAAGTCATTATACGTGGAACAATACAATCGCCATGTCCTTATCTCCAAGTATCTGTGGATAAAGCGCATTATCCTTGAAAGAGTTTACGATAATTTCATTATTGATATATGTATCTAAGAATTGAGAAAATTGATAATTAAATGTGATTTTATTATCATGAATAATATGAATTTGATTCATATTACAAGGAGAGTTATCTAGGATAATTAAATATGATTTAATTATCAAAGATGTAAATGATGTGAATGTAATTCATATTATTTGGGCACATGAGAATAGAGATTCAAGATGATTAAATGTGATCTAGTTATCATCGATATGAATAATGTGGATAACACTATCCACATTAATCATATATATTATAAATATAATTTATAATATATAAGAGATATCTATTTGTAAATAACATTTACAAATTAAATATTGATGTGTTGATTAACATTGGACAATTAATTGAACATGTAATTTACATTTTATTTTGGATTGTTAATGTCATTCACATTTTCTCATGGCAAGATTGCAATATTCACAAAAAAAATTATGAATTTTTTGTGGAATAATTTCAACAAGTGTTGATGTAAATATTGGAGATTTCCATGGAATAATGTAATCTCGTGAGATTATATGGAGATTGTACCTTCCTACTATGGAGGGTGGACATCCACCAAATCCCATTAGGAAAGGGTGGTTGCCCCATGATGAATCCCGTATTCATCATGCTAAAATTGGTCATTTAGGCTCTGTCCCCCATCATCCACATGTAATTAATCATTAATAGAGCATTATTAGCCATCATACTTGTGTAAATAATATCTGCATTTCATCTGCATAAATTGCATTAAAAATCCCTTGTGTAAATTAGCCAAAAAGCCGCTAACTTCTCACATTTTTAGTTAATTCATCCTAACTCCAATTGACCTAAAACCACTTCCATTGTGTAGATATTATTAACCTTATTAAATAAAAAATACAAAAAAATTACTAACCCTAATAAGTGTCAAATAATCCCAAAGTCAAATTTCACATCTGACAGACTAAAATGAGCATATCTCCCACATACAGCGTCCGATTTTGGTCTACTCACTTTTAAAGTACTCCATTTTCAAATACCTTCAAAACAAGACCAATTTCATAAAATTCGGAGCTCATATGTGAAAGTTGGGTTTTGGGCCTCTTTTGCGCATTTTAACTTCTTGCTAATTTTGACCTGCGATTTTATGTGCTTAATTAACTCTTTTAATTTTGTTTCTTTTTCATTTGTGTTCTTTGATGAAAGTTTTATTAAGCGACACAAAAATCCAAATCCAGATCAAAACTAAGATCAAAGAAACTGACCAAGTCCAAGTGTCCGTTGTTGATCTGTACAAAAGTTGTGCGTTTCTCACTTCTATTTTATTTTCCTATTTTCTTATCTTTTAAAAATCCAAAAAAATTAGATTAATGTGTAAATAATTTTCTTCTATTTTATCGTATTTTTTCTAGATTTTTTATCCTCTCTAAAACCACCAAAAAAATACAAAATCTCAAAAATACGGTTTTTCGTACACATGGAAAGCCACCAAAAATACCACTTCGCACAGGTGACCTCTTTTACTCCCAGACCCTTCATGAAAGTTGTAGATCTCGACGAGACGAACAACTTTAGTGAAGAAAATTTTTCGATCCGAGGTCATCTTCTACCTCTTTTGCCCACGATAAAATCTGAAAATTTTTTGGTGCCACGTGGCAGCTCCAGGGCGTGCCACGTGGCACCCCACTGTTACTCTCTCCCCAGCCGCACCCAGGTCACGTGCCTAGAACGTGACCCATCATCTCCCACCTCCAGCCGTTGCTGCCCCCCCTCCCCCCCGCCGTTATCGACCTTCCCCCTTCCATAACCGATGGCCTTCAAACCACATCGCCTCCGGCCGTTACACACCTCCTCCATCATTGTCCAGCCGTTACCACCCCCCCTCGCCAGCCCCTATAAACCTTGCCGACCTCCACCTGGGCAAGGCATCCGCCATCTTGGGAGCTTGATATCGTGGCTGGTGACAGCAGCTGCGATTCTGGGCGAAAATCTCCACCTGGGCGTGATCCACGACATCCTCGTGCTACTACTTCCTTCTCGGAGTAGTAAGCTTCGCCGCTCGTCGCCTGCGGCTGAGGCCATCATCGGAATAGAGGCAAATTGCCCTCTCCATCTTTTAGGCAACACAAACCCTCCCCCTTTCCGTTGCAGCTTCATCTTCCCTTGCAGGTCTACCTCCAGCCGTTCAGCCACCTCCACGTTCAGCCACCGTGCGTGCAAGGCAAGCCCCGGACCCTCCGCCTCCAGCAGCCACGCAAGGCGGCTCCGCTCTCCCCCGCTCGCCCAGCAGCTCCTCCTCCGTCCTCCGCCTCCTGCTCCGCCTCTCCGCCGCGGCCTCACCCTCCGATTGCCTCTCAGCCGCACCATCGCCCACCAGCCCCGCTCGCCAGCATCCGCTCGCCGCTCGCCGCGCCTCGCCGTCGGCGCGCGGGGGTGCCGACCGCCGCGCCTCCGCCCTCGCCCAGTCCCCTCCGGCCGCCCTGCCCGCAACAACTGTGCCCCAAGGCACGGTTGCCGTCGGATCTGGGCTTATTGCCCTTGATCTGACGGCCCTTAAGCCGACACGCACCCTCCCCCAAGCCTTGAGGCTCGGGCTGACCGAGCCTAAGCTTCGGGGCATCCGAGCCTCCAGCAGCTTTGCCCGCCCCGAGCCTCAGATTCGTCACCCGAGCTCAGGCTCGGGACCCCGAGCCTCTAGGTCCGTCCACAAGTCTCCAGGCGCACGTGCGGTGTACGTGCGCGACTGGAAAAATTGCGCCGAGGCCCTCCGATCTTTCAGAAATTACAGAAATACCCCCGCCAGGGGTAAATTACGTCCAGGCCCCTCCGAGTTTTATTAATTACAGATAAGTCCTCCTAGGGACCTTTTTGCAAAGAAAACTTTATTTTTTTACATTTCAGTCCCTGCAATTTCATTTTAGCATATCTTTGTCATATGGACTCCGATTTGAGCATATAATATGTCGTTTCGAAGCTCTTTTCATGCTCTACCATTTAGTATAGTTTGTGAACAGATCTGAAGTGGTTTATTGTCAATTATTATTTGCGGATCATCACTGACTTTTGCAGGCTTCTTTTAACATACTTGTGCTTGAGAATTGAGTGATAAATTTTTGCAGGAGGTCGGATAGTGAACTCTGATTGCCATTGATGGTTAATATCACATTTAAGATTTCATAGGGGATTAATTTAGATCCATTCCTATAAGTTTATAGCCAACTATTCGAGGAATTAATTCAAAAATATTTGGAGGTCTGATCTCTCGCTTCAACTATTCTGAGCTTAAAAATTATTGATCTGAAGCATTGACTCAATTACATGTTGATCTGTGATTAATTTTGAGGAAATTATTGATCATATTATTAGAAAATTAGATACGATCCAAATCACAGATCCTGGGCATAAATTCTGTTTATTATTCTTGCATTGCATTTTCTTCGCATTTGTATTATATTTTCCCCACACAGGAATTAATCGAGCATTTATTAATTACTTAATTTGATTTAAGACCGTGCAACTAAAAATCTCCGTTCCCTGAGTTCGACCTTGGTAAACTTGCCAAGTAAAAATAGTCCACAACATTCAAAGATTGTGGTATTTTTGACGACCGAAATTCACTTCCTATACTACAATTCACGATTATTAAAGAGGTGGATTTCATGTTCATCAAATGGCGCCGTTGCCGGGGACTGGGCGAATTTTTAGGGTTTTAAATCAATTTGATAATTGATTTTTGTGAAAATTAATTTTTGTGCCTTTTTTTTCTTTCTGCATTTTATTTTTCTCTCTTACTTCTGCTACTAACTGCAAAATCTCTCTTTGCAGACTTCTGGGAGCTGGATTTTTATATTAAATCAAGGATCTGCGATGAAGACTGAATTTTAATTTTGTGAGAGAGAGTTAGTATAGATTTAATTTTTTTGCAATATTCTCAGGGTCCCTCTCTTTGAACCCTTGTAATAATTAAGACTGAACATTCCTGTGGTGTGTCGGGTCTGATTCAACCCCTTTTGTGTGGTTGGGACCCGACTTGAGTGGCGTAGGACGTAAGCACATATACGCTTGCTTGATTATTATTGATTGTGCTCGTAATCTCTAGGCCACACTTTTTCACTAATTAAACGCACTATAGATCGTTCAACATTAGCCAAATTTTAAATCAATTCTTCCCGCTAATAGAACTATCTGTTTAGGGCGTTTTTCATCTGTGCATATATCATTTAGTGTAAATTTAAAATTCCTTGTCTTGCATCCCGCATGAAGAACGCGAGGATTCACTGTAAGTCCTTCTCTTAAGCATGCATCATTGATTTACACTTGCATCGGCTTTTTCGATTCTCCCCCCTCAAGTTTTACAACTTAGGAATTAACGGAATTGGGACTGCTCGTTAGGCGTGAATTTCTGTGCTCACCTAAACTACAGTGATAACCTTAATCTAAAATTGGGACTGCTAATCAAGGTGACTGCAAATAAACTGACCTAAAATTAACTCTTGTTTGGTGGAGAGAAACCCACTCATTGTTTGTTTATGGACAAGATCGCACACCTTAGGGTAGAGCCAAAAACCGAAATACTTCATTCAGACTACTGATTTTAAAAACAATTAGCTACTTTTCAGTGAGGGTCTCGGGTAGCCGTTTACGGTCCGACTTCCCTTAGCAGAGTAGGTGGTTTAGAGGACACCGCGGAAGGCACCGTCCTCAAGTAACACGGGTAGCCGTTTACGGTCCGTACTTACACCTATACTGGCTGAGAGTAGGTGCAACTAGTTGTATGAACTCGGGACAGTCTTTGTGAAATATTTCGGCACCTAACAGCTCCGCTTAATCTGCAAGATTGTTTTGTCATTAAATTAAAATTGAAAAGATAAGCGGCCGAACCCTAACGTGCCTTCACTAGTGTTGAGTGGGTGAATCAACGTGTTTGTTTTGTGTTTGATTTGTGTGCGTCAAAGACCTTGCAATTGCAAGCAAATCGCAGTTCGCTGATCAGTCCATCCCTCTTGACAAGATGTCGGCACAGTGGTCTTCTTTCCTGATCTCCACGACCATGTCCCGATATTCTTCTTCCCCTCAGCCATCATTCTCTTCCCGCCCATACATCCCACCCTATGACCACTCTTCTTCTTGGAATAGTCCTCTCTCACATTCTAACAATTTTATGGACACGAGAGAGAGACCTGAATCGAGGATGAACAATAGAGTGACCACTATTGATAGAAGAACACAATTTCCGGTCACTAGGATATCACAACCTCTTGAACCATCCTCTACTCAGGATGAATATCCTCTTGAGTATACTCAATTTTCCTTCGACACTCCACGAGAAAACCAAAGTCAAGGAAATACAACTTATGACCAGCCCATAATGTTTATGAACAATCAATACTCTCCTCGAGGATACATGCCCGAATCACGACACATGGAGACTGATTATACAATCACTAGTCATGAGATGATTGAGGATGAGATTGCTCGGATTAATCATAGAGCAGACACTTTAACTATGAGAATATATAATCTCATCTAGTCAATGCAAAATTCAGATGAAGTGAGGCCACCACCATGCGAACCACTGGATCATCACAATCAGATACAACCACTGACCTCTGACCCCCCGACTGACCATATTACAGAAAATACCAAAAAAATTGAAAAATTTGAAAATTTAAAAAAAAATGGACAATTATGAAATGGAAGCGTTTTGCAAGAGTCTGATCTTAGAGCTTCCATTAATCAAAGCCATAGAATATGTGCCCGATCTTAAGAAATTTGTGAAGAGTAGACTAATACCCAAAAAGACGGGCAAGAAACGATCCAGGACTGAATATCATGTCATATCTATGGCTAGTTCTTTGGTGATGAATCATAAACTCAAAAGCCGTAAAGTCAAGCGGTTGACTCGGGTCACATGTGAAATTGAGGATTCTATATTTACTCATGTTCGGTTAGACGACGACTCTACATTAAACATCCTCCCCAAGTCCGTCTTTGACCAACTCAAACTCGGACAACTCAAAAAGACTAGGGTGATCGTTCAATTACCCGATCGATCTACCAAAAGACCGCGGGGGATAGTTTCTGTCGTCGTAAATTTCCGAGGAGAAAGACACAAAGTGGACTATATTGTCCTTTACATTGAGCACCCCGGAAGAATGTATGAATCTCCTATTATTTTAGGAAAGCCGTTCTTAGCCTCCGCTAAGGCGATTGTCGATTGCGAGACTCAGGAAATCAAGTTCCCGAACTCGGACCACAATGAACACGACCCCAATGACACATCATGCTCTGAGGAAAATCAACTTGAAACCAACAGTTATGATAAGGAGATAAATAATTCACATTATCAGACATATCCACATGACACACTGATACATACCCTAGGAGAGTCACCTAAGGAACTGACTGTTGGACAAACTTTGGATTCTCACCACCCTATCACTGCTCCTAGCAAAATTCAAGATTTTGGAGCTTCTGAAGAATTGGACCATATTTTTGAAGATCACCACGATTATTTGAGTGGTCCAATCTTTGAGTCGGCAGTAATTCATGAGATACTGGAACCATATAAGGAACCGACTCCAGAAACACCTGATGTCACCAAAACTCATGATCATTCCGAAGTGACATCAACACCCCCAGCCATAAACCACAAGATCCGCAGGAACACTCTCCCTCGACCAAAGCAGTGCATGACCCTTCAAGAATTGGTCGACTTTTATGGAGATTCATCTGATGAGGAACTCACAAATGCCACACCGGTTACTCAAGACAGGGAGATGAAGACTGTCCAACTTCCTTCCAATACTTTCCAAGGAAACAAACCGACCAAGAAAGTCACCTTTGACCTTAGACATCAGGTGATTTCTGACGAGTCCTCGTCCGGTCCTGATGAGGTTCATCAGATAAGTGCAATAGGTACAGCTCTGATCCAAGGGCACTTACCTCTAATCGATAAAAGTTGGAGATCCTCTGCAGACGACTACTATTCTCCTGAGGACGACTCGGACGATGGATCTTCTTCTTCTTCTTCTTCTTCTTCGTCCACCTCTTCATCACACTCATCATCTCCATACTATCTCCCTCCACACTCCCGCAAGAAGGTCTGTCGCAAACCTCCTTGATCTTGTACATCCGCAAATCTACCCGGTTCCCCATCTGTATTTATCCGATTATACTTAGGCTGACCTGAGCCTAAGTATAGGGGGACCGCTACCATTGTTTATACTTCACTTCTCTTCTTTTGTTTTTTCTGTATTTAGTACGAGCTATGTCTACATTTCACTTTGTGCCATGAGGACATAGCACAAGCTAAGTATAGGGGAGTGTATTTGTATATATTTTATCTACTTTATCCATAGCTCGTACTTTTTCATTTTTATCTAACATCGGGGGTGGGTACGAGTAGTGTGTATAATACCTGTTTTCCAAAAAAAAATAAAAAAAAAACAACAAAAAAAAACTTTTGCATTAAAAAAAAACATCACTCATGGTCTTGCATTTCATCAAGCATTTCATGCATTCCTTGGTTGATATATTCTTGGCACATTCACTATCACTCAAGGCTTGAGGATTTTTGAGGACACTTGATTTCTGAAATCTTGAGATTCTGAGTTAGCCTGCCTTAGTCATTAGGGTTTTTAGAACTTAATAATCCACACTTCCCTAGTTTGAAAGATTTGAGCGCTATATTGCACTCTTCATCTCTAACATTCAAAAAGAATATGATCAGCACAATCACTTTCACAACTGCATGATTGATGAGATGAGTTGAGATATCACTTGAGGAACTAGGACTAGAGATTTGAGTTTAGACCCGATCTGATGATATTCGAGGATGGGATAAAGTTAATGAAGGCTGCAGAAAACCTGAGTGTCAGCAAAAACCCAGCCAGTATGTGAACAAGTTCATATGCTATCTTTTTGATATTGACCTAAGTGCCAGGGTGTGATGAAACTTAATGAAAATTGTTGATCAGTGTGCGCCAACTTTTGGTAAAAGCAGTGGAGCTAGCCAAAAAAAAAGAAATGTCAAAGAAAAGCTCTATCATCCAAAGTCAAATTCTAAATGAGCTTCCACCAATGGCGAGCGCTCCCAAACATTTTCAAAGTGTCCACTTGGACCAAGCGCTAATTAGGACCAAGGAGTCGGGCTGACACCATAAAAGGGCTCTGCATCGTAAGCGATACAAGTCTGGGTGTCGAAGGTATCTTAGATACTCAAAAGAGACACACCCCGGTGTACTCCCAGAAAAACAAGTGCAGACGACTCCAAATTCTCTTGACGGACACATTGATCAACAAAATAAAATATACTTGTGTTGAGTAATAAGGCACTCGAGAGGCACCTTGTTCCAATGAAAGGGAGAGAAAATCAGACACAATCCTATGCCCTCCATCAACTGGCCGTCCATCTACACCTTCATGTCTGACAAACTAATGAGACGGTTGACTGAAGCAAGAATAGACTTATTCCCTAGGGTTGAGGGTCAGGTCTAGAGGAGAGTCTCTTGGATTGGAACTTTGGGTGATGCCCCAACTCGACTCTCATGAAATGCAGTACACTTAAAATCATATCCTTATATTATATGTACAAACAGAGAGTCTGAAAATTAGAGAAGTTGGGTTCCTTTTGATTAAAGCTTGGTTGAGCCAGAATTTTAGGATCACTCAAATTAAGGGTCTTCTAAGAATTAAGCCTTGAAAATTCACATGCACAGTCAGGATGTAATCAACTAAGTCATTCATTCATGCTCGGGGACGAGCATGGTCTAAGTATAGGGGTATGATGAATCCCGTATTCATCATGCTAAAATTGGTCATTTAGGCTCTGTCCCCCATCATCCATATGTAATTAATCATTAATAGAGCATTATTAGCCATCATACTTGTGTAAATAATATCTGCATTTCATCTGCATAAATTGCATTAAAAATCCCTTGTGTAAATTAGCCAAAAAGCTGCTAACTTCTCACATTTTTAGTTAATTCATCCTAACTCCAATTGACCTAAAACCACTTCCATTGTGTAGATATTATTAACCTTATTAAATAAAAAATACAAAAAAATTACTAACCCCAATAAGTGTCAAATAATCCCAAAGTCAAATTTCACATCTGACAGATTAAAATGAGCATATATCCCACATACAGCGTCCGATTTTGGTCTACTCACTTTTAAAGTACTCCATTTTCAAATACCTTCAAAACAAGACCAATTTCATAAAATTCAGAGCTCATATGTGAAAGTTCGGTTTTGGGCCTCTTTTGCGCATTTTAACTTCTTGCTAATTTTGACCTGTGATTTTATGTGCTTAATTAACTATTTTAATTTTGTTTCTTTTTCATTTGTGTTCTTTGATGAAAGTTTTATTAAGCGACACAAAAATCCAAATCCAGATCAAAACTAAGATCAAAGAAACTGACCAAGTCCAAGTGTCCGTTGTCGATCTGTACAAAAGTTGTGCGTTTCTCACTTCTATTTTATTTTCCTATTTTCTTATCTTTTAAAAATCCAAAAAAATTAGATTAATGTGTAAATAATTTTCTTCTATTTTATCGTATTTTTTCTAGATTTTTTATCCTCTCTAAAACCACCAAAAAAATACAAAATCTCAAAAATACGGTTTTTCGTACACATGGAAAGCCACCAAAAATACCACTTCGCACAGGTGACCTCTTTTGCTCCCGGACCCTTCATGAAAGTTGTAGATCTCGACGAGACGAACAACTTTTGTGAAGAAAATTTTTCGATCCGAGGTCATCTTCTACCTCTTTTGCCCACGATAAAATCTGAAATTTTTTTGGTGCCACGTGGCAGCTCCAGGGCGTGCCACGTGGCACCCCACTGTTACTCTCTCCCCAGCCGCACCCAGGTCACGTGCCTAGCACGTGACCCATCATCTCCTACCTCCAGCCGTTGCTGCCCCCCCCCCCCCGCCGTTATCGACCTTCCCCTTCCATAACCGATGGCCTTCAAACCACATCGCCTCCGGCCGTTACACACCTCCTCCATCATTGTCCAGCCGTTACCACCCCCCTCGCCAGCCGCTATAAACCTTGCCGACCTCCACCTGGGTAAGGCATCCGCCATCTTGGGAGCTTGATATCGTGGCTGGTGACAGCAGCTGCGATTCTGGGCGAAAATCTCCACCTGGGCGTGATCCACGACATCCTCGTGCTACTACTTCCTTCTCGGAGTAGTAAGCTTCGCCGCTCGTCGCCTGCGGCTGAGGCCATCATCGGAATAGAGGCAAATTGCCCTCTCCATCTTTTAGGCAACACAAACCCTCCCCCTTTCCGTTGCAGCTTCATCTTCCCTTGCAGGTCTACCTCCAGCCGTTCAGCCACCTCCACGTTCAGCCACCGTGCGTGCAAGGCAAGCCCCGGACCCTCCGCCTCCAGCAGCCACGCAAGGCGGCTCCGCTCTCCCCCGCTCGCCCAGCAGCTCCTCCTCCGCCCTCCGCCTCCTGCTCCGCCTCTCCGCCGCGGCCTCGCCCTCCGATTGCCTCTCAGCCGCACCATCGCCCACCAGCCCCGCTCTCCAGCATCCGCTCGCCGCTCGCCGCGCCTCGCCGTCGGCGCGCGGGGGTGCCGACCGCCGCGCCTCCGCCCTCGCCCAGTCCCCTCCGGCCGCCCTGCCCGCAACAACTGTGCCCCAAGGCACGGTTGCCGTCGGATCTGGGCTTATTGCCCTTGATCTGACGACCCTTAAGCCGACACGCACCCTCCCCCAAGCCTTGAGGCTCGGGCTGACCGAGCCTAAGCTTCGGGGCATCCGAGCCTCCCGCAGCTTCGCCCGCCCCGAGCCTCAGATTCGTCACCCGAGCCTCAGGCTCGGGACCCCGAGCCTCTAGGTCCGTCCACAAGTCTCCAGGCGCACGTGCGGTGCACGTGCGCGACTGGAAAAATTGCGCCGAGGCCCTCCGATCTTTCAGAAATTACAGAAATACCCCCGCCATGGGTAAATTACGTCCAGGCCCCTCCGAGTTTTATTAATTACAGATAAGTCCTCCCAGGGACCTTTTTGCAAAGAAAACTTTATTTTATTTACATTTCAGTCCCAGAAATTTCATTTTAGCATATCTTTGTCATATGGACTCCGATTTGAGCATATAATATGTCGTTTCGAAGCTCTTTTCATGCTCTACCATTTAGTATAGTTTGTGAACAGATCTGAAGTAATTTATTGTCAATTATTATTTGCGGATCATCACTGACTTTTGCAGGCTTCTTTTAACATACTTGTGCTTGAGAATTGAGTGATAAATTTTTGCAGGAGGTCGGATAGTGAACTCTGATTGCCATTGATGGTTAATATCACATTTAAGATTTCATAGGGGATTAATTTAGATCCATTCCTCTAAGTTTATAGCCAACTATTCGAGGAATTAATTCAAAAATATTTGGAGGTCTGATCTCTCGCTTCAACTATTCTGAGCTTAAAAATTATTGATCTGAAGCATTGACTCAATTACATGTTGATCTGTGATTAATTTTGAGGAAATTATTGATCATATTATTAGAAAATTAGATACGATCCAAATCACAGATCCTAGGCATAAATTCTGTTTATTATTCTTGCATTGCATTTTCTTCGCATTTGTATTATATTTTCCCCACACAGGAATTAATCGAGCATTTATTAATTACTTAATTTGATTTAAGACCGTGCAACTAAAAATCTCCGTTCCCTGAGTTCGACCTTGGTAAACTTGCCAAGTAAAAATAGTCCACAACATTCAAAGATTGTGGTATTTTTGACGACCGAAATTCACTTCCTATACTACAATTCACGATTATTAAAGAGGTGGATTTCGCGTTCATCACCCCCCCCCCCCCCCGTAATGGAAGGAGGCAATCTTGCTTCCATGTATCTCCATGTTTGAATGATTTAATTTAGGATTAATTTATATTGATTTATCAATATATATTTAATCTAAATTAAATTAATTATTATTGTGTTTTTACAACAAAATCTTGGCCATTGAAAGAAGCACGAATCAATCTCATCCATTGATTTTGTGTAGTCCATGGATTGTGATCCATGGACTCCCAAAATACTATATAAGAAGAGGTACCCCTTGCTCTTCAAAGTTACAGATACAACAACATATGCTCTCTCTCTCTCTCATTCTCTACATGTCCTCTCTCTCATTGTGGTCGTCCACCATGGAGCCCTAGAGAGAGCCGCCATCACTGCATGGTCGTCGTTATGTTGTCGGATTGTTTGCTCGTGGATCTCCGTCTCCTTCGGTGCACCTCGCTCGTGAAGAAGACATCGGATATCGTGTGACAACATGAGATTTGCTGCTTGGATCATCAACATGGATTGTGAGAAGCATGCGTTTCATCAACATGCTCGCAAGTGTCTCCTCTGTCGGATCGGACTTGAGACAGGAGGTCTCTTCATTTAGAGACTTGATCGCAACCATGCTTCAAGAGGTAACCCTAATACGTGTTTGTTGTTTAGATAAAATGATCCGAGAATTGTTCTTCGATCATGTGATTTCATCGCATGAAACTTTTATTAAATTATGTTGCCTCGAGTAATAAGTGCGACTAGTCGCTCTCGATTGCATACGGTGTGATCCTCACGCTTCTGTGATGCGCTTAAGGATTTTTCCATCCTTCAGTTCTTAATTAGGTGGTACGAAGTGTAGGTGGAAGAACTCGCCCCTAGTGAGTTTAGATCTGACGGTACACACGACTTTAACCACCCGGAGCCCTCTGATGGGCTCTACATGTTCCTGAAGTCATTCCACAGCTCCTAGATTCCTCAAGGATGACCGGAGACCATGGAGCGGTCCTAAGAACTCAAGTTTTTTCTAATGGACATGGGAGGTATCTTTTGAATCAAATGGGGCTCAGACATCCCCTTCAAGACCTGCAAAGATACTCAGATAAATGAAGATGCAAACGTGCATGATCTTGGTTGTTATTTGGCAAGTTTGGAGGTGAATTGGTGAAGGGTGGTCGAGGCCCGACGAGGTGGTGGAATTGGACTTCGAAGTCCAGATCAATGGTGATCCGAGGGAGCTGATGGGTTGTATAGGTGAAGAAGTGAAAGGCTAGGAAATGGGGTGATCGTGGTCGTCGGAGAAAGAGTAGAATGGTGAGTCACAGTGGTCATTCCTAAAACGCAAGCTAAAACATGAATCAAAACACAGAATAAAAGTGCAAAATCAAAAACTACAACTAATGAACACCTAGAAATGAAAAAAAGCACATCTCATACCTGGGTTTGACGCTAGGGAGCTGAGGTGTCCGAAGAGTCGCCTTGGGTGCACCTCCCTCCTCCTTCATCCATTCCAGACCTCAAGGGACCACACGCTATCACCGGGATGAATGCTAGGCCAAAGTTAAAGGGATTTAAGACTTAGAAAAGGGACCAAAGATCAAAGAATGGCGGATAGGGTGACTATATACAGTAAGTGAAGTGAACTTCGATGAAGGATGGGACATAGAGGGTGAAGGAAATGATTAAGGTGGCGAGCGACGAAGATCTTGGAGGATCGAGGGAGATTTTTCGTATAGTGCGTGGAGCGATTAGATGAAGAAATCAGTCGGAAAATGGGAAGAAAAGGTTGGATTAAGCACATCTGACAAGTCAGAGGTTCTAGGGAGGCAGTTGACCAAGGTCAACCAAAGGAGTTTTCTGGTTGGTCCACATGGACCAACCAGATAATTCCAATAAAGGAATGTTTTGTTAAATAAATAATAAATACTAAGTGATTTTATAAAATTTTAGTTACAAAACAAAAAATGTTTATTATTTAAGTAGTATTTTATCCTTATTTTTATTTATTTTTATGGGTTTATTTATTAGGAATTTTTACACCCATAACCCTGAGTAGTTTTGCAATAACATTCATAACCCTACATAATCGCGAATTACGCTCAGGACCATGAATAAGTGTGTCGTCTTACACCTATAACCTTCCGTTACTTTACTTCGTTAACTAAACCAAATATTGAGTTAATCTAACCGACCAACGATCTAACAGCTATAATTAGCCTAAATAGAAAAATATCCCAGGTATTTCTCCTGAGGCAGCACAACGACGGGACTGGGGGTGGGGGTTGCAGGCAAGTCGGACGTCGAGGGTGAGCTTCGTCGGGTGCATGGTGGGCTTCGAGCTGGGTGGATGTGCTTCATCTGGTCGGGGGCATTGGAGGGAGGGGGAGCTTTGAGCTTCCAAACTGGGCGGGGATGCGGTGAGGGGGGAGGGCTTCGAGCTTCCACACTGTGCGGGGATGCGGCAGGAGGAAGGGCTTCGTCTGGGGGGGGAGCTTCTGCTGGGCGGAGGCGCGATGAGGGAGGGGGAGCTTCGTCTGAGCGAGGGAGGCTGGGTCTCTACAGGTTGGTCTTCGATGGGCTGAGCGGCACGCAGTGGGCTTCGAGCTGGGTGGAGGCGCTTCGTCTGGTCGGGGGCGCTGGAAGGAGGGGGAGCTTCGAGCTTCCAGACTGGGCAGGGATGCAGCAAGGGGGGAGGGCCTCGAGCTTCCACACTGCGCGGGGATGCAGTAGGAGGGAGGGCGTCATCTAGGCGGGAGGGGGGGGAGCTTCCACTGGACGGAGGCGCTACGAGGGAGGGGTTTAGACATGCGAGTCCACGGCAAGCCATTATGCAATAAATGTTATTGCGAATATCATTCCCTGATCTGAAATGAAGAATAAATAATTTGCATAATAGGTCCCTTAGTACAATTAGGGTTATGCACCATGGCCATCTCAATAATCATACAGTTGTTGATTCAATAATTGAATCATAGAGGTTGGTGCTTGGATGAATATCTAAATGCTTCGATTGAGGACTCATCAAGCACCGTCAAATGATTGTTAAGATGTGATCTCCAGCCTGAGTAGGAGATGGCAATCCTTTCTCTCATAGGCTGATATCTTACCGACCTCTTAATGCAGGTCATCTGCATAAGAATAGAGATTCAGAGGTGTCAGATTAGTTAGGTCAAAGAGTTGACTTCACGAGATCGAGATAACCAAAATCCTATATCGTATGCTGTCATGATATAGGCATGTATCCTCTGACCGGAGACAGATGTGTTACTATATGTCTGAGTATGTACATTTGGCAGACCAATAGGTTGATGACCTAACAAGGTCTATACACCGGCATGCTGGTATGCATATAAGGGCATATGAGTAATACGATCTCTCAAAGGGATCATATAGGTTCATTACTGAACCGGAAGACATGAGCTCACTCACGAGATATTGGGAAGAATCAAATTCCGTGCGTACGATCGTCTCGCTTTGGAAGCTTGACTGAATTTGTAGGTTTGATATATACTTTTGGAAAGTATATGATCAAGACTTAGGTATGATATATGCTTTTGGAAAGTATATGATCGATACCAACCTCCAATGATCAAATGAGAAACTTACTGATAAAACCCTGAAGTAGACAGTATAAAGTTGATCTAATACTTCGGGTTTATTCTGAGTCTTCCAGTATGCAGGATGTATAGGTATTGGGAATACCTGAGGGTGATGTGATCATAAACGATTGTATAACCATGACGCTTCCATTCCTAGGGAGTGATGAAACAAGTTTGGATTTTAGTGACTCCTATCAGTAGATAAGTAATCTGATCTTGGTCCAAATGTTGGACATTGATCTGAATGTGATTCAGATATAATGAGAAGATTAGATTTGCGGTCTTGATTTTATTAAGCATTTGTGGGAGGCCCGAGATCTAGATTTAAGATGTGATCTCAATATCCAAGTCACTATACGTGGAACAATACAATCGCTCTGTCCTTATCTCCAAGTATCCACGGAGAAAGCGCATTATCCTTGAAAGTGTTCACGGATAATTTCGTTGTTGATATATGTATCTAAGCATCAAGAAAATTGATAATTAAATGTGATTTAATTATCATGGATAATATGAATTTGATTCATATTATAAGAGAAGTTATCTGAGATAATTAAATGTGATTTATTTATCAAAGATATGAATAATGTGAATGTGATTCATGTTATTTGGGCACATGAGAAAAGGAGATCCAAGATGATTAAATGTGATTTAGTTATCGTGGATAAGAATAATGTGGATAGCACTATCCATATGAATCATATATATTATATAATTATAATGTGATTTATAATATATTATAGAGAGCATATTGTGATTTATAATTATTGATTAATTGTTAATGTGAATTATATTTACATTGAACAATTAATTGAAAATATAATTACATTTAATTTTGGGTTGTGAATGAGATTCACATAATTTCAATGGTATGGTTGATATTTTCCATAAGATAATTTGGAATTATTTTTTGGTGAAAATATTATCGACAAGAGATCATGATATAATCATGAGATAATGAGATCTCACGAGATAATGAGATCTCATGAGATATTGAGATCTCATGAGATGATGGTAGCCGTCCCCTTATTTTAGGAGATTGGTTTAGTCTTCTCATTATCCTATCTTTAGTCAAAAGTGATTTAATTTGAGATTAATATATTGATATCAATGATAATCAATTTGAATTAAATCACTTGTTGTTGTGTTTTACCAACAACAATCCTAACCGTTGAAAGGGACACAATCAATCTCATCCGTTGATTATGTGTTGTCCATGGATTGGGATTCATGGACTCCCAAAACCCTATATAAGAAGAGGCATCCCTTGCTCTTTGATACACTTGAATCAATGAATGCTCTCTCTCTCTTTCTCTCTACACGCCCATTCTCTCTATCTCTCATGTGGCCGTCCACCATGGATGCCCTAGAGAGATCCTCCATCGCCGTAGCGTCCTCGTTATGCTGCCTGACCGTTTGCTCGTGGATCTCCATCTACTTCGGCGTGCCTTGCTCATGAAGAAGACGTCGTATCTCGTTTGTCGAGATCAGGAGATCCGTGGCTTGGATCATCAACATTGATTGCAAGAAGCCATGTCTCATCCACGCGCTCGAAAGCGTCTCCTCCATCGGATCGGACTTGAGACAGGAGGTCTCTTTGTTTAGAAACTCGATCGCAACCATGCTTCAAGAGGTAATCCTATTACTTTTTTTGGTTTAGATGAAACGATCCTAGAAGTGTTCTTGGATCATGTGTTTTCATCACATAAAAGTTTTTAATTTCCGCTGCATCGAGCAACTAGTGAGACTAGTCGCTCCCGATCGCATTCGATGCGATCGTCAAGTTTTCATGATGCGCTTGAGGATTTTCCCGTATCCTTCAAGTGGTATCAGAGCCAGGTTGTCGAAAGTTTTGGATTATATCCATTAACCTACAAAGATCGGCTCGTTTGGGTTGGTGAAGATTTTAGCATTTCAAATTTCGCAGCCCTGTCTTGTGATAAAATTTAGGCCCTGTTTAAAATGTTTAAATACAAAATTTAAATTAGATAATGTTCTCCATTAATTAAGGAAGTAGTAGGATTTGAGTTTGCGTAATTTGGATTCCGTTTTGCTCAAGATATGATCATTTTGTTGACCATATATCCACAGTTTCGGGGATGGCGATTAAAGACGTGATTAAGATATTAATTACGGTTTTAAAATGCATGAAAATACGTAATTATCATATGGTTTCATTTTTAAATCAAGTTGTCAATCTCGGAAATTGATTTTGCTTAATTTGGATTTAAAATGAATGAGATATGCTATTTTTAGTTAGCGAGGGTCACTGATGGAAATTGCATCATTATCCGAAACCTTATGATTGTCATTTAAGAAAATTGCAAGATTAATAGTTAATTTCCTGAAAATAATTGTGGATACTATTTGAGAAATATTAGAACAATATTATTCTCTTAAACGACATTAACTCAACCAACGATTGATTAGATTAGATCTTGATCACCAATTGGTTGCTTGATACACATTCCAACAAACATTGTTTTCATGAAAACTCTAGTTTATCCTACAATAGTTGTAGGACAACTTTTACATGCAAAACCTTGTAGCTTGAATAGGATTGGGATTTGTTTAGCAAATCTCCTTATAATATTATCAAAATGGTTTTGATGAATATTATATGTTATAATTTCGGTTGAAAAACAGATGATCATCTCAAGTACAAAGTGATTGACTCGGCATTGCTTTTTCCTGAAGCAGATATGGTGTCTAGTTGGGGATCGCTGGGGTAGCGGGTCGCACCGGTTGCGGTTTGTCCCACTCCCGCCGGTACTGGCCATGACAGCAGGTAGGAAACGAATGATTCCTAAGAGATCACGATGTATTTTCTAATTATTAAAATTCGAATAATACATATTTGAGATAATACCATATTTCAAGTAACAATTAAAATGTTTGTTGAATATTAATTGGATCATTAATTTAATATGATTGGATTAATTGGAATTCAATTAAAATTAAAACACTCTATTATGAATAGAGTTGTTATTTCCCTTGGAAGAATTAATCATAATGAATATGATTCATAATGATTAATTAGAATTTGAATATGATATGAAGGATCACATAAGTGACATCCATGGTCTCCCGTCAAGGTGAAGGGTTCCGTCGCCATATATTGTATGTACGAAGATGCCTGTCCGAAGTGATAGCTCTTGCATACAATCCATTTGGATCGGGCTCTTCGCTTCTCGAAAGAGTAAGGCTGTATACGTAGTGACCCCAATATCGGGTCCTCATATTATTGGGGCTATATTGGATTGCGTATAGCAAGTTTTAAGCCTGTTGACGGTTGGTTCAATTAATGACGAGTCAACATCACCTTAGGGATGGTGGGCCCGGGTTTTAAAGACCGAATTGGGAGATGCAAGTTGGACTTGCAAGGCAGAATGTGTTCCCGCTTCTTTTTATCCGAGTTACATGTTCTCATGTTATTGGGATGTAACAAAGATAAGGAAGGAGATCCCAAATCTTGCTTGAGATATAATGGTAAGTATATCTCTTACATTGAAAGTGATTAAGGGAATGAACTTTCAGTGTTGACAAGGCAAGACAACTTTGATATAAAAACTCCTAAATCAAAGTAAAATATGTATATATATACACTTATGCAAATTTCTTATTTCAGATAATCCTTCATTAAATCCACTCAATGTTATATTCAATAATAACCAGTAAAATATCATGGATTGGACTCATGATCCAGATATTGTACTTGCAAATGTACACATAATGTATGTGGTTGCAATGTGCAAGTTTCCTCAACATAATGAGGAATGACAATTAAATAAGACAATAAGGCATCACCTTAGGGTTTTTATGTCTCTATAGTCTTGATCTTTCATCGAGTATACTTTGGAAGTGACATGTCGATGATGATCATAATTGCCAATTAATCCTTACAAAACCCTAAGAAGATATTCTGGCATACATATGTGCTCTTGACATTTATCATGAATGACATGGCTCACTACATCATGCAGAATGGTAGCTCTATAAGAGATGATGTATTCAAAATGTATGAATACCTACCTGAACCAATGCTTTAAGAGTCTAGATGGATGTAGACATGATGAGTGTCATCATTCTACTGTCTATACTCTAATCATTCATGAAGCTTCATAATATTCATATTGTATGAATTTAATGAAGCATGTATAAATATTGAAATGCTCTTACATTGAATTCTTTTGAATTTAATATAAGAGATCCTTAGTCTTAAGCAATGGTTGTTTATAGATGAAGGGAGCGTAGTGGAAGCATGGGTCAGACCCGAGTAAGAAGGAAAGTCAAAGAGTTGACCTACTTCTGTGACTTCCATATGACATCCAAAGAGTTGGATGAATGCCAATACTGCAATAAGTTGGTGTGTTGATAGTATGACTATCAAGTCTCTCTAGAATCCTTAGAGAAGGACTCGGATAGAGCACCAGAATAATCTACATTTAATCATTGAAATTGACTTTCTTATAAGATAAGATTAAAGTTTATTCTTCTAATGACACTTGCAATTGTTGCATATGTTTTAGAAGACTGGAAAATTTGATCTTAAGGTTTATAGTTATCCATATGGATATTGATGCAATTGTTGCAACAATCTCTATTTGATAGATGGACTTCAAATTTTCATTAGGAGAGCCCTTTGTCTTAGAGAATGTCTCTATGACCTAGATATAAGAATACACTCATAGTTTATTTCTAAATGTTGGAAATAAACATGAATTATGAAATAAACCTATCATAAAGAGTTATGATGGATATATTTCAGATCGTAATCTAACATCTAGTTGACTCCACAAAATTAGAAAATTAATGAATGGTTCATTAATATTTCTAATACTGAAAGTTGATCTTTAAAAGATCAATAGGAGGATGAAGATCATTTGACAAAGATCTGGCATCAAGTTTTGGACATATGTTTCTTGATGAGATCAATGGACTAGTAAGATATGAAACTTTAGAATGTCTAAAATTTCAAATCTTACATACTTATGAATATTGTTTTTAAAGTAAAATGTCCAATACAACCTCCTTTTGGGAAAGGTGTAAGATGTCAAGGTATTCAAGATCTCATACATATTGATGTATGTGGATCATCTATATCATAATAAACATTATGGATATGTGATATCTATTTATGAGTATGTATGATATGAGATTTCTTCTCTTCACCTAAGAAACATTTGAAATGTTCAAATATTTCATAAATTTGGTTTGGAACCAAAGTCTGAAGAAAGATGAAATGAATTTGATCTAACCTAGGCAGCTTGTACCTGTTAGATAAATTCAAAGAATACCTTATGAAGATATGAATATCATTTCAATATCAATCCTCCTAACACACCTAAACTCAGTAGAGTTGTAGGGAGATACAATTGGATCACGTGTGATATGATTTGATCAATGATGAATTTTGGCATAATTTCTTCTTATTTTCCTGGTATATATGTAGTAGAGACTACATTATATATCCTTAATGAGTTTTCATGCAAGTAAGCTAGAATCGAGCACTAGAGAGTGCTACTTCATTAGGAAAATAAAGGATGGTATTGGATACCTACTTTATAACCCTGAGATTCTTAAAAGATCTCGTCTCTGAGAATGTGATTCTTAGAGGATGACTCTCTTGAGAATCAAGATGAAAATGAAGTAAAGGAACTCGTTGAGATGATAATGAGGCTCCAAACGGAAACTAAAAGGATAATTAAAGATGAAACACAAATATCTCTTCAAATGAGTTTGAGGATGTATTCCATGTGTCAGTTAAGTCTGACAATGATTGGATTTCATGTGATGAAACTCCTGAGGATCATGACATGGAAAGATGGATGTTAGCAATAAAAGTCTAAGGTAGACTTCATATACAAGTGTTGTATATGGACCCTCGAGGATCCACCTATATGGGTAAGACCCGTTAAGGTGTAAATGGATCTTCAAGAGAAAGGGAATCTGATGAGAAGGTAGAGACCTTCAAAGCACGGTTCGTAGCCATGAGCTATACACTAGAAGAGAAGATATTGCTTGAAATAAGACTTGCTCTTCAGTGACCATGCTTAAACCCATCAGAATATTGCTGACTATAGCTACACAACTTGACTTTGACATCTGCAAGATGAAAGTCAATATTGCATTCCTCTATGAATACCTCTTTAAGGATATTCACATGAAGTAGCCCCAGGGCTTCATGGTCGAGGAAAGCAAGATGTGCAAGCTAAAGAAATCCATCTATGGACTCAAATAAGCTTCTTGTAGCTGGAACATAAGATTTGATGAAATTATAAATGTTATGATTTCTGATAGAATCTTGATGAACCATGTGAAGCTTAGTGGGGGTGCCATTGTGTTCATTATGCTAAATGTAGATAATATCCTAATCATTTGGAATGATATAAGGATGATAATAAGTGTTTTATAGAGTGGCTATTCCATATCTTGAAATATGATTTCAAGGATACCTCTTGGATCTTAGTTCTGAAGTTGTTCAGAAGCAAAGAGAAGAGGATATTGGGACTGTCACATTTGTAGTACACCTTGGAAATATTCCATTTTTGAAAATTCCAAGAAAGGCTTTCTTCCCTTAAGATTTGTTATTGACCTATCTAAAGGGATATCACCTCAAAGAGTTGAGGAAGTGAATGCTAGAACTGCTTGCACTTGTGCATCAGTTACGAGAAGCTAAGTGTATGCTAGATGTGTACAAAAGCCAGACTTCTGCCATGCAGTGGGAGTAGTAAAGTGTTGCTAATACTACTATGGAGAGAAAACACTTGATTGCAGTTATAACAAAATCTTCATAGATGACAAGATTTTTGAGATAGTGATCTCAAAGTCTTATCTTCAAAAACGTAAGACTTTATAGATAGGGTCTAAAAGGTCTTAACTTTGGATACCTTTGGAGATAGAGATCTCCAGGAATAAGGGTATTCTGATGAGGATTATGGAAATACTGGTTATAATAATTGTTAAGCTATAGTATCAAGGACATTATAACCGCTTTATCAAGATTGAGTATTGATTGCATAAGATGCAACATTTGCATTAGATGCGAGCACTGTTACTAGGGATATGCAAGTGCCGTAAAAGGACTTGGCGTAGTCTCACGGGAACAGAGTGACTGATCAGCTTACCTAGATATTTTCTAAATAGCCTATGATTGTCACATGAGTGTGTGTTTAAATGATTAGCCCATTATTGGCTCTTTGGGCTAGTGGGAGATTGTTGGACATGCAAGCCCACGATGAGCCATTATGCAATAAATCTTATTGCAAATATCATTCCCTGATCTGAAATGAAGAATAAATAATTTGCATAATAGGTCCCTTAGTACAATTAGGGTTATGTACCATGGCCATCTCAATAATCATACAGTTGTTGATTCAATAATTGAATCATAGAGGCTGGTGCTTGGATGAATATCTAAAAGGTTAGATCGAGGACTCATCAAGCACCGTCAATGATTGTTAAGATGTGATCTCCAGCCTGAGTAGGAGATGGCAATCCTTTCTCTCATAGGCTGATATCTGATCGACCTCTTGATGCAGGTCCTCTGCATAGGAATAGAGATTCAGAGGAGTCAGATTAGCTAGGTCAAAGAGTTGACTTGACGAGATCGAGATAACCAAAGTCCTATATCGTATGCTATCATGATATAGGCATGCATCCTCTGACCGGAGACAGTTGTGTTACTATATGTTTGAGTATGTACATTTGGCAAACCAATAGGTTGATGACCTAACCAAGGTCTATACACCGGCGCGCTGGTGTGCATATAAGGGCATATGAGTGATACATTCTCTCAAATACATGTTCATTACTGAACCGGAAGACATGAGCTCACTCATGAGATATTGGGAAGAATCAAATTCGTGCGCACAGTCGTCTCGCTTTGGAAGCTTGACTGAATTTGTAGGTTTGATATATACTTTTGGAAAGTATATGATCAAGACCTAGGTATGATATATGCTTTTGGAAAGTATATGATTGATACCAACTCCCAATGATCAAATGAGAAACTTATTTATAAAACCCTGAAATAGACAATATAATGTTGATCTATTACTTCAGGTTTATTCCGAGTCTTCCAGTATGCAGGATGTACAGGTATTGGGAATACCTGAGGGTGATGCGATCATAAACGATTGTATAACCATGACGCTTCCATTCCTAGGGAGTGATGAAACGGGTCTGGTTTTTAGTGACTCCTCTCAGTAGAGAAGTAATCTGATCTTGGTCCAAATGTTGGACATTGATCTGAATGTGATTCAAATATAATGAGAAGGTTAGATTTGCGGTCTTGATTTAATCAAGCATCTTTGGAGGCCCGAGATCTGGATTTGAGATGTGATCTCAATATCCATGTCACTATACGTGGAATAATACAATCGCCTTGTCCTTATCTCCAAGTATCCACGGAGAAAGCGCATTATCCTTGAAAGAGTTCACGGATAATTTCATTGTTGATATATGTATCCAAGCATCAAGAAAATTGATAATTAAATGTGATTTAATTATCATGGATAATATGAATTTGATTCCTATTATAAGAGAAGTTATCTGAGATTATTAAATGTGATTTAATTATCAAAGATATGAATAATGTGAATGTGATTCATGTTATTTGGGCACATGATAAAAGGAGATCTAAGATGATTAAATGTGATTTAATTATCACAGATATGAATAATGTGGATAACATTATCCATATTATTCATATATATATATTATAAATGTTATTTATAGTATATTAGAGAGAGCATATTGTGATTTATATTTGTTGATTAATTGTTAATGTGAATTGAATTTACATTGAACAATTAATTGAAAATATAATTACATTTAGTTTTGGGTTGTGAATGAGATTCACACAATTTCAATGGTATGGTTGATATTTTTCATAAGATAATTTGGAATTATATTTTGGTGAAAATATTACCGACAAGAGATCATGATAAAATCATGAGATAACGAGATCTCATGAGATAATGAGATCTCATGAGATATTGAGATCTCATGAGATGATGGTAGCCGTCCCCTTATTTTAGGGGATTGGTTTAGTCTTTTCATTATCCTATCTCTAGTCAAAAGTGATTTAATTTGAGATTAATTATATTGATTTATCAATGATAATTAATTTGAATTAAATCACTTGTTGTTGTGTTTTACCAACAACAATCCCGTTGAAAGGAACACAATCAATCTCATCCGTTGATTGTGTGTTGTCCATGGATTGGGATCCATGGACTCCCAAAACCCTATATAAGAAGAGGCATCCTTGCTCTTCGATACACTTGAATCAATGAATGCTCTCTCTCTCTACACGCCCACACTCTCTATCTCTCATGTGGTCGTCCACCATGGATGCCCTAGAGAGATCCTCCATCGCCACAGCGTCATCGTTATGCTGCCCGACCATTTGCTCGTGGATCTCCGTCTACTTCGGCGTGCCTTGCTCGTGAAGAAGACGTCGTATCTCATTTGTCGAGATCAGGAGATCCGTGGCTTGGATCATCAACACGGATTGCGAGAAGCACGCGTCTTATCTACGCGCTCGTAAACGTCTCCTCCGTCGGATCGGATTTGAGACAGGAGGTCTCTTTGTTTAGAGACTCGATCGCAACCACGCTTCAAGAGGTAATCCTATTACTTGGTTGTGGTTTAGATGAACGATCCGAGAAGTGTTCTTAGATCATGTGGTTTCATTACATAAAATTTTTTAATTTCTGCTGCATCGAGTAACTAGTGTGACTAGTCGCTCCCGATTGCATTCGATGCGATCATCATGCTTCCGTGATGCGCTTGAGGATTTTACCGTATCCTTCAAGGGGGAGCTTCGTCTGGGCAGGGGAGGGCGGGTTCTCTACAGGTTAGTCTTCGGTCACACGGGAGAGGGGGGGTAGCAGGATTGGGGCCAGCTGGTGGGGGGTGCTTGCAGGCAGGTCGTGGGTGGATGGGGGTCTTTGCAGAGGTGGTCGTGGGCGGCAGGGGGTGGGGAGGCTTGCAGTGGAGGTCACGGTTGACCGTCGAGGAGGGTGGGTGCAGACATGGTCGGCCCAATTGATGAATCTACAATTCATCACTCTTAAGTTGAAAATAGAGCTTTGTTCTCGAGTATTTAGCCTCATATTTCTCTTTATCTTGCATAAATAACCATTCATGCATCAATCCACAAAATATGCATCTTAGCATCCATATTTGCATTTAAATAAGAAGCCAATCATTGTGTAAAATCCACAATAAAATATCCACCTATTTACTTGTATTTTATTCCCTCTAAAATAAAATACCACCTTCCTTATAATGTGTACACCATTAGTTTATAATATAAGGACGAAGACCAGAGTCCCTCTCTTGTAAAATACCCAATAAAGCCCTAAACCTCCTGGACCTTAGAATGCCCATATCTCTCTCTTACAAACTCCGAATTAGGTCTACTCCCCTTCATATGAATACACATCCAGAGACCTTTAAAATGAGATTAATTTCATGCAATTCGGAGCTCGTAGGTAAAAGTTGGGTTTTTGGGCCTCCTTGTATACTATACATATGTATATTAGTATTCTTGTATTTTTGTATTTGACCTCATATTCATTTTTGGTCAACATGAAACTTGTAGATCTCATCAAGATCTACAACTTTCATGTTTTGAGTTTTTCCAAATTCGGCCTCCTTTCCACTCTAATCTCATTTCTCCTTTCAGCCACTCAGAGCTGGCCACGTGGCATCCTCTGATTGCACCACGCGGACCGCTCCCATTGACTCATCCGCCCTTACCTCCAGCCATTGGATCCCTTCTTGATCCAGTGGCCTGAGGATCTCCATGTACACGCTTCCACCACCACCGTCTGATCAAGCGCCAGATCTCATCCAAGTCATCCGCTAGCGCCTCTTTCCCCCTTGCACCACGTGTCATCTTCTCCACCATCCGATGGCTCGTCTCGCATCCAATCTCCACCATCCAAACCCGCGACTGACCTTGACCCTCCGATCGATCTCCAAATGTAATCTGGACCATCCGCTAGCGCTTCTCCCAGAGTCCACCATGTGGCACTCTGTGCGCCTTCCGATCTCGCTCCAGGCGCCTTGATCTTCATCGTTCATCTCCGCAATTAGTTTCAACCATCCGATCGCAGATCAGATCTAATCTCATCCGCCCGTTAGCGCCACATCCTCAGCACGCCACATGGTGTGTTCAGAGCCCTCCGATGTCGCACCCTAGAACTAATCTCAAGCATCGATCCACGCTTCCATATGGATCGTTGGATCGTGAGATCCAACGGTCGAGACATTGTCGTCAACCTCCGCACGCCCCGTGCCCACGTTCTCCACCGTGCGCAAGGGGCCGCCCCCTTTCTATTTTCGGCTCCACGCCGACCACCTTCTCTGACCATTGAGACCACCACGATGTCGCCCACTCATCCCTCATCCTCGCCAGCCTCCTCGATCTCCATGACGACCCTCAAAGTCGCTCCACGACACCCACGAACACCACCTCGTCGCCAGCTACCCCATTACCTTCATCCTATAAATCAGTCACCTCCGGCCACTTTCACCCCCATCCGCCACCATGGAGAGTGACTCCGAGCTCCCACCTTCAGATTAGTGACATCAATTTGATCCCAGGTCGAGCAACGATCGAGAACACCTCCGGCGAGATCCATAACCCTCCATCGCCGTGCCGCAGCTCCTCCAAGGTGCTGCACGATCTCAGGTCCCTCTACCGACCTTCGAGCGACGACCTGGAAGCTTTCCCCGAGCTTCTGATCCCAGGTAGACTCCTCAATCTCTCCTCCGATCTTCTTCTTCTTTTTCCGTCTCCTTCTCTGATTTAATTCACCATTCACGAGCATCATCCCGCTCCGCAAATCATTCCCCGAGCTCCGCAAGGAGATTTGATCTTTGCGCTACCATTAGTTTCCTCCGACAAGGTACCCCACCTTTCACCAACGCCAGCTCCGCCACCTGGGAGGAGCTCTATCACCGGTCACCCCCACTGCTCCGTAGGTCTCGCATTCCATTCCCGACAACTCCACGAACAGTTTGCGTGCTTCGGCTATCTTCTAACCCTCTGCAGGTGCTATCTCTTTGATTGGACGGAGGCTCGTCGGAGCTGCATTCGAGCTCCTCCGCCACCACGCTCCAGAGCGTCTTCTCCACTCATGAGACCACCGGACGCTTCGCCAGCCATCCATGCATCTTCTGTGCCACCTCAGACCGTCCAGCAACCTTCGCCTACGACGGGAGGACGAGGCGGAGCTAGGCCAGCCTCGCCGGAGCCCAGCCCTCTCCACCGTAGGAGGCGGAGGAGCGTTGGGGACGACATCCAGTAGCCGTTCGATCCTCTTGATGGAACGGTCAGGAGCCAGCCACGTCGCCTTGCCCCGCTGAAAAACGATATTGCGAGAGCCGCTAAATAATGGTCTGACAAATCAGACTCACTGTCGCTGGGGCGACTACTCACGCCTTCACGCTCGTCAACAATTAACCCACACAATTAATCAAGCAATCAATAGCAAGGATTAAAATTTATTATACCCTACTAAAAGTGTACAGTGGCAAGCAAGTAGGGGTCGAACACAGGAAACAAGGGAGTAGAGTGTAGACAAAAAGTCAAAGCCTAGGTCTAATGGACTATTTAGCCAATCTGGATTTTTTATGGGTTTTTAATTTTATATTTTTTTATTTTTAATTTTGTATTTTGATTTTTAATTTTCTGATTTTTTATTTTATTTTTATATTTTTATATTTTTTAAATTTCTTTTTCAATAACTAGAATATAAACAAAGTAAGAAAAGGAAGATAAAATATTTATAAAAATAAAGAAAAATGCTAAAAAATAGGAAATAAAATATTTTTGGTCTTTTTATAATTTTTACTGTTTTTGTTATTTTTGGGGATTTTTCTAAGTATTTTTGGTATTTATAAAAGGCAAAATACAAGAAACAGTGGGTTAAACTGCTGGCCGAAATTAAAATGAGAGTGGAAATTAGCAAACAGTAACCAAATTTTCCTAAATTAATTTTAAAATAAGGACAATAAAATAGAACAACTACAGGAACTGAGTTTATATTTTTATGATTTTTTTTTTGATTTTTTAGATTTTTTTGAAATTTTTAGGTATTTTTTAATTTTTAAGGTTTTAGTTTTGCAATTTTTAGTGGTTTTTGGTCAATAATTAAAAGACACTAAAATAGACAAAATATAATTTTTCTGGAATTTTTCGAAAAGATTTATTATTTTTTGTATTTTCTAATGCAAACAATACTGAAATGGCATGTTTTTTATTTTTAATAAATACTAAAATACAATAAAAATGCAATGCAAAAATATGGCGTGAATCTACAACTAAATAGGAGCTTACACTATTTTTTTTGTATTTTTTTGAGTCTTAGAAATGCACGAAATAAATAGGGAAAGCACAAAAAAATACAAGGCCTGACAAGGGTATATATGTAATTAACAGAACATCCAAGGACCTGATTGTAAATTTCACCAAAAAGACACGCGCGAAGCACGTGTTATGCTGTTCACAGGGGTATAAGTACGAATAATAAAAGTCGGCAGGGTCTGAATGCAATTTACCCTAAACATATTTTAATATTTACGCACAGGGGCATATCTGAAATTAACAAAAAGCTCTGGGTTCAAAATGCAAAATACCCAGGGAATAATCGTGCGGCCAGGAACGAATCACTTATCCACTTGGCGAATCCAGCGGCTGTGGAAGGGGCGCTGATGTACGGCTGCGATGCGACTCAAGGATGACACGTGGCGCTAATCGGTCGGCTCGTACCCCTTCGCTCTGAGCGGCTGAGATTAGATCGTGAGAGGATGATCGGACGGTTTGGAGATGACCCGATCCTACGGCTGCTGAGCGGCTGGAAGAACAAGGCTGATCCGATGGCTGGGCAAGGATGACGAAGAACACCGCATGGAGGTCACTTGGATCGTCGATTCCGGCTGACACACAGCCTCCACCAGCCCCGAACCGAGGGCAAAATAGTCCTGGGGCTCGTCCGCATCGATTGAGCTTCTTAGCCTAAGCTGAGGTGACTGGAGGTGCTCGAACGAGGGGGGTCGCCTAGTGGCTACTTCCCTGGACTGTCGAGCCTCGATAGAGCCTCCTCTTGTGTTCTTTCCTACAGGGTTAGGCGCACGGCAAAAAGAAGGAGCTCAGAGTGCTCTCAGATGGTGCGATGGTGGCGAGTCGTGGCTCGGTCGTGGAGCTCCAGCGATCGGCGGAGAAGGGAGCTCAATTCGCTCTATCTGGGCGAGATCGAGGGTGATGGAGGGGTGGATCGGAGCGACGGAGTGAAGGGAAAGAGGATGCAGGCGGTAGGGGGTCGGTTCGATGCTTGGAACGATCAGAAACGACGGGCGGAGCTCAGCTCCGCCGTCTGTTCGGTTGATGAAATCACGACGATGGACTGAATCAAATGCGAAACAACTACTACCCTAACCTACACTAGAACTAAGCTATCAAATGAAACAAAAAGAAGAGGGAGAGGCTCACCGGAGTCGGAAGTGGATGAGCTTCAGGCGAAGCTCCGGTAAGGGCTGGATACGCCTCGATTCGACTCCAAACTCCACGCGAATGGGGTCCTTGAGTCGCTGCTGTCACCAGGAACTCGAAGGATGTCCTAAAGGTCGGTGAAAGATGGAGGAAGAGGGATCAAACTTCGAAGGGAAGTCGGGTGTGGCTTTTGAAGAGTTGACGGTCGGGGCGTGAAGATAGAAGAATATCACGCGAATCGTGAGTCCTCAGACCGAGCTAGACCATGCGCGAGTATCATGGGTAGTCGAGCAACAATTTTGCAGAAGGCGTTGACATGATTTGATGAAAGAAAACACCTCGAAAATTTCATGAAAAAGAGACAAAACGATGCTCTGACAGGTCTATGGGAGGAGGTCAGACAGTTGACCGAGGTCAACTATCAGACCAACCTGGTTGGTCCACGTGGACCAACCAGGAAAAATCCACTAAAAATTATTTCAAAAATCATTTAAAAATAGAAAATGGATTAATTAAATGTTGGTTAAAATAAAAAATGTTTATTATTTTATAAATTATTTTATTGTGATTTTTATTTATTTTTTAGAGGTATATATTTACAAGTTACTATTTTAGGCCTATATAGGTATATTTACCAATATATTTTATTATTTTATTTTTATTTTGTAATTTTAATTTATTTCTTTTTTATTTATTATTTTATAAATTTATAAAATACTTTTATACACTTAAATATATTTTTATTTTATTTTTCTGATATGTTTTATAAACTTATTAAAATATAAGTATGTATTATACATGTATGTATATAGGTATTATACCTAGGTAGTTGACAATCCGCAAAATCGGCCCTTCAAGAGTGCGTTTTTAGCACCTCAACATGTCGAAGCAGTCGGGCCGATTTTGGTCATCAAAAGATCAACTCATTTAAAGATATGCAATAATAAATCAAAATGAGATTATCGTAATTTATTTTATTTTACTTGGCAAGAAACCAAGGTCGAACTCAGGGACACGAGCCTCTCTCGTATTAATCGGATTTAAGTCTATTTAATTAAGCGTAGAGTTAGAGGCATATAGGTCAAAATCATGCAGAGACAACACAAGACAATGCATTAAAAATAAACATGCATTTTTTTAATCAATTTTTATAATGCAAATAAATGCCATGTAATGCAATCAAAATATGCCCTAGGTAAAAATAAGGAGCAAAATAAATAAGAGTTAATTTCGAGTTCAATTAAAAAGGCAGATGTGATGAACAATATTAAGAAGGGCATCATTTTGAGCTCAAATAGACACATCGCTATAAAATAATACATAACAAAATCATTGTGTCCAAAATAGTAATTAAGCATGCCATTTGAAAGATCATCAAACCAGCTTTAAAACGAAACTGAAATCATCTCAATCGGATATTCGTAGCTCAAGATATGCATAAAGGAACGCAAGGCCATAACTGAAAAGAAAACATGAAAATAAAATTGCATACAGGTCCCTGGGAGGGACTAAAAAAGTAAATAAACAAAAGAGCGGGACCTTCCCTGTAATTTGCCCACACGCACAGGGGCCTTTCTGCAAATCTTTAAAACCGCAAGGGCTTCAGTGTAAATTTTCCTTGTGCGCATGGTCAACACGTGCGTCAGGACCTGGATGCAAAATGGAGAATATGGCGGGGCGTCTCTGCAAATAACCCAAGGTTTCACGTGCTAAGCACGTGTCTCCCCAGGTCTGGACGAAGGTTCGGGTTCGGCAGAGGTTCGGTCTAGCTTCGGCTAAGGCTCGGCTGGTCCGAGGCTCGGTGCAGGCTTGGGGAGGCTCGGGAGCAGCCGAGCCTGTAGGTCCGGATGGCAGGCTTGGTGAAGCTATGGCTCTGACACGTGGCTGCATCGCGGTCCGTTGGATCGAACAGATCCAACAGCTGAAGAAGTCGATGACGTAGCCGCTTCTAGACCGTTGGATGGTCACCGGGGGTGGACCAACCAACGGTGGCTGCTCTTCTCCCTCGGCCGAAGGCTGGCGACGCGTTCTGGGCTCCGGCGAAGGACTCCCTCCTCCGCCGCTTGTTCTCCGTCGACATGGACCTCCCCGAAGCTCGATGGATGACCGTCGAGGAAGTCCGGAGCTCGGGGAAGACGCAGAAGCCTCTAGCGTTGCTCGCCGAGGCTCGGAGAACAGCTACGGCGTCGATGAAGTTAGCTCCGGCAGAGCTCCGGCCATCGATCAGATTGGCGACCTGCAGCGTTAGTAAAGCATAGCCGAAGCATAGATGTGTTTGCATGATGTGAAGTGAAGTGGGAGCTCATCGGGGGGCAAAGAACTTGGGGGAGCTCGAAGCTCCTCCGCCGTGAGGGCGGAGGAGATGGGTCGGAGATGGCTTTAGGTCTGACGGAGGGAGGAGATGATCGGAAAGTGGCGCGAGAACGGGGGTTTGACGGCGAAGCTTTTGAAGGTGTTAATGGAAGGCGATAACTACTGGAGGAGCCTAATTAAAGCAACGAAATTAAACAAAAAAATCAAAGGAGGAAGAGAGAGCTTACCTGGAGATTGGGCGGAGCGGGGCCTGTGCTTGAGCTCCGAGAGGAGCTCAGGGTCGTCGCAACATACTGGGCGGCCGTCCCAGCGAGCTCGGGCGGGCCTAAGGGCGCCGCGACATCGCCATGGTCGGCGATGGATCTCACCGGGGGCGACGGTCGTCGTCGCTCAATCCAGCCACCTCCCCCTGTCACTGGGAGGTGGCGGAGGGCTGGGCCGTGCCCCGCGTAAAAGTGGATAGCCTGAAATGGAGGGGAGGCGAGGTTTTTAAAGGAGAAGCTCGGCGGAAGTGGTGGTGGGCGACGTGGTTTTGAGGGTCGATGTGGGACGACTGGAAGAGAGTCGTGTCTCGTGGGATGATGCGCGAGATGGAGGGAAGATCGGAGAAGGCCGTGGGGTAGTTGGCGCGTGGAGGTGATGACTGGTGAGGGCGAAAAAATGGGAAGGGGGCGAGGTCAGCGTAAGATGGAAGACGTGGGAGAGAGAGTCTTCGGGAGGTAGATGAAGATGGTCAACCGTTGGATCTGGTGATCCAACGGCGGGTATTTGGGCACGAAATGACGGGCAGGATCAGATCCGAGGCGGTGCGATCGAAGGGCTCAAGTAGCCGCCACGTGTCAGGCTGGATGGGCAGGCGGAGGCATACGGTCGAGATGGATCCTTGAGTCTGATCGAAAGGCCGAGAGACTAAGTGGTAGTGGGCGGTGAGGATCAAAGGGATCGGGACAAGATCAGGCGGTGTATGGTGCTCCACGTGGCGCAATGAAGATCAGGCGGCTACGAACGGCTGTGATGGAAGATAGGGTTGGATCTGATGGTCGTGGATAAAAGCGGCGTGGAAGGAGCACAGACGTTGGATCCATGAAGGGATCTAACGGTTGTGGTTGACGACAGATAAGGCAAAGAAGGTCGGGCCACGTGGCGCCCCCAGAATGGGCCACGTGGCCCAATCAGATTATTCAGAAGGTTTTTCTGATTTTTGAGGGCCATATTGGCCGAATTTGAGAAAACTCAAAACATGAAAGTTGTAGATCTTGACGAGATCTACAAGTTTCATGTTGACCAAAACTGGAAATGAAATCAAACAAGGGCCCGAAATATTTTTGAGGGTATTTTTAAGTCTAAAAATACCACTGATTTTTGTTTTGCCATTTTTTTGTGGTTTTTAATTTATTTAGGACTCTGTTAATTATAGGACATTAACAGGGATTTATTGACAAACTTTTAAGCAAGGGGGTTAATTATAGGAAATAAAGATGATGAAACTGAGGTTCATCACCCCCCTATACTTAAACTATGCTCGTCCTCGAGCATCAAAAAGAATGATTAAGTTGGATTAACCCCCCTGTGCATGTGAATACAGGATCCAATCAGATCAATTCGACTCGACTTTAGAGATCCAAAATTCTAGAGTTCAACCCAGCCTTAATCAAGAGGCTTCCATTTCCTCTACTTCTCTAGACTCTCTCTGATGTACATATAAACTAAAGGATATGAAATTTAGTGTTTGACTGCAATTCAGAGAGTAGAGTCAATTCGGCACCCAAAGCTTTAGTCCGAGAAAATCTCCTAAGGACCCAATCCTCAGCACTAGGGAATAAATCAAATCTTGCATTCAGTCCACCGTCTCTTTAGTTGTCAGACTTTAGAAAATGTAGATGGCAGGCCAGAAATGGAGGGCATGGGATTGTGTCAATTCTTCTCTCCCTCTCATTGGAACAAGGATTCTCTCTAGTGCCTTTTACGCAACACAATTTTTTTGGTGTTGATCAGTGCGTCCGTCAAGAGAAGTTGGAGCCGTCTGCACTTGTTTTCCTGGGAGTACACCGGGGTGTGTCTCTTTTGAGTACCTATCGTACCTTCGACACCCAGACTTGTAGCATTTACGATGCAGAGCCCTTTTTTCGTGCAAGCCCGACTCCTGGTCCTAATAGCGGTGGTCCAAGTGGACACTTTGAAAAGTTTGGGAGCGCTCGCCTTTAGTGGAAGCTCTTTGATATTCGACTTTGGTGGAATGAGAGCTTTTCTTTTGAATTTCATTGACTTGTATAATTGGTGGCTAGCTCCACTGCTTTTACCAAGAGTTGGCGCACACTGATCAACATTTTTTTATTTATTTTTCACACCCAGGCACTTAGGTTAATGTCAAGAGATTAGTATAAGAATCAAGTTCTCATACTGGCTAATATTGCTGACACTCAGGTTTCATGAAGCCTCCAAAGATTTTATCCCATCCTCGAGCATCATTAGATCAAATCCAAACTCGACTTCCTCATCCCAATCCCTCAGGTGAAAAAATCAACTCATCTCATCAAAAACCACAGTCGTGCATGTGATGTGCTGATCATATTCTTTCTGTCTGAGACTAAGCATGGAATATAGCATGCAAATTTAGAAACTTAGGGGAATGTGGATGATTAAGTCTAAGACCCTGATGGCTAAGGCTGGTTAACCTATAATCTCAAAGATTTCAAAAAGCTAAGTCTCCTTGACCAATTCAGATCCTGGGTGAAAGTGTAAGTGTAGAGGACTAATCCAACTTCTTCATTCAAAAACAAGACACTTTTTTTTAACTTCAAGAGATATTAGAACTTTCTAAGCTCAATTGAGCATCCGCAATTCAGCCAGTATGGATGTAAGTACAGGCCGAAGCCCGTTGCTTGAGGACGGGGCCTTGCGCGATGTCCTCTAAACCATCCAATCTGCTAAGGGCGAACCCTCACTGAACGCGGCTGACTTAATTGGGTTTAGTAGTCACCAATGACTCTTAAAGGATTTTTAGGATTTTTCTGATTTTTATGGATTTTAATAAAGTTAAAACACAAGTTAAACTCAACTTTCCTTGAAAAGAGAAGGCAATTTTTCAAAACCATGTCACACAAAATAAAAAGTTTTCAAAACATTTTCAAAAATCATTTTCGAAAATATTTTTATAAAAATAGCGTAACATAATATTGAAAAGCCACGAAATCATTTGAGTTCTCTTAGTCCAACGATTTTTACCTTAGCCAAAAAGTTTTAAATTTTTCAAATTTTTCAGATTATAGCTAAAGTAAATATACGGTATATACGGTATACCCCCCTATACTTAAACTTTGCGATGTCCTCATAGCACTAGATGTTACAAGTACATAGGTCCATTTAAGTATATAGGAATATACGAGAGCTAAGAGGGGCTCCCCCTATACTTTGGTTAGAAATAACCTAAGTATAAAGGCAAGAAAAGAAGAGTAGAGAAAATCACGGGGACTCGGGTCCCCCCTATACTTAAAATGAGATTAGCCTAAGTATAAAGATGGGAATTGATGTTGGAAGGAACCCAAGGTGAACGAAGAAGAGGGATGGATTTACAAGTGAGCGGTTGAATCTTTGGAGATGAAATGGAGTGACTAAGGTTTTAGGGTTGTGTAGCAAACATGGCTCAATTCAAGCAAGCAAAAACCCTTAGTTTCACCAACTCACACATGAAACCAACCGTAGTTGGTTTATTATCTTGTCAGATTTATTGGTGATAAAGCCTTAGATATTTACGCGAAGAAAATGAAAATCAAGGCGTATGCGCAGGTGTTGCTCTCCCAAAACCGAATTTTACTCCATTTTAGGTTGACTTGCAATTAACAGTCCCAATTTTATTTTAGATTATCACTGAATTAAGGTTAGCACATCAATCAGAAAATCATCGTCTACCGTTCATTTCATTTTCCATTTATCCTAGGTAATCAATCTAGGAGATGAAAGCCGAGAAAAACATGTATTCGATGAAAAAAACGCGATCTAGGCTAAACGATACATCATGCAATGATTTGACAAAAACACGTGAAAAACTGGGGCTGTTTTGAAAACCAAAATCTATGTATGCAAGTCGAATAAAACCGCACCTAATCATGCATCTATTAGCGGGGATTAATCTTCATTAATTTTAGCTAAGTGATTTGAGATTATGTGCGTATAGAAATTAGTGTGTCCTACCTACGATTAAGCACGTACAAATATGGAAAAATTAAAATGAGCTCGGAGAGCCGCGTGCCTAGTCCTAGGTCGACACTCAAGTGGGGACGATCCCCACACAACCATGATCGTTCGATTACACACGCGAGTCTTCGATCGAAGACCGCTGTAAAAGACGAATTATTATAAAAATAAAATGCAACACAAAAAATGCGAGACATTTTTTTTTCTTCCTTATTTGCTCCAAGCAAGCTCCTACGGCTCCTCGCAGCGGGGAACGTCCTGCTCCTCGCCTCCTTGATCCATCAAGGGCCCTGCCATAGAAACAATAGTTAGATATCAAATAAGAAAGAAAAATTTTAGATGCAAAATATGTGACTATTTGACCTATAAAAAGGAACACTAAATTAAACACACAAAAATCCAAAAAAAATAAAAGAAATGAGCTGTGTCCCCGGCAACGGCGCCATTTGACAATCCGCAAAATCGGCCCTTCAAGAGTGCGTTTTTAGCACCTCAACATGTCGAAGCAGTCGGACCGATTTTGGTCATCAAAAGATCAACTCATTTAAAGATATGCAATAATAAATCAAAATGAGATGATCGTAATTTATTTTATTTTACTTGGCAAGAAACCAAGGTCGAACTCAGGGACACGAGCCTCTCTCGTATTAATCGGATTTAAGTCTATTTAATTAAGCGTAGAGTTAGAGGCATATAGGTCAAAATCATGCAGAGACAACACAAGACAATGCATTAAAAATAAACAAGCATTTTTTTAATCAATTTTTATAATGCAAATAAATGCCATGTAATGCAATCAAAATATGCCCTAGGTAAAAATAAGGAGCAAAATAAATAAGAGTTAATTTCGAGTTCAATTAAAAAGGCAGATGTGATGAACAATATTAAGAAGGGCATCATTTTGAGCTCAAATAAACACATCGCTATAAAATAATACATAACAAGATCATCAAACCAGCTTTAAAACGAAACTGAAATCATCTCAATCGGATGTTCGTAGCTCAAGATATGCATAAAGGAACGCAAGGGCATAACTGAAAAGAAAACATGAAAATAAAATTGCATACAGGTCCCTGGGAGGGACTAAAAAGTAAATAAACAAAAGAGCGGGACCTTCCCTGTAATTTGCCCACACACACAGGGGCCTTTCTGCAAATCTTTAAAACCGCAAGGGCTTCAGTGTAAATTTTCCTTGTGCGCATGGTCAGCACGTGCGTCAGGACCTAGATGCAAAATGGAGAATATGGCGGGGCGTCTCTGCAAATAACCCAAGGATTCACGTGCCAAGCACGTGTCTCCCCAGGTCTGGACGAAGGTTCGGGTTCGACAGAGGTTCGGTCTAGCTTCGGCTAAGGCTCGGCTGGTCCGAGGCTCGGTGCAGGCTTGGGGAGGCTCGGGAGCAGCCGAGCCTGTAGGTCCGGATGGCAGGCTTGGTGAAGCTATGGCTCTGACACGTGGCTGCATCGCGGTCCGTTGGATCGAACAGATCCAACAGCTGAAGAAGTCGATGACGTAGCAGCTTCTGGACCGTTGGATGGTCACCGGGGGTGGACCATCCAACGGTGGCTGCTCTTCTCCCTCGACCGAAGGCTGGCGGCGCGTTCTGGGCTCCGGCGAAGGACTCCCTCCTCCGCCGCTTGTTCTCCGTCGACATGGACCTCCCCGAAGCTCGATGGATGACCGTCGAGGAAGCCCGGAGCTCGGGGAAGATGCAGAAGCCTCTGGCGTTGCTCGCCGAGGCTCGGAGAACAGCTACGGCGTCGATGAAGTTAGCTCCGACAGAGCTCCGGCCATTGATCAGATTGGCGACCTGCAGCGTTAGTAAAGCGTAGCCGAAGCATAGATGTGTTTGCGTGAGGTGAAGTGAAGTGGGAGCTCATCGAGGGGCGAAGAACTTGGGGGAGCTCGAAGCTCCTCTGCCGTGAGGGCGGAGGAGATGGGTCGGAGATGGCTTTAGGTCTAAAGGAGGGAGGAGATGATCGGAAAGTGGCGCGAGAACGGGGGTTTGACGGCGAAGCTTTTGAAGGTGTTAATGGAAGGCGATAACTACTGGAGGAGCCTAATTAAAGCAACGAAATTAAACAAAAAAATCAAAGGAGGAAGAGAGAGCTTACCTGGAGATTGGGCGGAGCGGGGCCTGTGCTTGAGCTCCAAGAGGAGCTCAGGGTCGTCGCAACATACTGGGCGGCCGTCCCAGCGAGCTCGGGCGGGCCTGAGGGTGCCGCGACATCGCCATGGTCGGCGATGGATCTCACCGGGGGCGACGGTCGTCGTCGCTCAATCCAGCCACCTCCCCCTGTCACTGGGAGGTGGCGGAGGGCTGGGTCGTGCCCCGCGTAAAGGTGGATAGCCTGAAATGGAGTGGAGGCGAGGTTTTTAAAGGAGAAGCTCGGCGGAAGTGGTGGTGGGCGACGTGGTTTTGAGGGTCGATGTGGGACGACTGGAAGAGAGTCGTGTCTCGTGGGATGATGCGCGAGATGGAGGGAAGATCGGAGAAGGCCGTGGGGTAGTTGGCGCGTGGAGGTGATGACTGGTGAGGGCGAAAAAATGGGAAGGGGGCGAGGTCAGCGTAAGATGGAAGACGTGGGAGAGAGAGTCTTCGGGAGGTAGATGAAGATGGTCAACCGTTGGATCTGGTGATCCAACGGCAGGTATTTGGGCACGAAATGACGGGCAGGATCAGATCCGAGGCGGTGCGATCGAAGGGCTCAAGTAGCCGCCACGTGTCAGGCTGGATGGGCAGGCGGAGGCATACGGTCGAGATGGATCCTTGAGTCTGATCGAAAGGCCGAGAGACTAAGTGGTAGTGGGCGGTGAGGATCAAAGGGATCGGGACAAGATCAGGCGGTGTATGGTGCTCCACGTGGCGCAATGAAGATCAGGCGGCTACGAACGGCTGTGATGGAAGATAGGGTTGGATCTGATGGTCGTGGATAAAGAGCGGCGTGGAAGGAGCACAGCCGTTGGATGCATGAAGGGATCTAACGGTTGTGGTTGACGGCGGATAAGGCAAAGAAGGCCGGGCCACATGGCGCCCCCAGAATGGGCCACGTGGCCCAATCAGATTATTCAGAAGGTTTTTCTGATTTTTGAGGGCCATATTGGCCGAATTTGAGAAAACTCTGAGGGTATTTTTTAAGTCTAAAAATACCACTGATTTTTGTTTTGCCATTTTTTTGTGGTTTTTAATTTATTTAGGACTCTGTTAATTATAGGACATTAACAGGGATTTATTGACAAACTTTTAAGCAAGGGGGTTAATTATAGGAAATAAAGATGATGAAACTGAGGTTCATCAGTGTATATACAATTATTTTTATTTGAGTTTTCTTTGCATTTTTATTCTGATTTTAATGTGCATATATATTAAAAGTAATATTTACAAAATTATAAAAATATAAAATTATAAAAGTAATGAATAAATAAATTGAATATTTTAATATGTACAATTATACAATAGGGGTCCAATACTCAACTTTCAAACTGTAGCTCCGCCAAATGCGAAACCACTGCCATTAAATAGATTATTTTAAATTATATACAATTAAAGGTGAGTTTGATGCATTTGGAGTTTTTATTTGTGAGATATGGGTCTGGGAAGTTGGGATTCTGGATTTTTATTCAGACCATAACTTTTTATCTGTACATTATTTTTGAATGAAATTAATTTTGCATTTTTTCTTTATTTAATTATCTACAACTTTCATGTGCAAAGTTTCTTTATTTGAGGTATAAAAAGTGGAATAAAAAATAGGTCCCAAAATGAATAAAGAATGAAGGAATTTTATTGTATTTAGCCCTTATCTCCCCCTACTTTATTCCTTGTCGACCTATTCATCAAGATGCCTAGGTCTCGGGGTTTCGGGTCATAAAATATTTACAATATTTTATTTTTTTCTTTTCTTTTCTTTATTCTATAATTTTGGCTTTAAAAACCGCATTTTATACAGTATTTACATCATGATGCATGAATGCAAAAATGCCTATATTAAGCCTCTTTACACACATTTACTATGATGTTTATGGCCTAAATGATAGAATAAAGATGATGAAACGTAGATTCATCACCCGCAACCATAGGATCAGGCAGATCCTATGCGTCCAGATCGTGCCACGTCATCGCCCTCTCCGCGCTCCAGGTGCCGTTAGATCAATCTAGATCCAACGATCACTGATCGACCACGTCGTCACCTCAGGAGCGAGCCCATCACCGTTGGATCGATCAATGATCTGACAGACTCAGACACGCCACGCGTCAACAGCCAGCTGCTGTTGGATCATCCTTGATTCCACGGTCCAGATCGTGCCATGTCGCCCGATCCGAGCCTCCTCCCCGACCACTAGGCTCGGATCCCCGAAGCAACTCCGAGCCAGACCCGAACCTCTAGAGCCACCCGAGCCTCGCTCAGAGCCTCCGAAGATCACCGAGCCTGGGGCCCCCATGTGAACCTCACGTGCGTCCTGGGTTATTTGCAACGAGGCCCCTGATGGTTTCTAGAATTACATTTCAGTCCCTGCCAGGAGACCCCACGTGAGGAGCACGTATCCAGTGGAAAATTTGCATCCACCCCCTTAGCATTATAGGTAATTGCATATTGGTCCCTATCAGCACGTTTTATTTTTACAATTTTGATTCATGTAATTGCATTTATACCCTTGTCTTTGCACGCATATTTAGGCATTCATCTTAATTCATTTTTTCAGTTTGGAAAATTGCATTGTGTAGCTTACATTGTCCTCTTCATTATGTGACACTTGGCATATTTTTATAATATAAGTAGATTTTCCTATTAATTAATTGGTTCATTTTTGCTATATTTTGCCCATTTATGTCTTTTAATTGATAGTAATTTCTCTGTAACTCCAAAAATTTCCCAGAAAATCACATTAGATCTAGGATAATTAGGTTGATCTTGCATAAAATTTTCATCTCAATTGCACACATCTCGAGGCCTAAATAATTCATTTAGTAATTTCCTTAATTACTTTTTATTAGGTTCATTTTTCATCAAAAATTAGGTTTAATAATTTTCGTGGATTCCTCACCTTCAGATCTATCTAGGGTAATTTTTATTCCCAAAAATATTGTGATTTGATATTTATTAAAATTAATGTAGTTAAAATCACTCTGCATTTATTTTTAAATCACAGTAAATTTGTTTAGTGTCGGAAAATTCCAAAAAAATTAGGGTAGCTTAATTTCATCCCATTTTATCATCTGGCCAATTTTCGTAATTTTTGAACTTGTTTTGACCATATTTCTGAATTAACTTGTAGACTGGCTGAATTGTGAGTGTCTTGCATAAAAAATCGAAAAAGACCAAAAAAATATGATTCCTTGAAAATCAAACCTTGGACTTCGCTAAAAATTTACCTAAGGAGACAGTTGCCTCCCTGAGTTCGACCTTGGGCTTGCCCAAGTAAAAAAATGTTGCTCGATATTAACTTATTTTAATTAAAAGTGGTTTTTGATTCGCTCTCATTATCCGACTGCAACGAACATTATTAATTAATTTGAACATTAATTTGATCGAATTAACAAGGGTAGTGGGAGACGTTTCAAAATGGCACCGTTGCCGGGGTGGCATGGCTTAGATTCATTAGCAGTAATTCTGAGTGCTTGATTTTCTATCCTCGGGTAGTCTGACCCCCGGTCTTCTTGTGAATATTTTCTGTCTTTTACTTTTTGTATTTTTTTCGTTCTCTATCTGACCTCAATTTATTTCTGTGCGAGGAACGCAAGGAGTCGAAGACGCTTCGAGGAACCTTCATTTAATTTCTTGAGTGATTTGAGAGAACTAGTGTTTTTTTATTTATTTCTTTCTTTTTTTTCGCATCATTTCCAGTGGTTCCCGTTTGGGTTCTTGCATGTGTAAAGATAGTGGAACTGTGTCCCCGTGTGCTGTGTGGATTGAATTGTAAATTAAGCTTGCACTAGCGGCTCCTCGAGCCACTCTAGGATTTGCTTGTGCTCGTAAATTTTTAGGACCACACAATACACTCAAAAGACGCACTTAGACAACAAATCTAGTCAAAATAACATGTGCTCCACTTGTTAATAGAACTACTTGTCTAGGAACGGATTTTGTCGCTTGCATTTGCATATAGTGTAAAAGATCTCAATTCTGTTCTGCATCCTGCTGATGAGCTACAAAATCGGCCCTTTAATAATGCTGAATTAGCACTTGTAATCGTCATCGCAGTCGGGCCGAGATGGGCTCATCAAAGACCATCTCATTTAAATAAATATCAATCAAAATGAGATGGTCGTGATTTTTTATTTTACTTGGCAAGAAACCAAGGTCGAACTAAGGGACACGAGCCTCTCTCGTATTATTCAGATTTTAATTTATCTAATTAAGTATTGAGTTAAAGACATATAGGTCAAGGCATGCAAGAAGGACACAACAAGACATTAAATAAATAAACATGCATTTATTTTATTTTATTTTATTATGCAAGTAAATGCCATGAAATGCATGGAAATATGCCCGAGACCATAAGTAAATGAGCCATTGAAATACACGTCCAATCAGGGTTGAAATAAGAAGCAATCTTTATTCATGTAAAAATAGGCATGAGAGTCAAGGCACTTAATCAATAAAATACTTCATCAAATTTCATATTGTCTACTGCGAAATTAAAGCATGCCATAAGCAAGATAATAAAGAGAGCTTCAAAATGCCACTGAAATCATCTCAATCGGAGTTACGAGGCTCAAGATATGCATGAAAGAAGCCAGGGGCATAAGTGCAATAAAACATAAAAAGATAACTACAAACAGGTCCCTGAGAGGGACTAAAATGTAATAAAAATAAAGAACGAGTCCTTCCCTGTAAATAAACCACACGCGTGGGGGCATATTTGCAATTATTTAAACCTGCAAGGGTACGAGTGCAAAATGCCCCAAGCGCGTATGGTGGTGCATGTGCCTTAGGACTTGTTTGCAAATTTGGAGACGTCCGAGGGCTTTTCTGCAATTTTCCCAGAACTGCACGTACTAGGCACGTGCCACCAGGCTTGGATGATGGAAGAGGTTCGGCGCTGGTTCGGCGAGCCTTGGGTGTTGGCTCGGGCTTGGTGTAGGCTTGGTCAGGCTCGGACGTGGTTTGGTTGACTCGAACCTGGAGGTCGGGGGTTGAGGCTTGGGGCATCCCTGGCGATGACGTGTGGCTGCTCATAAACCATCTGATCCCGGAGATCGGATGGCTCCTGTCCGCTCCAAGAATAGTTGCGTGGCCTCATCTAGGCCGTTAGATGGTCACTGGGAGTAGACCATCCAACGGTAGCTATGCTCTCTCCCCCACCTAAGGCTGGCGGCAAGTTTTGAGCTCCGGCGAAGGAGCTCCTTCTCCGCCACTCCATCTCTGCCATGACAGACCTCCCCTGAGCTCCTTGGATGAACGTTGAGGAAGATGGGAGCTCGGGGAAGGTCCAGGAGCTTCTGGCATTGGTCATCGGAGCTCGGATGACAACTGCGAGGTCGATGAAGTCGGCTCCGACAGAGCTCCAGCCATTGTGAGCTTTGAGGACCTGCAGATTAGTAATGCATATCCGAAGCGTAGGGAAACATGTGCGTGAGTGAAATGGGAGCTCGGAGGGCGAAGAAGGCGGGAGCTCGGGGCTCCTCCGCCGTGGGTGGCGGAGGAGATGGGTAGGAGGCGTTGAAAGGTATGGAAGAGGGAGAAGGTGAGCGGAGGGTGTCGCGTGAAAGGGGGACGGTGGCGGAGCTCAATGGAGGTTCCATGAAGGTCGAATGTGGCCGAGGAGGCCTAATTAAATAAGAAAAATAAGAAGAAAACACAGAGAGAAGTTGAGGTTCTTACCTGAGGTATGGCGGGGCGATGGCTTGTGCTCCAGGTCATCGGAGGACCTCAGGGTCTTCGCTGGAACTCCTCAACTTGTGGAGGCAGCTCGAATGGGCACTTGGTGCCGCAGCTCCGCCGTGATCGGCGGAGGGTCTTCATCGGGGAGGTAGGTCGTCGTCGCTCTATCCATTCACCTCTCTCTGTCACAGAGAGGCGGAGGAGGGCTGGGCCTCCTCCCGCGTAAAGGTGGATGATCGGGGAAGGACGTGGGATGGTTAGCAAGAGATGAGGGCATCGGAAGTGATGGAGAAGAAGTGAAGGGCGAAGTCGCCGCATGAGTGGAGAATGTGTGGGAGAGAGGCTGACCTGAGGTAGGGGATGATGAGTTGACTGTTGGATTTTAGGATCCAATGGCTGACATGAAGGCGCGCACCAGCGGCTTAGATTAGATCTCGGGTGAGGCGATCGAAGGGTTTCGAAGCTGCCAGGTGGCAGGCTATGGACAAGGCACTGATGTGTGGTGCAGATGAGAGGCTGGAGCTGATCGAGCGGTTGACGATTGGTTACGAAGCTAGCGGCTGTGATGGAAGATCGAGGGCGCGATCAAGCGGATTACAAACCGCCACGTGGCGTGAAGAGAGAGTGGCGGCAACAAGTGGCTAGAATTAGAAGAGGGGATGATCAGATGGTTAGGAATTGAGGCGCACGTGGAGAAGGCAGAACCGTTGGATCTGAAGGAGATCCAACGTCCAAAAGTGTGGGTGGATGCTGCAAGGAGGAGCGGGCCACGTGGCTCACCCAGAACGGGCCACGAGGCCCAATCAGATTATTCAGAGAGAAAAATTAATGTTTGAGTGTCAAGATGGCCGAATTTGAGAAAACTCAAAACAAAAAAGTTGTAGATCTTGATGAGATCTACAAGTTTCATGTTGACCAAAACTGGAGATGAGATCAAACAAAGACTAGAAATATTTTGGAGAGTATTTTTAAGGCTAAAAATACCACGGATTTTTAATTTTGCAATGTTTTTGTGGTTTTTAATTTATTAGAGACTCTGATAATTACATGACATTTCTGGGTTTTATTGACAAAGATTTAAGCAAGGGGGTTAATAATAGAAAATTAAGATGATGAAATTAGGTTTCATCACCCCCTATACTTAAACTATGCTCGTCCTCGAGCATCAAAGAAAATGAGTAAGCTGGATTAACCCCCTTGTGCATGTGAGTACAAGATCTAATCCGGTCAAGTCGACTCAACTTTAGAGGTCCAAAATTCTAGAGTTCAACCTAGCCTTAATCAAGAGGCATCCAATTCCTCTAATTCTCCAGACTCTCTATGATGTACATATAATCTAAAGGATATGAATTTTAGTGTTGACTACGATTCCGAGAGTAGAGTCAAATTGTCACCCAAAGTCTTGGTCCGAGAAAATCTCCTAAGGACCCAATCCTCAACACTAGGGAATAAATCAAATCTTGCATCCAGTCCACCGTCTCTTTAATTGTCAGATTTAAAAAATGTAGATGGCATGCCAGTAATGGAGGGTATGGGTTTGTGTCATTTCTTCTCTCCCTCTCATTGGAACAAGGATTCTCTCTAGTGCCTTTTACGCAACACTTTTTTTGGTGTTGATCAGTGCGTCCGTCAAGAGAAGTTGGAGCCGGCTGCACTTGTTTTCCTGGGAGTACACCGGGGTGTGTCTCTTTTGAGTACCTATCGTACCTTCTACACCCAGACTTGTAGCATTTACGATGCAGAGCCCTTTTTTGGTGCAAGCCCGACTCCTGGTCCTAATAGCGGTGGTCCAAGTGGACACTTTGAAAAGTTTGGGAGTGCTCGCCTTTGGTGGAAGCTCTTTGATATTTGACTTTGTGGAATGAGAGCTTTTTTTCTTTGAAATTTCATTGACTTATATAATTTTTGGCTAGCTCCACTGCTTTTACCAAGAGTTGGCGCACACTGATCAACATTTTTTTATTTATTTCACACCCTGGCACTTAGGTCAATATCAAGAGATTAGTATAAGAACCAAGTTCTCATACTGGCTAATATTGCTGACACTCAGGTTTCGTGAAGCCTCCAAAGATTTTATCCCATCCTCGAGCATCATTAGATCAAATCCAAATTCGAATTCCTCATCCCAATCCCTCAGGTGAAAAAATCAACTCATCTAATCAAAAACCGCAGTCATGCATGTGATGTGCTGATCATATTCTTTATGTCTGAGACTAAGCATAGAATATAGCATGCAAATCTAGAAACCTAGGGGAATGTGGATGATTAAGTCTATGACCCTGATGGCTAAGGCTGGTTAACCTAAAATTTCAAAGACCTCATCAAGCTAAGTTTCCTTGATCATTTTAGATCCTGGGTGGAAGTGTAAGTGTAGAGGATTAATTCAACGTCTTCATTCAAAAACACACATTTTTTAATTTTTTTTAATTTTTGTTTTTTTGAACTCCAAGAGATATTAGGACTGCCTAAACTCAATTGAGCATCTGCATTCAGCCAGTATGGATGTAAGTATAGGCCGAAGCCTGTTGCTTGAGGACAGGGCCTTACGCGATGTCCTCTAAACCATCCAATCTGCTAAGGGCAAACCCTCACTGAATGCGGCTTACTTAATTGGGCTTAGTAGTCACTAACGACTCCTAAAGGATTTTTGGGTTTTCTCATTTTTATGGATTTTAATAGAAAGATTAAAACACAAGTTAGACTCAACTTTCCTTGAAAAGGGATAAAAGATTTTCAAAACCATGTCACACAAATAAAAAGTTTTCAAAACATTTTCAAAAGATTTTTTTCTAAACAAGGAAAAATCATTTTCGAAAATATTTTTATTAAAATAGTGTAACATAGTATCGAAAAAGCCATGAAAAACATTTGAGTTCTCTTACTCCAAAGAATTTTACTTTAGCCAAAAAGTTTTACATTTTTCAAAATTTTCAGATTATAGCTGAAGTAAGTATACGGTATATACGGTATACCCCCCTATACTTAAACTTTGCTATGTCCTCATAGAACTAGATGTTACAAGTCCATAGGTCCATTTAAATATATAGGAATATACAGGAGCTAAGAGGGGCTCCCCCTATACTTAGGTTAGAAATAACCTAAGTATAATGGCAAGGAAAGAATAGTAGAGAAAATCATGGAGACTCGGGTCCCCCTATACTTAGGATGAGATTAACCTAAGTATAAAGATGGGAATTGATGTTGGGAGGGACCCAAGGTGAACGAAGAAGATGGTTGGATGTACAGATGAGCGGGTGAATCTGCGGAGATGAATGGAGTGACTAAGGTTCTAAGGAGTGTATCGAAGCAAACAAGGCTCAATCAAGCAAGCAAGACCCTCAGGTTCACCAACTTACACATGAAACCAACCGAGGTTGGTTTATTATCTTGTCGGTTTTATTGGTGATAAAACATTAGATATTTTACGCGGAGAAAAATGTTAAGTGAAATCAATGCGTAAACAAGGGTGTTGCTCTCCCAAAACCAAAGTTTTACTCCATTTTTTTGTTTGACTTGCAATTAACAGTCCCAGTTATTATTTGTGGTTGTCACTGAATTAAAGTTAGCACAAATTAAGCAATCATCGTATACCGTTCATTCCCATATTCCTTTAATTCTAGGTGATCAAGCTAGGAAAGAGAAACCGAGAAAAGCCGCGTATTCGATAAAACCATGATCTAAGCTAAGCGAGAAATCATGCAATGACTTAGCGAAAAAATCCGTGAAAAACTTGGGCCGTTTTGAAAACCAAAATCTATGTATGCAAGTCGTTAAAACCGCACCTAACATTCTTCTATTAGCGGTGAAGAATTTCTTTTTAAATTTGGCTAAGTGAGGCGATGCTACGTGCGTATTTATTAATAGTGTGTCCTACCTACGAGCAAGCACGTAAAAGATGGAAAATGAAAATACGCTCAAGGAGCCGCATGCCTAGTCCTAGGTCGACACTCAAGTGGGGACGATCCCCATACAACCACATTCGTTCGATTACACTCGCGAGTCATCGATCAAAGACCGTTGTAAAAGATGAATTTATTACAAAATACATGTCATGCAAAAATTGGCATTTTTTTCTTCTTCTCGACGTGCTCCAAGTGTGCTTCTGCAGCTCCTCACAGCGGGTAGCTCCTGCTCCTCGCCTCCTTGAACCATCAATGGCCCAGCCACAAAAACAATGGTTAGAGATCGATTAAGAGGAAAATTTTATAATGCAACATAATTGACAAAGTTGACCTATTAAGAAAGATACACTTAATTAAATAAACAAAAAAATCCAAAAATACAAGAAATGAGACGTGTCCCCGGCAACGATGCCATTTGATGAGCCGCAAAATCGGCCCTTTAATAATGCTGAATTAGCACTTGTAATCGTCATCGCAGTCGGGCCGAGATGGGCTCATCAAAGACCATCTCATTTAAATAAATATCAATCAAAATGAGATGGTCGTGATTTTTTATTTTACTTGGCAAGAAACCGAGGTTGAACTCAGGGACACGAGCCTCTCTCGTATTATTCAGATTTTAATCTATCTAATTAAGTGTTGAGTTAAAGACATATAGGTCAAGGTATGCAAGAAGGACACAACAAGACATTAAATAAATAAACATGCATTTTTTTATTTTATTTTATTATGCAAGTAAATGCCATAAAATGCATGGAAATATGCCCGAGACCATAAGTAAATGAGCCATTGAAATACACGTCCAATCAGGGTTGAAATAAGAAGCAATCTTTATTCATGTAAAAATAAGCATGAGAGTCAAGGCACTTAATCAATAAAATACTTATTTAAATTTCATATTGTCTACTGTGAAATTAAAGCATGCCATAAGGAAGACAATAAAGAGAGCTTCAAAATGCCACTGAAATCATCTCAATCGGTGTTACGAGGCTCAAGATATGCATGAAAGAAGCCAGGGGCATAAGTGCAATAAAACATAAAAAGATAACTACAAACAAGTCCCTGAGAGGGACTAAAATGAAATAAAAATAAAGAACGAGTCCTTCCCTGTAAATAAACCACACGTGCGGGGGCATATTTGCAATTATTTAAACCCGCAAGGGTACGAGCGCAAAATGCCCCAGGCGCGTATGATGTTGCACGTGCCTTAGGACCTGTTTGCAAATTTGAAGACGTCCAAGGGCTTTTCAGTATATTTCCCAAAACTGCACGTGATAGGCATGTGCCACCAGGATCGGAGGATGGAAGAGGTTCGGCGCTGGTTCGGCGAGCCTTGGGTGTTGGCTCGGGCTCGGTATAGGCTTGGTCAGGCTCGGACGCGGTTCGGTTGACTCGAACCTGGAGGTCGGGGGTTGAGGCTCAGGGCATCCGTGGCGATGACGCATGGCTGCTCATAAACATCTGATCCCGGAGATTGGATGGCTCCTGTTCTCTCCAAGAATAGTTGCGTGGCCTCATCTGGGCCGTTGGATGGTCACCTGGAGTAGACCATCCAATGGCAGCTATGCTCTCTCCCCCACCTAAGGCTGGCAACGAGTTTTGAGCTCCGGTGAAGGAGATCCTTCTCCGCCACTCCATCTCTGCCACGACAGACCTCCCCTGAGCTCCTTGGATGAACGTCGAGGAAGATGAGAGCTCGGGGAAGGTCTAGGAGCTTCTGGCGTCGGTCATCGGAGCTCGGATGACAACTGCGAGGTCGATGAAGTCGGCTCCAACAAAGCTCCGGCCATTGTGAGCTTTGAGGACCTGCAGATTAGTAACGCATAGCCGAAGTGTAGGGAAACATGTGCGTGAGTGAAATGGGAGCTCGGAGGGCAAAGAAGGTGGGAGCTCGGGGCTCTGCCGTGGGTGGCGGAGGAGATGGGTAGGAGGCGTTGAAAGGTATGGAAGAGGGAGAAGGTGAGCGGAGGGTGTCGCATGAAAGGGGGGACGGTGGCGGAGCTCAATGGAGCTTCCATGAAGGTCGAATGTGTCCGAGGAGGCCTAATTAAATAAGAAAAATAAGAAGAAAACACAGAGAGAAGTCGAGGTGCTTACCTGAGGTATGGCGGGGCGATGGCTTGTGCTCGAGGTCATCGGAGGACCTCAGGGTCTTCGCTGGACCTCCTTAGCCGGTGGAGGCAGCTCGAGCGGGCACTAGGCGCCGCAGCTCCGCCGTGATCGGTGGAGGGTCTTCCCGGGGAGGTAGGTCGTCGTCGCTCTATCCATTCGCCTCTCTCTATCACAGAGAGGCGGAGGAGGGCTGGGCCTCCTCCCGCGTAAAGGTGGATGATCGGGGAAGGACGTGGGATGGTTAGCAAGAGATGAGGGCGTCGGAAGTGATGGAGAAAAAATGAAGGGTGAAGTCACCACACGAGTGGAGAACGTGTGGGAGAGAGGCTGACTGGAGGTAGGGGATGACGAGTTGATCGTTGGATCTTAGGATCCAACGGCTGACATGAAGGCGCTCACCAGCGGCTTAGATTAGATCTCGGGTGAGGCGATCGAAGGGTTTCGAAGCTGCCAGGTGGCAGGCTATGGACAAGGCGCTGATGTGCGGTGCAGATGAGAGGCTGGAGCTGATCGAGCGGTTGACGATTGGTTGCGAAGCTAGCGGCTATGATGGAAGCTCGGGGGCACGATCAAGCGGACTACGAACCACCACGTGGCGTGAAGAGAGAGTGGCGGCAACGAGCGGTTAGGATTAGAAGCGGGAATGATCAGACGGTTAGGAATTGAGGCGCATGTGGAGAAGGCAGAACCGTTGGATCTGAATGAGATCCAACAGCCAAAAGTGTGGGCGGATGCTGCAAGGAGGAGCGGTCCACGTGGCTCACCCAGAACGGGCCACGTGGCCCAATCAGATTATTCAGAGAGAAAAATTGATGTTTGAGGGTCAAGATGGCCGAATTTGAGAGAACTCAAAACATGAAAGTTGTAGATCTTGATGAGATCTACAAGTTTCATATTGACCAAAGCTGGAGATGAGGTAAAACAAAGACTCGAAATATTTTGGAGGGTATTTTTAAGGCTAAAAATACCACGGATTTTTAATTTTGCCATTTTTTTTTGTGGTTTTTAATTTATTAGAGACTCTGATAATTACATGACATTATATGGGTTTTATTGACAAAGATTTAAGCAAGGGGGTTAATAATAGAAAATTAAGATGATGAAATTGGGTTTCATTACCTGCATAAAAGCGAAGGGATCACTGTAAGTATTCTTCACTCAGCATACACATCATCGTTTTCGTGCATCGGCTTTTCTTGATTTCCCTCTCTGCTTTTCAAACTTAATTTAAACGGAAATTGGGACTGGACGATAGGCGTGCTGTGTGGTTGGACTAACAAGTGATAACTTAACTTAAAACCGGGACTGCTAAACATTATTGACCAACAAAAATCAATAAAATTGGAAAAACTGTTCGCGGGAGACTAATCCCCGACCTTGTTTTCAGGCTGAGTAAGGGTACTTGAGTGTGTGTGAACATCTGAAGGCAGAGCCCAAATCCTCGCCTTCCATATCACGTTCTGACTAATCCTAGCAAATATCACAAGTTGAATTTATTAAGGTTCACTGACTAGTACCAAGTAGCCTCCGCCTGTCTCAGGTAGATAGGGGCGAAATTGTGGTACTTCGCGACAAGTTGCCAGTAACCCCCGGGGTGAAGTTCCGGCCTTGTCAGCCTCCGCCTGCTTGCAGGTAGATAGGTGCAGGTCTTTGAATCCATCAACTTGGGATAGGAGCGAAGAAAGGAAGGACCAGCGGTATCTTAGGCGACATGTTAAACAGGGAAGACGTATCCGGCTCTGAGCCGACTTCCCTATAAGCTGCATAATCCTTGCTATCTTGCTTGAAAAATCACACTTAAAATTAACAAGATTAATTGGACTTGGTTTCGGGTCCTTCACTGTGTTCTCGCCAAACCAAGATGAGTAACTGGGGGGATATCGACTCCTTATTCTCCAATCTCTCTTTAAGCCCCCCACGAAGGTCTTCTTCATCGGCCCAAGTGCAACTTGGACCACCCAGGACTCATGACCCTCTTGAGTTCTGGTTCCCTCACACTCAGGGTGGTTACTCTCAAACCAACCCTTTCCTCTCCTCTAAGCTTATCGAGGAAGACCATCGCCTCGGTAAGAATCCCTTCCTTGATTTGTCCTCTGACATAGACCATATTTCATACTTAGGACTAGAGGACAAGATGCCACCTAAGCAACCACCGCCGGATGAGGACCCATTGCGACAAATTCTTAATCGCCTCGCCACAGTCGAACAGCAAAATGCAGATCTCACAGCTAGAATGGGACATATTATTACGGCATGAGGAATTGACCGACCAATGGTTGATGCCTACAACCCAACGGAGAACGAGATACACAGTTGGTTGGCACCAGCAGTTCCCCCCGAAGCATTCGAGCTCAAGCCCCACTTTCTTATCCTGCTACCGAAGTTCAACGGAAAAGTCCATGAAGAACTATATGCCTTCCTCAGAGACTTCGAGCTGGTTTGCAACAACCTTAGTCATCCTAGGGTTGGGCAGGATTACATTCGACTGAATGCCACCCCATTTGCCTTATGAGATAAGGCAGCACATTGGCTGAAGAATCTAGGGGTGATATGTACAACCTGGATGCAGTTCAAGGACCTATTCCTAAAGAAGTTCTACCCTCTCAGTAGGACTAATCGAATGAGAACAAAGATCGCTAGTTTTTCCCAGGGACCCAGTTAACCATTCCATGAAGCCTGGGATAGGTTTAATGACCTAATTCAGAAATGTCCCTGCCATGGCATTTCTAAGGCGATCTTAGTCCAGACCTTGTTCTGTGGCATGACCCCAGAGATGCAGGGGTTAGTCAGTGCCGCCTGTTGAGGAAGTTATCTGAACAAGAACGAGAATGATGTATGGAAGATAGTAGAGCAGATGGCGGAAATAGGCAGGTCGCAAGCCACCAGGGCCTATCAGTTGTCTCCCTCATTCCTATCCAACAAGACAACTAGGAGGACTATAGCAGATCTGACAGAGGACCTCATCTCCAGCATGGGGATTATAGCTGACAAGTTAACCATGGTCGAGCAGATCCACAAGAGGGTCACTGACCTTGAGTCTCTGTCATGTCTGTCGAAGCAAGTGGAGGAACTTACTGAGAAGGTAGCTAAGATGAAGCTACTTGCCCCTTCTGCACCACCTGCACCTGTACACCGAGTCCGTTTTGTACAGGAACAGGCACCGGGGCCTCAGAGTGGCTGGGTAGAGGATCAGACTTACACCCAACAGGACCAGCATGCACCCCCACAAGTGGAGACTAGATACGAGGAGCCTCCGCAGGTGTTCGAGATCAACAAGCTGTCGTACAGCCGTGACCCTGTCAGCAGACAGTCGGGGATGGGGAATGGTCAGCCTCACCGACCTTCCCCAGCTTACCAGGAAACCGGCTCCGTCCCTGCATTGTGCTTTGTTCAGTCCATGCCCAAACCAGGGTACCAGCCTCAGCAGCAGCAGCGCACATTCCAATCGGGCCAGCAGGGCCCGGCACCGTCCCATCAGCAGCAGCAGTATCGGCATGGCCAACAGGGCCAGTACAGAACCTCATCCGCAAGTCAGCATCAGCAAGCCCAGCCTACCGAGTTGGAGTCCCTCACCTTGGCGATCCAGACCCTGTTTGATAGGGTCCAACAGATCCAGAATGACTATCTGGATATGAGAATCGATCTGAATCGTGTTTCTCGTACCCAGGATCAACAAATGACGCCAAAGACCCCAATTCCCGCCCAGGTTCAGGCCAACCCGAATAGCTTAACTCAAGGCCGGAACTGACCTCATGATCAGGTATATTATTCAGATAATTCTTTATCTGAGCATGAGATCCTTTCGTATGATAATGTATATCATATGTTCCTCAGGAGCAGAAGGACCGTGATCATACCTGATCGGGCATGGGCACCGGAGGAAGGATCCGCCAAGTCTCTACTTGAGGAGAACCTGGAGGCAGAAGAGGAGCAGCACCACCATCACCACCACCGGCAGAAGAAGAGGACTTCTGGGTCCTCGAAGCAGCAAACCCGCACCAGCAGAGAGTTTGACGAAACCGATGAAGAGCCCGCGCCTCCATCTAAGGAGGACCGTCCAGAAGTCGCGGAAGACGCATCACCGGTTTTGCCACAGCATTTTTCTTTTAGTCAGAGTCAGAGTCCGAGTCTATTTCAGAGTCCGAGACATGTACATAACTCAGTTCCAGATTTCAATGAAAACATTTCAGTTTCAGAACACGAGTTGGAGTCAATAATCCCTTTCACCCGAGCTCTCAAGGGTGGAAAGAAGAAAAGTAAAAAAATCCAAAAAGATGACCCTGAGATGGCAGAGTTTTGCAACAAGCATATCAAGGTCACAATCCCCTTTGACAAGTACGTGGAAATGACTCCTCCATTTCAGAAGTACCTTAAGGTGAGCTGCACACCTACTAGGGTTAGCAGGAAGAACAAAAGCCATGTTGAGAAACACTTTCTGTCAGTAGCCATGACTTGTGCAATAAAGAACTCGTTTCCAAGGAAACGAAGAGACATGGGTGCACATTATGTGGTGAGTCATGCCGATGACATTGCGTTTGCACGCACTCTCCTAGACAACGGCTCCTCAATTAACTTAATGCCTACAACCCTCTATGAGCGGCTTAATCTCGGACCTCTTAGGAAATCTAGAGCCCTCCTGCAGTTCGCTGATAAATCAACCAAGAGGTCCAAAGGATAATTGAGGAATGTTGTAATCAAAGTCGAGGGTCAAGAATACATGGTGGACTTCACTGTCCTAGATATGGAAACCCCTCGCAATTGAAGAGATTCCCAGATTATCTTAGGCAGGCCCTTCCTCTGAACAGCGGGGGCCTTATTTGATTATAAGATCGGGAAGATCCAGTTCTAAACTCCAGGCGAATCCAGCACCGAGTACTCTTCAACCGAAGCAGACTGCGATCATGTAGACACAGTCGGGCCATGGAGACAGAACCCAGCCAGTACCGATGAGTCCCTCCCCTCCGGAGATGATCCCGTGCATGAGTCAGTTTGCGAGGTCCTCAGAGACGAGTACATCTCATAACCTACATCCCCCTACATCTTCGATGACTTAGAGGCCCAGCTGGGCCTGTCAGTCATTCCCTCTTTAAGACAATCACATGATGAGGATGACGAGTTGGACGCAGCTTTTGTCGATTGCATGGAGACCTTTAACGATCCAACTCTAGAGCCGAATAATTTGGTGGCCGCAATTACAGAGAAAGATCAAGCCACTTCCCACACCGAACTAGATTCAATTGAGCCAGATTTCCTAGACGATCACACCATACCTGAGCTCAAACCTTTACCCACAACACTTAAATACAAATTCCTTATGGGTCAAGAGAAGAAATTTTCGGTCATCATCAGTTTGCGTTTGACCGAAGAGCAGGAATCTCGCTTGCTAGAGATCCTGGAGAAAAACCGCAAGGCAATAGGCTGGAGAATTTCTGATCTCCATGAGATAAATCCCGCTCTGTGTTCGCACCATATCTACTTGGAGAATGAAGCCAAACCCTCTCGTGAATTCCAACGTTGTTTAATCCAAATTTACGAGAGGTAGTGAAGAAGGAGATAGAGAAATGGTGCAACGCGGGTTTCACTTATCCCATCTCCGACTCTAAATGGGTGGCCCCAATCCATGTGGTCCAGAAAAAGTCGGGAATTCAGACGACCACCAACGAGGACAGAGAGGAGATCGTGACACAAGTGCCCACGTCGTGGCACGTCTGTGTGGATTACATATGCCTGAATGCCGCGACGAAGAAGGATCATTCCCCCCTACCATTCATTGATCAGATCCTAGAGACACTAGCGGGGAAAGAATTCTTCTGTTTCTTGGATGGGTTCTCGATCTACAATCAAGTAGCCACAGCTCTGGAGGACCAGGAAAAGACCACATTCACATGCCCCTTTGGTACATATGCTTTCAGGCGCATGCCTTTTGGGTTATGCAATGCTCCAAGTACTTTTCAAAGGTGCATGATTGCTGTATTCGCTGAAATGGTCGACGAATTCTTGAAAGTCTTCATGGACGACTTCTTGGTCCATGGCGATTCCTTCAATTCCTGTCTTAGAAATCTGGACCGAGTCCTCAAACACTGTTGTGAGGTCAATTTGGTGCTCTCCTGGGAGAAAAGTCACTTCATGGTGACGGAAGGCATTGTGTTGGGGCACATCATCTCCAAGAGAGGAATGGAGGTTGACCCGGCCAAGGTGGACGTGATCAAACGACTCCAGCCACCAACCAACGTCAAGCAGTTGCGGTCGTTCCTCGGGTATGTCGAATTCTATCGGAGATTCGTCAAGGATTTTTCTAAGATTGCCTGACCGCTAACTGAGCTTTTAGGCAAAGACATGGAGTTTGTTGTTGATCACAAATGTCTTGAGGCCTTTAAGGTATTGCAAGGAATGATCATGGATGCACCTATCCTACAAGCCACAGATTGGTCTCTACCTTTTGAGATCATGATGGACGCATCAAATTTCGTTGTTGGGGCTGTGTTAGGACAGAGGAGAGATAGCATCCCGTTTGCAATCTACTACGCAAGCAAAGTGCTTGATACTGCTCAGCGTAACTATACAGTTACGGAAAAGGAGATGCTTGCAATAGTGTTTGCCTTGGACAAGTTCAGATCTCACTTAATTGGATCCAAGGTAATTGTGTTCACTGACCACACGGCGCTACGATACTTGATGGAGAAGAAGGATGCGAAGGCACGTCTTCTTAGGTGGATTCTTCTTATCCAGGAGTTTGATTTGGACATTCGTGATAAACCTGGAAAGAAGAACATAGTAGCCGATCATCTCTCTCGTCTCGAAGATATCAATACTTCCGAGGATTCACTAATTCGAGACTCCTTCCCTGATGAGTCGATTTTTGTTGTCGGCTCACTCCCATGGTATGCCAACATCGTGAACTATCTTGTCTCCAAGAAGGTTCCCGAGGGTAGGCCCAAGAGCCACATCGGCCGACTGAAGTCGGATGCTAGACACTACCATTAGGAGGATCCGATCCTTTTCTTTGAAGGACCGGATTGTGTCTGGAGACGGTGTATTCCTCAGGAGGAATACCAGAGTGTCCTTTCTTTATGCCACAACTTGGAGGCAGGAGGACACCACTCCGGAAAGAGGACCGCATGGAAGGTACTTCAGTGTGGCTTTTACTGGCCGACTCTATTTCGCGATGCCATCACCTTTGCGAAGTCGTGCCCAGTATGTCAGAGAATGGGAGGAACCGTTGGTTCCAAGGATGAGATGCCGATGCATCCTGTCATCATTTGTGATGTCTTTGACGCCTGGGGCATCGATTTCATGGGCCCATTCTCTGTTAGCCATGGGTTTGAATACATCCTTCTTGCGGTAGATTATCTATCCAGGTGGGTGGAGGCTATCCCGACCCGAGCCGCAGACAGTAGGACTGTCTGTATATTCATCAAAGAGCGCATCATCTCTAGGTTCGGGATCCCTAAAATGATGATATCGATGGGGGTATCCACTTTGTAAATCGAGAGGTGAAGAAACTCTTAAAGGACTACGGCATCGAACACCATGTCGCTAGTCGTTACCACCCACAGACTAATGGTATGGCTGAGGTGTTGAATAGGGAGGTGAAGACTATATTGCAAAAGCTTGTCCACCCAGACAGGAAGGATTGGTCTTGGATCTTGGATCAGGTCCTATGGGCGTATAGGACAACTTACAAGACACCGTTAGGAACCTTCCCATTCCGAATGGTATTCAGAAAGCCATGCCATTTGCCTGCAGAACTAGTGCATTATACAGAATGGGCAATCAAGAAGGTCAATTGGAACACGCACCTTGTGCAGAAGCAAAGAGATATGGATCTGAATGAGCTTGTGAAAATCAGAAATCGTACATATGACAAAAATTTGGTATACAAGGACAAGGTTAAGCATTGGCACGATAGATATATCAGACGAAAGACCTTTGTTCCTGGACAGAAGGTATGGTTGTTTAATGCTAGGCTGAAGATCTTCCAAGGGAAGTTGAAGTCCAACTAGACATGCCCATTTGTCGTCTGTACGGTGCACGATAGTGGATGTGTCAAGATCTCAGATCTCGCAGATAACACACCGACATTCCTAGTGAATGGACAACTGTTGAAGCACTCGTCGAATCCAATGAGCAGTTAGTCCATGTTGAGGAGATTGTATTCATGCGCGAGACAGATTCAGCATATACACCTCGAGCCGTGCATGAGACCTTGCAGCAGTGAGCTCTAGCCATCAACAGCATCTTGAAAGATTCAGACCGACTCACTTGTATATACCATCATTCATGTACATTCTGACCTTTCTCCCCCGCGACTCTTGCAACTCATCCTAGCTTCATTGATCACCATTTTGGACTATACTTAGGATGACCAGATCCTAAGTATAGGGGGATGTGCCACCTGAGTCTGCTCTCTGTACATCCTCCAGATCACATTGGTCCTCATACTCACTTTCATCCTATACTTAGGCTGACCTGAGCCTAAGTATAGGGGGGACCGATGCCCGTATTGTATATTCATCCACTTCTCTTCTTGACCTTCTCCACCACATTTTTTGACCTTCTTCTACACTTAGGCTGCCAAAGCCTAAGTATAGGGGGGCAGGACGACTTCTTTATATTTTTCGTTCTCTTTGGCTCTCTTATGCTTAGCACGAGCTATGTCTTTTTCCTCATTTTCCATGCTCTGAGGACATAGCACACGCTAAGTATAGGGGGGCATGTATATATTACATATATACTTTACCCATAGCTCGTACTTTCATGTATCTTTGTATATATTTCGCAACAATTACGGGCTGAGTAAAATTTGGAGAAAATGTTTTGTAAAATACGCTTGTATAATATGTATAATTGTTGTAACATAGGAGGTATACCAAAAAAAGAAAAAAAAGAAAAAAAGTGAAAAATTCAAAGGCTTCTTATTTACTCTTGCATATCATCTCTACATCAGAAAAGAAAGAAAAAGAGTCTTGCATTTCATTCATAGCATGCCATCTGCATCGCATCCGCATATCTTGCATATGCAAGGTGGAAAGCTAGTGGGTTCTGAACCAAGTTATGAGTAGATGTTGAGGATGGACTTGATTTGACCTTAATCCACCTAATTTCAGAGGAACCTTATAGGAACTGGAGTTAAGATTTCTCAGGTCAAGTGACTTAATTCTTTGAGTCCGCAAGTCTATGTTCACATGGCATCTTGATTAGTCTAAGTAGAATATCTCGTGCACAAGCATGATTCTTTTGGATAATGACCTAACTTGGACAAGCACAATGCACATATCTCTTCATTGATGAGGTGGTGAGGAAGTAGAATACTTTAGCTTGGAGTGGCACACGGGTGGAAACATCAGTCCTCCTCTAGGGAGGGTAGTGCATCTCAACCTAGTCTGGTGGTGTTGACATCTAAGAACGGGATGTTGTGGGTTGCAATAATGCTTCAAAAGAGGGATAGTCTACTGGCTCAAGAGGAAAAACTCCTGATGTACATGCTGCACCCTGTATATAGTTCGAAAGAAAAAAATGCAAAAACTCCAAAAAAATCAGACAGGTCCAAGTGAAAATAAAATACCTATCGGAATATGTATATTAGCAAGAAGTCTGCAGCTGGATGACTTGGCTACACTAGCCAGGCATCCCAGGATAGGTAGCTACACTGGCTACCGTCCATTCTTTTCTCCACCCCTCCTCTTGAGCTGGTCGCACTTGAACTTAGAAGGGAATACCCCGCTCCTCGAGGAAAGAGTTACTGGATCGGGTTATTTGAGTTACCTTGTTAGAGAAGGCTGTTTCTGAGCCATTTCTGATGTGGAGAGTTACATTTCACTTACACAGTACAAGTAAGAATCATAGTCATCAGAAATTTGCGTCTGAGGATTTGTTCTGACCTGACTATTGAGAAGTCTTGAATAGAAGACTTGTGGAACTTGAAGTCTGTTAGGTCTTAAATTCAGATCCCAATATGGTTCTGCCTCACAATTAATCCAAAGTTTGAGTCAAGCTCCATTTTCAACTTTTGTTCATGACCTTGGTATGGATTCCAAAATCATTTCACTTTTGTATTTCATTCTAGCTGCTCGGGGACGAGCAAGGTTTAAGTATAAGGGGTTGATGAATCTGTGATCATCACTATTAAAGTTGAAAATAGAGCTTTGTCCCCGAGTATTTAGCCTCGTATTTCTCTTTGTCTTGCATAAATAAGCATTCATGCATCAATCCACAAAATATGCATCTTAGCATCCATATTTGCATTTAAATAAGAAGCCAATCATTGTGTAAAATCCACGGTAAAATATCCTTCTATTTACTTGTATTTTATCCCCTCCAAAGTAAAATACCACCTTCCTTATAATGTGTACACCATTAGTTAATAATATAAGGACAAAGACCAGAGTCCCTCTCTTGTAAAATACCCAATAAAGCCCTAAAGCTCCTGGACCTTAGAATGCCCATATCTCTCTCTTACAAACTCCAAATTAGGTCTACTCCCCTTCAGATGGATACATATCCAGAGACCTTTAAAATGAGACTAATTTCATGCAATTCGGAGCTCGTAGGCAAAAGTTGGGTTTTTGGGCCTCCTTGTATATTATACATATATATATTAGTATCCTTGTATTTTTGTATCATATTCGACCTCATCTCCATTTTTGGTCAACGTGAAACTTGTAGATCTCATCGAGATATACAACTTTCATGTTTTTAGTTTTTCCAAATTCGACCTCCTTCCCCCTCTAATCTCATTTCTCCTTTCAGTCACTCAGAGCTGGCCACATGGCGCCCTCTGATTGCGCCACGCGGCCTGCTCCCTTTGACTCATCCGCCCTCACCTCCAGCCGTTGGATCCCTTCTTGATCCAGCGGCATGAGGATCTCCACGTACACGCTTCCACCACCACCATCTGATCAAGCGCCAGATCTCATCCAAGCCATCCGCTAGCGCCTCTTTCCCCCTTGCACCACGTGTCATCTTCTCCACCGTCCGATGGCTCGTCTCACATCTAATCTTCACCATCCAAACCCACGACTGATCTCGACCCTCCGATCGATCTCCAAATGTAATCTGGACCGTCCGCTCGTGCTTCACCCAGAGTCCACCATGTGGCACTCTGTGCGCCTTCCGATCTCGCTCCAGGTGCCTTGATCTTCACCGTTCATCACTACAATTAGTTTTAACCATCCGATCGCAGATCAGATCTAATCTCATCCGCCCGTTAGCATGCATCCTCAGCACACCACGTGGGGTATTCAGAGACCTCCGATGTCGTGCCCTAGATCTGATCTCAGGCGTCGATCCGTGCTTATATACATCGTCGTCAACCTTCGCACGCCCCGCGCCCACGTCATCCACCGTGCACAAGGGGCCACCCCCTTTCTATTTTCGGCTCCACGCCGACCACCTTCTCTGACCATTGACACCACCACGACGTCTCCCACTCATCCCTCATCCTCGCCAACCCCCTCGACCTCCATGACGACCCTCAAAGTCGCTCCACAACACCCACGAACACCACCTCGTCACCAGCTACCCCGTCACCTTCGTCCTATAAATCAGTCACCTCCAGCCACTTTCACCCCCATTTGCCACCACGGAGAGTGACTCTGAGCTCCCACCTTCAGATTGGTGACAACAATTTGATCCCAGGTCGAGCGACGACTGAGAACACCTCCGGCGAGATCCACAGCCCTCCACCGTCGTGCTGCAGCTCCTCCAAGGCGCTGCACGAGCTTAGGTCCCTCTACCGACCTTCGAGCGACGACCTGGAAGCTTTCCCCGAGCTTCTGATCCCAGGTAGACTCCTCCATCTCTCCTCCGATCTTCTTCTTCTTTTTCCGTCTCCTTCTCTGATTTAATTCTCCATTCACTAGCATCATCCCGCTCCGCAAATCATTCCCCGAGCTTCGCAAGGGATCTCTGATCTTCGCGCTACCATTAATTTCCTCCGACGAGGTACCCCACCTTTCACCGATGCCAGCTCTACCACCTGGGCGGAGCTCGATCACCGGTTACCCCCACTGCTCCGCAGGCCTCGCATTCCATTCCCGACAACTCCATGAACAGTTCGCGTGCTTCGGCTATCTTCTAACGCCCTGCAGATGCTATCTCTTTGATTGGCCAGAGGCTCGTCAGAGCTGCATTCGAGCTCCTCCGCCACCGTGCTCCAGAGCGTCTCCTCAACTCCTGAGACCACTGGACGCTTCGCCAGCCATCCACGCATCTTCCGTACCACCTCAGACCCTCCAGCAACCTTCACCTTCGACGGGAGGACGAGGCGGAGCTAGGCCAGACTCGTCGGAGCCTAGCCCTCTCCGCCGCAGGAGGTGGAGGAGCGTTGGCGACGACAGCCAGCAACCGTTCGATCCTCTTGATCGAACGGTCAGGAGCCAGCCACGTCGCCTCACCCTGCAACCGTAGGATCAGGAGGATCCTACACGTCCAGATCGTGCCACGTCATCGCCCTCTCCGCGCTCCAGGTGCTATTGGATCAATCTAGATCCAACGGTCACTGATCGACCACGTCGTCACCTCAGGATTGAGCCCATCACTGTTGGATCGATCAATGATCTGACAGACTCAGACACGCCACGCATCATCAGCCAGCTGCCGTTGGAACTTCCTTGATTCCACGGTCTAGATCACGCCACGTCGCTTGATCCGAACCTCCTCCCCAACCACTAGGCTCGGATCCCCAAAGCAACTCCGAGCCAGACCCAAACCTCGAGAGCCGTCCGAGCCTCGCTCTAAGCCTCCGAAGACCACTGAGCCTGGGACCCCCACGTAAATCTCACGGGTGTCTTGGATTATTTGCAACGAGGCCCCTGAAGGTTTCTAGAATTACATTTCAGTCCCCGCTAGGGGACCCCATGTGAGGAGCACATGTCCAGTGGAAAATTTGCATCCACCCCCTCAGCATTATAGGTAATTGCATATTGATCCACGTCAGCACATTTTATTTTTAGCAATTTTGATTCATGTAATTGCATTTATACCCCTGTCTTTGCACGCATATTTAGGCATTCATCTTAAATCATTTTTTAGTTTGGAAAATCGCATTGTGTAGCTTACATTGTCCTCTTCATTATGTGACACTTGGCATATTTTTGTAATATCAGTAGATTTTCCTATTAATTAATTGGTTTATTTTTGCTATATTTTGCCCATTTATGCCTTTTAATTGATAGTAATTTCTCTGTGACTCCAAAAATTCCCAAAAAATCACATTAGATCTAGGACAATTAGTTGACCTTGCATAAAAATTTGATCTCAATTGCACGCATCTCGAGGCCTGAATAGTTCATTTAGTGATTTCCTTAATTAATTTTTAATAGGTTCATTTCACATCAAAATTTAGGTTTAATAATTTTCCTGGATTCCTCACCTTCAGATCTATCTAGGGTAATTTTTATTTCCAAAATATTGTGATTTGATATTTATTAAAATTAATGTAGTCAAAATCACTCTACATTCATTTTTAATTCACAGTAAATTTGTTTAGTGTCGGAAAATTCCAAAAAAATAAGGTAGCTTAATTTCATCCCATTTCATCATCTGACCAAGTTTCGTAATTTTTGGACTTATTTTGACCATCTTTCTGAATTAAATTGTAGACTAGTTGGATTGTGCATGTGTCTTGCATAAAAAACCAAAAAAGACCAAAAAATATGATTCCTTGAAAATCAAACCTTGGACTTCGCTAAAAATTTACCTAAGGAGACAGCCGCCTCCCTGAGTTCGACCTTGGGCTTGCCCAAGTAAAAATAATTGCCGCTCGAGATTAACTTGTTTTAATTAAAAGTGGTTTTTGATTCGCTCTCATTATCCGACTGCAACGAACATTATTAATTAATTTGAACATTAATTTGATCGGATTAACAAGGGTAGTGGGAGACATTTCAAAATGGTGGGGAGGAGGTGGGGGTTTCAAGTGGGAGAGTCGGGGAACTGTTGATGGCATGTGTTTGCAAATAGGAATGAACATCATGGATATTTTTGTCTTTTTTAATGGAAACCGTCAAACATAACGCCCATCTCAAACGGAACATGACACAGGGTTATGTCATGTAAGGGTTAAGCATTACTCAAGGTTTCTCACGTAATTCGCGATTATGCAGGGTTATGAATGTTATTGCAAAACTACTCAGGGTTGTGGGTGTAAAAATCCCTATTTATTATAGGTTACTTTTTAGGGTTTTATTTATAGGTATATTTACCTATATTATGTATATTTTATTTTTTTATTTTATTTTCATAATTTATATAATTATAACTTATTTAGATATACATAAATATATTTTTATTTTATTTTTCTGATATAATTTGTATACTTGAATAAATATGTATACTTATTATATAGGTATAAGTATTATATATTCATCTACGTATTTTCATATATTATTTTATTTTATTACTTTCTTTATGGTTTTATTTTATTCTAAATATGTACATATAATGTAAATAGTATTTACAAAATTATAAAAAATATAAAGAATAAATGAAATGAATATTTTATTCAGGTAAACTATACAATGCGGTCCAAACGTAACTTTTTCATCTTAACTCTAATTTGAATAAAATCACCTTCACTAAATAGTTAATTAAAAGTTATATATAATTAAGAAATTTTGATGCATTTTCATTCTTTATTGAGAGGATATGGGTCTTGGAAGTTTGGGTTTTGGATTTTTATTCCGAGTATAAAATGTACAATGTGTATTTTTTTTGTGTGAAGTAAATTTTGTATGTTTTATATATCTTCATCTACAACTTTCATGTACAAAGTTTCTTGATTTAATAAATAAATAATAAAGAATAAAATATGTCCCAAAAATGAGTTATTTATGAATAAATAAATAAGGGTTTATCGTGTTTTTGACTCTTATCTCCCTTACTTTATTCTCGTTGACCAAATCAATTCTTGACTTAGTCTCAGGATTTAGGGTCAAAAAATACCTTTGGCATTTTATTATTTTCTTTTATTTTCTTTATTCTTTTATTTTAGCTTTAATCAATGTATTTTATATAATAATTATATAATAAATAATGAATGTTAATTTGTACAAAATAATGATATTTACTTGTATTTAGCTAAGGTTTAAAGGCCAAAATGAAAGAATAAAGGTGATGAAATGGAGATTTATCACCCCCCTATACTTACCTTTGCTAGTCCCTAGCAAACAATTATGAAAAAAATGTAGAAAAGAAAATAAAGAAAAGAAATAAAAGAAAGTGAATTGGTTTTAATTCTCAAACTTGTCTTCACAAAATCAAAGTTTAAAGTTCAGTCAGACCTTTGGACATTTAGGTTAGGTCGAAACCTTATTGGGAATCTGATTTGAAACACAACAGCCTTTGAGAATCACAAAACTCTGTTCAGGTCCCCTCAACATAAGTCAACTCATACGCAAATCCTTGACTATGAGTCTATCTCGGGCAGTGTATGTGATATGTAGCTCTCCTCGACTGAAGCGATAAAGTTAGTCTTCTCCAACATAGTGACCCTAATTCCCCAATCCAACAACTCTTTTCTCGAGAAGAGGGATATTCCCTTCTAAGTTTAAGTACATGCATCACAAGAAGAGGAGGTGGAGAGAAGAATGGACGGTAGCCAGTGTAGCTACCTATCCTAAGATGCTTGACTAGTGTAGCCAAGTCATCTAGTTGCAGGCTCACATACATATGATTTTGAAGCTCAAGCTTGCTTATTGTCTATATAAATATATACATACTCCGACAAGCATTTTATTTTTGATCAGGCCTGTCCATTTTTTTGGAGTTTTTACTTTTGCATTTTTTGAATACTAAATACAACAAAATTTACATAAGGACTTTTTCCTCTTGAACAGGTAGACTATCCCTCTTTAGATGCTTTATTACAACCTACAACTTCTATCTTTAGACCTCATGACTACTGGATCGGGTTGGGGTACTATGGCCACAAATGTGTGACTTCTGATGTTTCCATTGGCTTGTGTCTCATACCGGTAAATCCAGTCCTCTACTACTTCAACTGAGGTGAGCAAAGTATAAGGTGCAGGTGTGCAAGCTAGGTCATTATCAACAAGAGTCATGTGTGTGCTCCAAAATATTCTACTTAGGCATTCAAGACGATATTGAACAAAGTCTCGTGGACTCAAAGAATTAAGTCTACCAGACCTAAAGCATCTCAATTCCAATTCCAATAAGGTTCCTGTGATTAAATGGATTTAAGGTCCAACCAAACTCCAATCATAAGATTTTACTTAGACTAGTTCAATTATCAATTTCGATCGGAAAAATATAGATGATATGTACAATGCAAGAAAAATATTTTTGTGATGTGGTTTTCTTGTTTTGAACTTTTTATGGATTTTTGAAAAAGGTTTTGCAAACTTTTATGCAATTTTTGAAAAGTTTTTGAACAAAAAGGGAGTGTGTGTAGATAGTTATACGGTCGTGCATATTTTTATTTACAAGAATTTGGATTCAAGACTTTACAGATTTGTATATACAAGGTTTGTAAAGATCCTTTATTTGCATTATGTACACAGTTCTCAAAATAATTTGAAAAGATTTTTGCAAACATTTTGAAAACCTTATTTTGCTAATTAATTTGATAAATAATTTTTACAAACATTTTACAAAAAATTAAAAACCATTTTGCAAAAATTTTCAAACAGTATGTATAGATTTTCAAACTATTTTTGCAACCATTTTCCAAACATTTATAAATAGATTTTCAAAACATTTTATTTCAAACAAAGAAAGATATTTTTACAAATAAAGTATTTTTACAAAGATTGAAAATATTTTACAAAATATTTACCAAATAGTTTTCAAAAAAAATCAAAAAAATTCCAAACCATTTTTCATGCATTTAGCAAAATATTTTTACCTGATTTATTAATCGGTATATACAAAGAATTTTAACGAATTTTATACAAGTCTTTTCTTTACACTTAATTAATTGTATTTTAGCCATACTTATTGAAAATACAAAAGTATGAGTTATGGCTAAAGTATATACATTGTATATACAACCCCTTGTACTTAGCTTGAGCTATGTCCTCATAGATCAAAGAGAAAAAGAGACGACATAACTTATATTGAGTATAGAAAAGCCTACACTGCAACGACGAATAAAGAAAGAATGAATGGATAAATGAATAAATGAGAAGTCGGTCTTCAACCCATACTTAGAATGAAATAATCCAAAGTATAACAGATTGTATCTACTTGTAGGGATGGTCAGGATGGGAATAAACAGATCACAGCTCGATCTGTCTCCCCCTATCCTTAGAGTAAATATCCCTAAGTATAGACAAAAATATCAATAGGAGAGGAGACAAGTAAGGAGATCAAAGAAACCAATAAAAAGAAAAAAAATCGTTGGGGGAATGTACGCATCACTCCCCCTATACTTAGGGTAAGATATCCCTAAGTATAGGCAAAAACAGAGTTACGAAATATAACATACATGAACAACATGGTGTCTACACCCCCTATACTTAGAAAAAGTGTTTCCTAAGTGTAGACACAAAGATATAACAAGCGATATTAGGTGTAGAACAACATGTGGAAGAAGGTAGGAATGAAGAGACAAAACATATATATACATTTAGTAAGGAATGGTGAAGTGCAGGACGATATCTGACAATCGAGTATCGTACTCTTGTTGTCGTCTCCTTGTGAGAACGACGATGTAGTCAGAAAGAGAATATGCAATAAAGTGGGTGTCTACTACTGGTCAAAGCTGATCGAAAACTAAGCCAGAGTCGGTAGCGGGAAGCAGAATATCAGCTCATAATAACATCATGAATGAACAAAGCCGATACAGTCAGACATGGAGGATGAATGAGCAGTATTGAATCCTCTTAGTCAGTCATAGTCTCAACAAGATACAAAAAGTGAAGAACATTAGACTCTCTACGCATCATGATATCCAGTGGACTTAAGGTCGAAAGATCGAAGATACACCGAATAGAGCAAGACATGGCTCATCCTTGCGAGGGTCGTCAAGGTGAGCAGACTCAGATGGGTCAGAGAAATCAGAAAAAATCATAAGACTCAATTTCATGATCCACCTAATAGGATACACAATCAGATATGAGACCGAGTATACCAATCAGAAGACTCAGCTTCGTGCTCCACCAGATCGAAGACACCAGAAGTGAAATTGAGTACCCACAAAATGATGTATCCTCCTGCAAATATCCCTCGGGGAGTACTATGAACTAGGCGGGGAATAATCGGAAGAATGTGACACATGCTTGCAAGGACAGTCAAGGACAGAAGACTCAAAGGAGTCCAGATAGCTAGGATAAGTGGTCTCGTGCTTCGATAGATTGGACACACAATCATACTAAGAGACTGACAGATCATATCAGATGACTCGGTTTCGTGCCCCATCAAGATGGACACATAAACAATGAGTGAAACCGATCGTAAATAAAATGTTGCATTCTCCCGCAGATAGTCCTTGGGGAATGGTGCAAGATAATCCGATGAAAGTCAAGGTAATGATGGCATCAATTCTTATGTCCTCAAGAAAGAGATCAATCGGCACCAGCAGAAGGGCATAAGACCATGGGAGGGACAAAAGGTCATCAAGGCAATCTCAAAGCAATCCCTATAATAACCAGATCAGCTGAGATGGATCAAGATGTCAGACGGAGATTCTCTAAGTACTCATTGGGGATAGGAAAATTAAGAGATGGAGGACAGATCAATCAAAAATATGAGTGACACCATGCAGGTGCCTAGCACCGTCACTTTGAAGGATAGAAATAGATCGTACATCAAGCGCCGGAATCAAGACAGGCGGAACATGCTAGAAGTCACATCGTCAAACAATTAGAAATGGATCACATCCTCAATCTGTTGTGCGAGATCAAAAACCCTCAATAAAGAATCACACATGTAATCATGCTAAAATCAGAATCATCAATAATATATATGCATATATCAAATTAAGATCCACCAAAGATAGCACACTAATCTCCGCATCCTCAAATCTTGCCAGATTACTCAAATAATTCCTGCAATTAAAACTTCGATGCATGCCTTATAAGCACAGAATTCCCATGTGAAAGGAGGGATGACATTGAAGGGAATGAGGAGGGTGGGCGAGAACGGAGAAACGAAGAAAATTGTGGTCCAAGAAGAGAGTCTTCTTGAACCGGACTAGAGATAGGGTGATATGGGCAAGGAGACAGCAGCAAAATCCAGCTACTAAATTGAACATCAAGACTCGATATCATGACTCAATAAAGAAGACAATAATATAGTTAAAGAAAGGGAGATGGACTCAATAAAAAGAACTCAAAAACTCATGGATCTACATACTCAAAGAGTGATGAATGTGAATGGACCCAAAATCACAATCAATGTACAAAGTAACTTCCATGTTCACCTACTCAACACATTGAAGACCGAAGATGGTGGTCAATTATCTTTTCCATTTTAGAGTTAGGTGAGCTTCCAAAAAATTGTACAAGCACGCGGGTAGTTCCGGGATTAGGGTGCAAATCCTTAGTGTGTATGTGTCAAGTATAAAGCATAGAATACAATGAGGGGATTGCTCTCCCCAAAACAATGAGTCCGTTACATTTATTTTAAAAGTCTAATAGAGTATGCCGTCCCGCTTTTATTTGGATTATCAGTTTTTGGCATTTTTTAATGCAATCGCCTAATGAGTTTCCAATTCCAAAAACATCCTAGGTGATTAAAATCAGATGGAGAAGGTCAGAAAAGCAATGCAAGTCAAAAATTGATGATGCATGCATAGTCAGAAGACTCACAGCGCTTCCCAGCTCTCTCCATGTAGGATGCATAACATAATTGAAAACTTGTTATATGAGATGCAAGCCGATGAAATCGCTCTAAAATAGTAATGGTTGTCAACGTGAAACACAAGATGCTAGTTTTCTAGATATGAAACCTAAAGTTCGGTCTTGGAGACTCCTCGGTGCCCACCACAATGGGTCCTACAAGCATTGTGTGGAGCCTCTCGCAGTGTGTTGTTTCAAGCCTAAATAATCAACAATTAGATTTGACTAATTCTAAGCACGAATCTATAGGTACATGCAAATATAATTAGGGCTTTGAACCTTAATCTATTGAACAAGCAAGTCCTAAGCTCACACAAAACAAATTAAAAGAAAAGCGAGGAAAAGAACGGAAAACCCGACGAGGCCCCCAAGTGAACAATCACCCGGGTGATGGACCTCGTGAAATCGTAGTATCATGTAGAGTCCGAATTATTATAAATAGACAATAATAAAATAATTGTAAATATTAGGTTGGCACTTCATATATACTTTTATATATTTATATAAATTGTACATATTTTTATTTTTTAAATCACTTGTATATATTCCCAATAATTATATAAAATTAAAAAAATTCATAAAACACAAAATAAACAAAAATAAAATCAAGTATTCTTTGTATAATATATATTGTACATAGTATTAATTTATTAACACTTGCAATTAATCTATAAAAAAACAAATAAAAATGTTTTATACACTTTGAATTATTTTGTAAATAAATAAATTATAAAATACAATGTATTTTGTAAACATAATAAAACAAAAATTCATGTAAATAATACATAGGTATATTATACCTATACATAACAGTATATACTATATTTACCATAATATATTTATTATTAAAATTATTAAAAATAATAGAAAACTTGTTTATAAAATAACTAACAAATTTTAATATTTTTTAAATTATATTTACTATTTTTAATTAATTTCTGTTATTTCTACATATTCCTGATTTCTGATTGGTCAACCCGGGTCTATTGACCCGAGTCAACCTCTCCCTTTCCAAGTCCGAATCCGGGCAACCTTCACTGGACCAGATTTCTCTGCATTTCCCTGCCCAACTCCGACCACCGTTCACCTTGGAGTACAAGCCCTTCTCTTCCTCGCAAATCTGTGATCCTTGCGGATCCCTAAGTAGTGTCAGATCCTCCTAGGGTTGCATGTTTTTCCTCGATCCTTCTAGAGCCATAGGATGCCTATAAAGTTCTCTCATCCACCTCCTCCGCAAGGTAGCTTGTTCCTCTCACCTCCTTCCTCCACTAGTGCCTTTAGGATAGTGACAGGGTCCTGCTTGGCCTTCTCGGAGTTTGATTTGGTGCCGAGTGAGCGTAGCTCGCCTCGTGGCCGGAAACAGTTGTCGCGACCAACCTCTTTTGCCTTTCGCAACAAAATTGAGGCCATGACCCTTCCTCCACCTCTACTTTTCTTTGTCGAGTACTTCAACACCTCAGTTATACTCATTTCCTTTCCATTTCGCATTTTGTTTTGATTTCCATTCCGTCGTCGCCATCAACCATCTTTGCTCCGACCATCGGGTCGGAGCTCCACACTCGTATCCAGCTGCATCGATCCGATCCCCATATCACAGACTGCCTTCTCACGTTGTTTGTTCATCCTCAAAATTAGTTCGTTAGGGCTGATTTGAGGATCGACTCCTTCCTCCATTTTCGTTGGAAGTCCTTCACACATCAACTCTCGCTTCTTTCATTTTCTCTGCCAATAACCCCTAGCCGAGGCTTCGCCTTCAAACCGTGATACCCCTTGTAGGTTCAGGTGTGTGAATGGAGCATTAATCGACTCCGGTAGAGTAGAGGAGCAGCTCCAGGTGCTCCACCTTCCATATCCTAGTTGAGCCCCGCTCTGAGCCATTTGAGGCTCCCTTCCGACATAGATCTTCCTCAGCTTGCTGCTGAACCCTTTCGCTAGTTGATCCGTGCTTTACATCACAAGATATCCACGATTGAGTTTCAGTCGACGCAACCTTCATAACAGTTCAATCAACATGCCTTAGCATCGTAGGATGATGAGATACTCCTCCAGATTGAATTTGAATTGTTCATCCATGCTAAACCTTAACGATCCGATAAAAGAAATGGCAGATCTGCACCACACTTCAGTGACCTTTTCAGAACCATCAGATTTGCTGCTAACGATCATTTGGGTCATACGTCAAAGAGTTGCCACGCGTGTGCCACGTTCCTGCTATGGGCATATGCAATTTCTCCCCTATATTTTGCTTTATTTCATTTTATTTTAATAATTGTGATATTTAGTGAAAAACATTTGTAGTTCGGACCTCGTACTTTTAGCATTTGCACTTTAGTCTATTTGAGTTGAACTCGCGTGCGTCTTCACATGCTTTTGTGGGTATTTTACAATCATATGCCTATGCTTCAGATTGGTTATGAATTGGAGATTATTTTGAATATTTGAATTTATGCCCCTGTGAAAGTTCTGTCACGTGTAGAGCATGATTAATTTGGGTTATTTGCACCTAGACCCCTCAAACTTTTATTGTGTGTTATTATTTGGTCCCAAGACTTAAAATAATTGCAATTAGGTCCTTTCTTCACTGTTTTATTTTCGTTCTTTTTAATTGCTTGCAATAAGTAGTAAATTTAGATCAAAAATTCCCCAAAAATTAGTATTAGCCCCTGCTAGTGTCTACTCTAGGTGATAATTTTTGTGTATTGAATTTCATTTATTTACTATTATTAAATATTCACAAATGGTAGAAAAAGCCCTTGTTTGCCTTAGAAAATACATAAAATTCGAAAAATGTTCTAAAAATCCAAAAAAATTAGAGTAGCCTTGTTTTGATTTTTTATTGTCTGTCCAATTCTCATTGCATTTGCTTTTATAACAGCCTAAAAAATTGCAAAACTCTCAAAATGCCACAAAAATATAGAAATTTATAGAAAAATTCAAAAAATGTGATTTCAATTCCTATTTATTTTCATAGACTTTGTAATAAAATTAATATCAAGAAGTTTTGAGCTGATTTCGTATTTTATATTTGCAAAATACTCATGTTTGTTCAATATTTTCAGTGTTTCCTAATTTTAATAATTTTGAAATTGTTAAAAAAATCTAAAAATATTTGAAAATCACAAAAATAGAAAAAATTACCAAAACCACAAAATATTTTTACTTAATTTTTCTGACTATTTTTACCCTATTTGAACAATACAAAAAGAGTGTGCGTTTCCCTTTTATTCGTTGTTTTTATTTACCTTATTTTCAAAATTTAAAAAATTGCAAATTAAAAACCACTAAAAAGAATATACAAAACCTTTGAATCTTTATGATTTGACTACCTAGATTTAATTGTGCTCCTTATGTTCGACCCTGGTCGCTATACCCGCTTAGACCATCATTTTACATGCTTGATTTTTCTTGTGGTTGAATAATTTTCTTGATTTCAACTTGGTTGCTTTGGGGGACAATGACATATTAATTAACCAACTTAACACTAGTTAGATGGGAAGACATCAATCTCGCAGTCATCGCGATGACGTTGTACTGCCAGATCGACTACTCGTGGATCTTCATCTTTTTTAGTGCACCTCATTCGTGTAGAAGACATCAGATTTCGTGAGATAAAATCAAGAGATTCATTTCTCGGATCATCAACTTGGATTGCGGGAAGCACGTGATTCACCCTCATGCCTGCAAGTGCGATCTACGTCGGATTGGACTTGAGATAGAAGAAATCTTACTTTAGAGATTAGCAATCACAACCACGATTCAAGGGTTATTCCTTGAACTTGTTTGTGATCTTGATGAAATATTTTGAGAAGTGTTCTCAAAACATGTGGTTTTATCCATTTAATTTTTTTAAAGTTCAGCTGCCCCGAGAAACTAGTATGACTAGTTGCTCTTGATCGCATATGATGCGATCTTCATGCTTCCGTGATGCGTTTAAGATTTTATCCATAACCTTCAATGGTTGCATCACAAATAACAAAGTTGGTGGTGTAATTCGAGATATCTATAACCTCAATATGGACGAGAAACAATATCGTAATGGTTTGGATGCTAAGATGCTTTTGGAACTTTTCAGCAACTGCAAGAATATGACACCTAGATTTTTTATTCCTATCAAACTGATTACGACAATACGCTAACTCATTGTTTGTAGATAGGTATTGTTTCTCTTAAAGAATATAGAATTTTCAATAGTACAATTACTTTTGATACCATGTACAGAAAAAAAGAATATAAACTGATATTTCGATCATTTTGTGGTGTTAACCACCATGGGAATACTATTTTCTTTGGTAATGCATCCTAGACCAAAGAAATAACATATTCTTTTATTTGGTTATTTGATTAATCCATTGAAGTGACGGGTAAAAATCTAGTTTCTATAGTCACATATGGAGAGCTGCAATTCATCATTCCTTTCCTTAAATGGTTCACAAGTATTGTACATGGCACATAATGTCAAAATTGAAAGGAAAATTGGGTAAAATAAAGGATATCGATAAAGCTCTAAATACATTCAACATGACTGTTTGGCATATTGATTCCGCTTAACACTTTGAATGTGTATGGTCTTCCATTATTATTGAGTTTGGATTGTCTAAAAATAAATGGCGAGGTGAAAAATACATCATTAGACACAAAATGGATAGATATATATTAGGAATACGCTCTTTGCTGGCATGCAAAGCACACAAATGACTGAAAGTATGAATTCTTTTCTGTAGAGCCACATCACAAAACAAAATACTCCACTTGAATTTGTTTCTATATTTCAAACAACCCTTCAATACTTGAGGGAACGAGAAAATGACATGGAAAATGATTCAAATACAAGAAGGTTGATGCTAAGGACCAAATGGAAACTGGAGGATCATATGATGAGTGTTTACACAAAAAGAATATTCTACAAAATTTAGAAGGAACTTGAGAAGGTTTTGATGTTGAATGTTTAAGTTATCTGAAATATAGGATGATTCTACACATTATATTGTCTCTTCCATTGATAAAAAGGTATGTGAGTGAGTATTAATACATTCAATAGGGTCAGGTACTCTTATACGTAAAAAAATGTGATTCTACGAAATTCCTTGCAAACATGTTCTCATCATTCTCAAATAAAGAGGCAAAAAACAACTACCCAGTGTATTTAAGAAACAAAACATAAAGACTGCGGGGAAATATCCAGTTTAATAATTGAATCATCATCATGAAAAGGGTTAGTCAGTTGAATAATATATGCTCTCAAATCATTGCTAGATGTGTCGAAGACAATTAACCACATTCGCAATCCAATGAGAAACTCAAAAGATTTCTAGTTCAAATTCAAGGAATGAACTCTATTAAAAAAATCGTCGAATGGAAGTTCGTATTTAACTCATCGGCCCTCATCAGAGGATCGAGCATGTTTTAGAGCCATTAACTGCCAAAACAAAACGTAATGGTATAGTTGGCAGACCCAAGGTAGTGAGTAGACAAATATTGCATAATGAAGCCTAAAAAATCAAAGGATGACAGTGCAAAGCACGCCTCAAGTTGAATGTATGATACGATTCAAAGAATTATCCATTAAACAAACCCTCTTTATTATCATTACAAGTAATACTTATTTTAGAATAAATTAATGTTTATAAAATCTCAAAATTATAATTAATGTTGTGTACATGTTAACTGTTCTATTCATTTAGCACTGATATTGTGAGATCCCGTCCAGATTTGGGTTACCCGTTTTACACATTATTCATAGTATTATATTCGTAATGGATCGCATTAGGTTAACGAAATTTAGGAAAAAAATTTTGTGATTTCGAAATAACATTCACAATGAAGCAATCAACCATAGAACTAACAATGTGTCACCAATTCACATTTCATCAATTTCCGTATATAATTACATGTAACAAAAGAAAATGCATCATGTAAATATATCCCAAAATATATCAGAAGAGAAAGAAAAGTATTATACATTATCTTGAACAAAAACTACAACATATGTACCGACGAGTACAAAATTGGATGTTCAGGGTCATCAATCAGTCTACTGCGATGCAGGTGCATTGCCTACCACACATGATAGGAGAAAAAAGAAATTCAACAATTGTTGCATACAATCCATGATATTAAAAAATTAAAAGGTAATTTAATGAATTCAAAAGAAAGCAACTAGATAAGTATTGAAATTAAATTTAACTAACTACTTACATAAAAATGGATTTTCAAGTTATTATGAATGTAAACCCCTGATTACCCATCACTCCATAAGTTTCTATGTATAAAGTTTCATATTTATTTTTAAATGTCCCACATGTAGGTTATTATCTTTCTAACTTAAAGATAGTGTTGATGGAACTTGGTATTGAGGATGATGAGTCTCTGATCTGATCTTCATTTCTGCCTAATTTCTCAAGTCTAGTGGATAGTTTGTGGTCTTGGTCTGGGTGTGACCTCACACTATAACTCCAAGATGTGAAGAATACCTTAGGGTTGGGGTGCCTCCGTGATGAATATCCATTTCATCACCTTTATTCTTTCATTTTGACCTTTAAACCCTAGCTAAATACATGTAAATATCATTAGTTTTTTCCAAATTAACATCATTATTTATTGTATAATTATTGTATAAAATACTTTAGTTAAAGCTAAAATAAAAGAATAAAGAAAAGAAAAAAAGGAGTAAAATATCAAAGGTATTTTATGACCCTAAATCCCTAACATGCATCCCGGTGACAACGTGAGGTCCCATGAGTCTGGAGCGGATGAAGGAGGAGGGAGGTGCACCCAAGGCAACTCTCTGGCCACCTCTACTCCCTGGTGTCAAACCCAGGTATGAGATGCACTTTTTACCATTTCTAGGTATTCGTTAGTTGTAGTTTTCGATTCTGCACTTTTATTCTGCGTTTTGATTCATGTTTTAACTTGAGTTTTAGGAACTAGACATCGCCGGAGCTCTCGAGATCCAGCCATTGTGACTCGCCATTCTACTTTGTCACTGATTAATACGCATTCATCACTCTTTATTCTTATAATTTAGCTACAAAAACCTTTGCAAATGCATGTATATGTTTGAAATTAAATAATTGTCTAAGAGCATGCATAGTGTAAAAAGTAATAATTAGCATGTTTTTGTGCAAAAATAAAAGAATAAAGAATCAAAAGAAAAAGAGGGAGATATTTAGAATAAATATTGAGCAACCTAATCCCAAGGGAGGGCTCAGCATGGGCCTAACTGCATAAAAGCCAAAGTAGAGAGAGATAGGGAGCTCATGTGTGTAAATATACCTGTAAATACAATAAATATATTTTCCTCTAAAAATATAATAAAATGGTTTTTGTATATATTTGTAAATATTTGTAAATAAAAAATCAAAATAAAAAGAGAAAAATTAAAAAGAAAATAAAAATAATCTTCCATGTACATATTCACCATATATATAAACCCACACTTATATTTATTTAACCTTGTAAATAAATAAATTAAAATCCCTAAAATTTGTATATACTACTTGTTTTATGGTGTAAATAAATAAAATAAAAATCATAAAAACAAAAAATCAAATAAAAAGAACAAAATAAAAAACCAAAAAGTACATAATATACCATGTATATAGATGTATATATCTATTTATTTAACCCTTGTACATAAATAATAAAAATAAAATAAAAACATCAAAATATTCCTAATTTTATGCTATAAATAAAATATAAAATGGGAATAAAAATGTACAAAAATAATTAATTAAAAATCAAAAATGAAAAATCAATATTGTGTAAATACCTATGTATAGCACTATAGTGTACATACCTTATTTTTATTTCAAAAAAAAATAAAAATCACAAAAAATAGAAAAAAAAAACATTTTCCATGTTTTAAGTTTTTCTTAATTCGATCATTTACTATTTTTAATAAAATGTTCAAATAATTGGCATTTGGTGGACTCTGATTGGTCCACGGGGGACGTTGACCCCCGGTCAACCCCCCCTAGGACTACCAGAGTCGGGTTCGTGGCGCCCGACCCGTTTTCTCCAATTTCTTCCCGCTCGACCCGATCACCAAATCGCCAACCATCGAGCTCCGATCGTCTCTCATGCATCCGAGATCCTCGCAACCATATCCGCGTGGGGATCCGCGCTTCGCGGAACCCTACCTGACCCTCTCTTCTTGGACCTGCACTCGTATATAGCCTGAGCTCCGCCTCCATTTCATTCCTTCTTTGGATCATCTCTCTTCACCCTAGGACCTCCACAGCCACCGCGAGAGTGACAGCTTGCTCCGGCCGTGTCGCAGCGAGGAGGGAGAGACCGGACCACTGATCCGGCAGCTACGCGCCGCCGTGCACCGCCTGGAGGTGGTGCTCGAGCCTCGGGCATCGACGGCCCTCGAGTCTAGGACCTGGAGCATCCCCAGCTCTTCCATAGTCGAATCCATCCAGTAGGTAGCCTTCTTTCTTCTTCTATTTCTTTAATTTTGCTTTTCGCCCAATTCGCTCCGTCACCGGTTAGCTCCGATTCCGACCACCCTCGCCTTCGTCCCGATCATCGGAATCGCCCACCACATTCGCCTTTCCCTCGCGCATCTTCTACACCCATCCATTCACCCCAGTTCGCACAGGAACTGGGTATCGAGTTCCATCGTCGTCGCTCTGCCGGAACTCGCTCGCCCCGCTGCACCGTTCACCGCCACCACCGCTAACCGGGTCGAGGCATTTTGCCCTCGACCCAGGAGTGTGTTGCGTCGCTTTGCAGGTCCAAAGGAGCCCATCTGAGGGCTCAACAGTCAGGCGCAGCAGCTCAGCCTCCACCGGTGTCGCCTGAGCTCTCTAGAGCTCCGTCGCGTCATCGGAGGAGCCCATTAGACGCGGAAAGCCAAGGCGAATCTTCTCCGATCAGTAGCAGCCCGCGAGGAGGGGCACCGTGCGTCCACCGGGCCGGCGAAGTTCCCGGCCACTTGTTCTTCGTGCACCCTCCAGAGACGTCCGATCAGCCCTCCAGCTCCAGATCTTCATCGAGCCGTCCATTCGAGGAGCAGCAGCAGCCGTAGATCTTCAGAGGGTGGATCTCCACCGTCCGATCAACAAGGTCTACCCACGTCGCTTCCCAGCTGCCCGATCTTCCACGTGGGTAGATCCCAGCCGTTCGATCGCATCGAGGGCTCCTTTGCTGGGCGCCACCCTCCCCCGACCGTTGGATCTCACACGTGGCGCCCATCTGACCCTCGACTTAATAAAGGGTAATTTCTTCTTAGGCCCTTAGATTTTTAGTGTTAATATTTAGTCCTGTAAATATTTTAGAAACTTTATTTTAGTTTGGTAATTTGCATAGAGGACCTTGTCATTTCTTGTAATTGCTTTTATACCCCTGTTTGTAGTGGAACACGTGCTTCGATACGTGCTTTTCTGGGTTATTTGCATGTATGGACCTAGGGTTTCAGGGTGTTAATGAATGAATTTATGTTTTTAATATTTGCAGAAATGCCCCTGTAAGTGTGTTATTTATGCATGTGCCTTATTTCGTGGGCTTTTTACACTTTCGCCCCTGGACTTTTAGTACGAGTTACTAAAAAGCCCAGGGACTTAAGTTTCCTTGCAATTTGGTCCCTGAGTGCCCAGGTCACGCGCCTTGCACGTGGAACCTTGGAGAAATTGCACCGGACCCCCTGGAACTTGTTTTAATTGCGTACAGGTCCCTGTGCACTGTACCTTGGTTTTTGATTTTAATAAAATAGCAGACCAACTCCAAATTTGATGAAAATTGGACACATGGCTCCTGCCATGGTGTAAAATCTTATCTAAATTTTGGAGACATTTTTGACACTTTTTACTATTTTTAAAAATTCAAAAACAAGCCTTTTTCTTACTATCTATCTTTAAAAATCATAAAAAAATATTAAACCCCCTTTAAAAATTACAAAAAAATTAATTAGTGCTTGTTTTGTGCTGTTTGATTTTCTGACCAATTTTGGTCATTTTTGGCTTTATAAAACCTATAAAAATTACAAAACCCCTAAAAACCCCTAAAAATGCTAATAATTAAAAGAAAAATCAAAAATTAATAATTCTAGTGCCTAATTTTCCTTGTATTTCCTACTATACAGGAAAAATCACCTTCAGACTTTGATAGGGCCATTTTTCATTTTAATTTGGCCCTCCAAGTCTGACTGGACAATGCTTTTGTTTTCCAGCCTTGTTTTATTATTATAAAATTCCATAAAAATCAGAAAATCACCAAAAATTAACCAAAAACATAAAAAATTATAGAAAACATAAAAACATTTTTATTTGAATTTTTGGATGATTTTTGAGTAGTTAAATAATTGTTTGTAGTTGCTTGATTTATTGCTTTTCTATTTTCTTAATTAATTTAAAAATCCAAACAAAAATATAAAAAGATTAAAAATCCACCAAAAAGCCTTTTCTTTTATTTTATTCTTATTTTTGACTACTTCGTAGGCTGCAAGGCCATCACGTGCTCCATCCGACCCTGGTCGCTATACCAGGCTAATCCAATAGCTAGGGCCACTATTGAGTTCTTTGATTTTTATTCTATTTTGGTGGTCTGTTCTTATTTTTTTCTTGATTGAGCCGAGGTTTCTATCGATCCGATCGCAACGACCCGAGTGTGATATTTTTACATGATCCGGACCAGTGGAAATTTGGCTCATCAGAATGGCGTTGTTGCCCCCATCATTCTCGGTCGTCCGTTCTTGGCCACAACCAAGGCGATAACTGATCATGATAGCAGGAAGGTATACTTTCGCGTCGAGGGCGAAAGTGTTCAAATAGAGACGGTCGAGGACAGCCGAGCCAGAGACAGATCATGCTCAGAGACCACTTCAGACATAGAGCAGCTGATAGATGCAGGGCTAGACGTCCACCAGGACTGTGACTTTGTGATCACAGATGATGAGGCAGTTTGTGCAGACCCAGCAGCACATGCCATCCTCTCACTTTCAGATTCCACTGATGCAGAGACGATAACAGAGGAGAGTTTGGAGAGCACATTCCTGGTCCAAGATACTTCAGAGGCAGCAGAGCCGGTTCTCGACCGCGAGACTGATTTTTTGTGATGATGGTGGTACCTGATGCCACCTTGGATGATATAGATCCCTCGAAGTCTGAGTCTGACTGGGAAGATTGTGATGATTTTATGCCAGACCTGACTTCCACTGAGCTTGCAGATAGGAGGAGGGAGATGATGAGCAGAGTAGAGACAGTCCAGCAGGGCAACCTTCTCCCAGTTCTTGAGAGTGACAGAGAGTTTCAGTTCTCCAATGCAGATTTGGCAGCATTTACGTAGACTTTTCAGAGGCCAGATCCACCAGCACCTAGTTTTCCAGAGCTGAAGTCGCTTCCTACATCGTTGAAGTATAGATTCCTTACGGGTGAGCATGAGATGTACCCAGTCATTATCTCCGCCGATTTAACTGGAGAGCAGGAATCCCGTTTGATGGGAGTTCTTGAAAAGAACCGCAAGGCGATTGGATGGAGCGTAGCAGATCTCCAGGGGATAAGTCCCAGCCCTGTGCTCCCACCATATCTATCTTGAGGATGAGGCGAAGCCGTCGCGTGAGTTCCAGCGGCGGCTGAACCCGAATCTGAGAGAGGTTGTCATGAAGGAGATATCAAAAATGGTGGAGCGCCGATTTTATCTACCCCATCTCCGACTCCAAGTGGGTCAGCCCTTTGCATGTGGTGCCCAAGAAGACGGGCATCACTACAGTAATTAGCGAGTCTGGAGAGGAGATTGCTACACGAGTACCCACTTCTTGGCGGGTCTGCGTTGACTACAAGAGACTCAACCAGGCCGCCAAGAAGGATCATTCCCCCTGCCCTTTATAGATCAGATCATTGAGAGACTGGTAGGGAAGAGCCACTACTGTTTTCTGGATGGGTACTCGGGCTACAACTAGGTGGCCATCGCTCCCGAGGACCAGGACAAGACCACCTTTACCTGTCCCTTCGGCACATATGCCTTCCGACGCATGCCATTTGGGCTATGCAATGCCCCTGCGACTTTTCAGAGATGCAGGTTGTCGATCTTTTCGGACATGGTAGGGGAGTGCTTGGAGGTCTTCATGGATGATTTCTCGGTTTACGGCGACGGATTCGACTCCTATCTTGACTGCCAAGACCGAGTACTTCAGCGATGTATAGAGGTTCACTTGGTGTTATCTTGGGAGAAGAGTCACTTCATGGTAACTCAAGGGACGGTGCTTGGCCACATCATCTCCAACAGGGGCATGGAGGTTGATCCAGCCAAGGTAGATGTATTTAGAAAAACTCTCACCGCCGTCCAATTTGCGGTAGTTACGATCATTCCTGGGGCACGTCGGTTTCCTACCGACGATTCATTCATGATTTCAGTAGGATTGCCCGACCGTTGACTGACCTGCTGATGAAAGACACCGAGTTCCATGTCGATGACAAGTGTCTTTCGTCCTTCGAGACTCTCAAGCATTGTGTTGTTGAGGCTCCTATTCTTCAGCTGCCTGATTGGTCTCTCCCATTCGAGACCATGACGGATGCCTCCGATTTTGCCGTGGGGGCCGTGCTAGGACAGAGGAGGGATGGAGTCCCCATTTGCTATCCACTATGCTAGCCGCATATTAGATTCCGTGCAGCGGAACTACACAGTCACAGAGAAGGAGATGCTAGCCGTAGTGTTCGCCCTAGATAAGTTCAGATCATACATTATTGGATCTAGAGTGACCTTGTTCACTGATCACACCGCCATCCGATACCTCATGGCAAAGAAGGATGCCAAGGCCAGACTGACTAGATGGATCCATCTACTCCAGGAGTTCGACATTGAGATCAAGGATAAGCCTGGAGTCAAGAATGTGGTGGCAGATCATCTCTCCCGTTTAGAGCATCTTGAGGATTCTGAGCAGATTGACCCAATTGTGAGACCTTCCCAAATTGAGGCGATCTTTGCTATCGCCTCTCTCCCGTGGTTATGCCCGATATTGTGAACTTTCTTGTTGCTAAGAAAGTCCAGTTGGCCCAGGGAGAGGCTTGAGACCTTCCTCGCGAAGGCCAAGTCCTGCCACTGGGAGGATACCATCCTTTACCACGAAGGAGGGGATAGCGTCTGGCGTAGGTGCATTCCTCAGGAGGAGCACCATAGCGCCCTCACTTACTGCCACAAGCTTGAGGCAGGAGGACATCACTCTGGGAGGAGAATGGCACAGAAAGTGCTCCAATCCGGCTTGTGGTGGCCTACCCTCTTCAAGGACTCTGATGAGTTCGTGAAGAGGTGTACTGACTGTCAGAGGATGGGCACTTGTGGACAGCGTGATATGATGTCGTTGCAGCCCATTCACTTCTGTGAGGTTTTTGATGTATGGGGCATCGATTTCATGGGTCCATTCCCTAAGAGTCAGGGATTTGAGTACATTCTGTTGGCCATCGATTATGTGAGTCGTTGGGTTGAGGCTATCCCCGCCCGAGACGCTGATGCCAGGACAGTTTGCAGATTTTTAAGGAAGCACATCATCACGCGGTTCGGGGTACATCGAGTATTGATTTCAGATGGGGGGTCTCATTTCGTCAACTACTAGGTGAAGGCCCTTGCTAGCGAGTTCGGCATAGACCATCGAGTTGCCACGCCATACCATCCACAGACGAATGGTCTAGCCGAGGTGTCGAACAGGGAGATCAAGACTATTTTGCATAAAGTCATCTGCCCTGACCGAAAGGATTGGTCACAGCTTTTGGACTCGGTCTTGTCGGCATATAATACGTCTTTCAAGACACCATTGGGCACATCTCCCTTTCGCCTCGTATATGGCAAGCCGTGCCATTTACCTGTTGAGCTGAGACACAGGTCACTTTGGGCAGTCATTGAGATACTTTTGGATACAGATAGTGTAGGAGACCAAAGGAGGGCAGAGTTAGCAGCCTTGGAGGAGCTTAGAGATACCGCCTTCTCAAACAGCCTACAGTACAAGGAGAGAGTGAAGGAGTGGCATGATTCTCATATCAGCCACAAGCATTTTGAGCCTGGACAGAGAGTATGGCTGTTTGATGCTAGGCTTCGTCTATTTCCAGGGAAGCTACAGAGCAAATGGAAGGGACCTTATCTGGTGAGAAAGGTACACGACAATGGTAGCATTGACATATCCTAGTTGTCTTCTGAGAGTACCTTTCGAGTGAACGGCTAGCGGCTCAAGCCATTTCTAGATCATGAGCCGCGGGTCGTTGATGTTGCCCCTATTCATTTTGCGTGAGATGTGGTCTCTTGACTCACATCCATTGCATCTCACGCCTGATTATCACTGATCTTCTGACCTGTATAGATCCAGATGTCCATATCATTCCATTCTTTAGTCCCACATCCCGTTTGTCATCTTTGATTATGTTATACTTAGGGTGTACTTTGCCCTAAGTATAGGGGGGTGTAGGACCTTTGAGCATTTCTTTTGATTCTTTTCTATCCCTGTTTTGCTGCCTATACTTAGGGATATTTTACCCTAAGTATGGGGGGGTAGACCCTGTACATTCGCCACTCGATTTTCCCTTTGTGTACAGCCTGCTATACTTAGGATTACTCGATCCTAAGTATAGGGGGAAAAGTCGAGACTCTCTTGATTTTCTATTCGTTCATTCATCATTTTATATAGCCTTCCTTTTCACTTCCCTATACTAAGCACGAGTTATGTCTTCTTCATCGCTCTTGACTCTGAGGACATCGTTCAAGCTAAGTATAGGGGGGTGTGTATATATTTCATATATACTTTAGCCATAACTCGTACTTTGTGTGAGTGTGTTAATAAATAAAAATGGCTAAAAACCCTAAAAATCCACAAAAATTAAAAATTTTTCCTGTAAATAATCATTCTTTTATTGCACATACATAGCTATTATACAAAATTATAATTATTTTTGTAAAAATATTTTCAAAATCTTTTGGTGTAAAGTTTGTGTAAATATTTTCATATCAAAATTATGTATATAGTACAAAATTTTTCCAAAATGTTTTGAAAATCAAAAGTTTGCAAAAATCTTGTGTAAATTTGTGTAAATATTTTGCAAAACTCGCATTCATGCATTCATCCATCCATGATTTCAAAACATTTTTCAAAAATTTTGCATGTTTGTAAATATTGTGTAAAGAGCATCTTTGTATATACTTGTATATAGTTTTTCCGGATTATAGTTGACGTTTAAACTAGCCTGGAATTAAATTGGGAAATGGAGCTTGATTAAGATCTTAATCCACCTAATTTATAAGAGGAACCTTATAGGGCTTAGGTCTAAGGCTTTTCAGGTCCATGGTGACTTAATTCTTTGAGTCCACTATGCTATGTTCACATGTCATCTCAATGAGCCTAAGTAGAGCACTTAAGAACACACACATGACTCATAGAGACAATGGCTTTACTTGGACACCGCACTTTGCACCGAGCTCTCTACGGATGAGGTGGTGAGGAGGCAGTCTTCCTTGACTTGGGGTAGCATATGAGGGTAGTACTTCTAGGCGGAACCTCTCTTCTTCTTTTCGTGAAGGAAGTGCGTCTCAACTTGGTCTGGTTGCCATGAGGTCTAACGACAGGAGTTGTGGGTTGCAATAATGCTTCAAAAGAGGGATAGTCTACTGGCTCAAGAGGAAAAACTCCTTGTATATATGCTGCACATGTATATGTTGTATAGATGCACTTGAAAAAAATGCAAAAAAGAAGATAACTCCAAAAAAGTGGTGGGTCTGATAGAAAATGATAATCCCACCGGAGTATGTATATAGTGCAATAAGCAAAGCTTGAGATTCATGCCCCACCATATGTAGCTTGCAGCAGGGAGACTTGGCTACACTGGTTGAGCTCCCAAGGATACATGGCTACACTTGCCATGGTCCATTCTCTTCTTCCCCCGCTTTTTGAGCCGGTTGAACTTGAACTTAGAAGGGAATACCCCGCTCCTCGAGGAAAGAGTGGCCAGATTGGGGTCATAGAGTTACCTTGTTGGGGAGGGTTGTCAAGTTGCCATTTCTGAGGTGGAGAGCTTATACCTCACATTCACAGTACACGGAAAGATTCATGGTCTTCAGGGTTTGTGTTTGGTGACTTGTTATGATCTGGATTGTTGAGGAGTCTTGATTATAGATTGGTGGAACTTAGAGGCTGTTGAGTTTTAAACTTAAGTCCAAATAAGGTTCCGACACATTAATAATCCAAAGGTCTGATCGAGCTCCATATCTCAATTTAATGAAGGCAAGTTTAATATTCAACCTTGATCCATGTACATTCTCCTCTTTTTCTTTTTCTATCTTTTGCACTTCTTTTTCAAGTAAGTGTTTGCTAAGGGACTAGCAAAGTTAAGTATAGGGGGGTGATGAATACTCATTCATCACTCTTTATTCTTATATTTTAGCTACAAAAACCTTTGCAAATGCATGTATATGTTTGTAAATACAAATAATTGTCCAAGAGCATGCATAGTGTAAAAAGTAATAATTAGCATGTTTTTGTGCAAAAATAAAAGAATAAAGAATCAAAAGAAAAAGAGGGAGATATTTCGAATAAATATTGAGCAACCTAATCCCAAGCGAGGGCTCAGCATGGGCCTGACTGCATAAAAGCCAAAGTAGAGAGAGATAGGGAGCACATATGTGTAAATATACCTGTAAATATAATAAATATATTTTCCTCTAAAAATAGAATAAAATGGTTTTTGTATATATTTGTAAATATTTGTAAATACAAAATCAAAATAAAAAGAGAAAAATTAAAAAGAAAATAAAAATAATCTTCCATGTACATAATCACCATATATATAAACCCACACTTATATTTATTTAACCTTGTAAATAAATAAATTAAAATCCCTAAAATTTGTATATACTCCTTGTTTTATGTGTAAATAAATAAAATAAAAATCATAAAAACAAAAAAATCAAATAAAAAGAACAAAATTAAAAACCAAAAAGTACATTGTAAATATACCATGTATATAGATGTATATATCTATTTATTTAGCCCTTGTACATAAATAATAAAAATAAAATAAAAACATCAAAATATTCCTAATTTTATGCTATAAATAAATAAAATATAAAATGGGAATAAAAATGTAGAAAAATAATTAATTAAAAATCAAAAATGAAAAATCAATATTGTGTAAATACCTATGTATAGCACTATAGTGGACATACCTTATTTTTATTTCAAAAAAAAATAATTAAAAATCAAAAAAAATAGAAAAAATAAAATAAACATTTTTCATGTTTTAAGTTTTTCTTAATTTGATCACTTACTATTTTTAATAAAATGTTCAAATAATTGGCATTTGGTGGACTCTGATTGGTCCATGGGGGACGTTGACCCTTTGCTGGGCGCCACCCTCCCCCGACCGTTGGATCTCACACGTGGCGCCCATCTGACCCTCGACTTAATAAAGGGTAATTCTTCTTAGGCCCTTAGATTTTTAGTGTTAATCTTTAGTCCTGTAAATATTTTAGAAACTTTATTTTAGTTTGGTAATTTGCATAGAGGACCCTGACATTTCTTGTAATTGCTTTTATACCCCTGTTTGTAGTGGAACACGTGCTTCGACACGTGCTTTTCTGGGTTATTTGCATGTATGGACCTAGGATTTCAGGGTGTTAATGAATGAATTTATGTTTTTAATATTTGCAGAAATGCCCCTGTGAGTGTGTTATTTGTGTATGTGCTTTATTTCGTGGGCTTTTTACACTTTCGCCCCTGGACTTTTAGTACGAGTTACTAAATAGCCCAGGGACTTAAGTTTCCTAGCAATTTGGTCCCTGAGTGCCCAGGTCACGTGCCTTGCACGTGGAACCTTGGAGAAATTGCACCGGACCCCCTGGAACTTGTTTTAATTGCGTACAGGTCCATGTGCATTGTACCTTGGTTTTGGATTTTAATAAAATAGCAAACCAACTCCAAATTTGATGAAAATTAGACCATGGCTCCTGCCATGGTGTAAAATTTTCTCTAAATTTTGGAGATATTTTTGACACTTTTTACTATTTTTAAAAATTCAAAAACAAGCCTTTTTCTTACTGTCTATCTTTAAAATCACAAAAAATATTAAAACACCTTTAAAAATTACAAAAAAATTAGATAATGCTTGTTTTGTGCTGTTTGATTTTCTGACCAATTTTGGTCATTTATGGCTTTATAAAACCTATAAAAATTACAAAACCTCTAAAAACCCTTAAAAATTCTAATAATTAAAAGAAAAATCAAAAATTAATAATTCCAGTGCCTAATTTTTTCTTGTATTTCCTACTATACAGGAAAATTACCTTCAGACCTTGATAGGGCCATTTTGCATTTTAATTTGGCCCTCCAAGTCTGACTGGACAATGCTTTTGTTTTCCAGCCTTGTTTTATTTTTATAAAATTCCATAAAATCAGAAAATCGCCAAAAATTAACTAAAAACATAAAAAATTATAAAAAACATAAAAAAAAATTTATTTGAATTTTTGGATGATTTTTGAGTAGTTAAATAATTGTTTGTAGTTGCTTGATTTATTGCTTTTCTATTTTCTTAATTAATTTAAAAATCCAAAAAAATAAAGAGATTAAAAATCCACCAAAAAGCCTTTTCTTTTATTTTATTCTTATTTTTGACTACTTCATAGGCCGCAAGGCCATCACATGCTCCCTGAGTCCGACCCTGGTCGCTATACCAGGCTAATCCAATAGCTAGGGCCACTATTGAGTTCTTTGATTTTTATTCTATTTTGGTGGTCTGCTCTTATTTATTCTTGATTGAGCCGAGGTTTCTATCGATCCGGGTCGCAGCGACCCGAGTGTGATATTTTTACCTGATCCGGACCAGTGGAAATTTGGCTCATCAGTCACCGACTACCATAAGCACCTCATTTTCTAACCATTTCACTTCTTTACATATACGACCCATCAACTCCCCCAGATCACCATTGATCTGGACTTTCGAGGTCCAATTCCACCACCTCGTCGAACCTCGACCACCCTTCACTTTTTCACCTCCAAACTCGCCAAATAACAACCAAGATCATGCATGTTTGCATTGCTAGTTTTCTGAGTATCTTTGCAAGTCTTGAAGGAGGCGTCTGAGCATCAATCGGGGGAAAGGAAGGAAGCAAAAACCCCACTCTTTTTCTTTTTTTTGATCAGAGGGGTCCTAACTAGACAATTGATGCCCCACTCGACCATTAGTCATTGATGGATTAGAGAGGGGACCCGGTGTGCGCATTATGTAGTATCCAAAATGAACTGCTTCCAGGGTTGAGACCTCCTATGTCTCATCGGCCCCTCATCGCATCCTGGTTCTGATCGTCCTGCACTCTCTCTCATTCGTCGATGCCTATTTAATGTTCTCACATCCAGGTTCAGGCTTCACTAGTACCTGAGTTTAGCCATTCAGAAGACACCTCCGAGGTACGTTTGAAAACACTTGAGCTCATAGGAATGCTCCATGGTCTTCGATCATCCTTGAGGCATCTAGGAGATTTGGAATGGCTACAGGAATGTGTAGAGCCCATCGGAGGGGCTCCAAGTGGTCGGAGTCGCATGTATCGTCAGATCCAAACTCGCCGAGGGTGAGTTCTTCTGTGGTTCTTCCACCGCCACTCAACATCGCCCGATTAAGAACAACAACCCAGATTTAAGGACCACCGCCCAATCAGGAGTCATGTGTACTGTCATATCTGCTCGATGGTCTAATCTCAACCCCTCATCGTCGAAGCATCATTGTAAGATAGGCACCCACGAGTGGCAAGTGGACCGCCTTCAGTCACACGATGAAGCGCCCACTGGGGGTAATTTGCACATCTTCCCCGCTTTTTTGATTTATTTTGTATTTATTCTACAAATATCATTTGTAGTATAAATAAATGTGTAGTAATTGCAATTAGACCCCTGAAGTTTATTGATATTGTGTATGGGTCCAGTCTATGTCATTTCACGTACAGTCTCACGTGAGCTGGCTATTTTGCATGTGAACCCTCACAGGTTCTTGATTTTATTTTTAATATATAATTTTCCAGATTTAGTTGTGAAGTTTTGGAATATTTGCATATGCCTCCCTCTATTTATTTTTAATTGCAAAACACCCTTTCCAAGTCAAACATTTATGTGCTTGTATTTCATTTATTAAAAATACTTCTGGGCTCTAAAATACACAATGTAGGGTATTGTGCATGCTATCTTGTACTTTCATGGTATTTTTTTAGAATCTCATTTTAGGTATTTTACCTATTTTCTAAAAGCAAGAATAGAGCATTTAGTCGATGTTTGACTTATAAAATAAAAAAATTAAACTCTTTTTAAAAATTTATAAAAAAAATATTTTTTTGTTTATCTTATTATTTATAAACTCTAGAACCAAAATCCCTACTAATAGAAAAAGATAAAGATAAAAAATAAAAAAACTCCAAAATCCTTTATAAAAATATAAAAATCTTCAAAAACATAAAAAATTTCCTTTCTTCTTCTGTATTTATTTATATATATTAGATAATATTAAAATATATTTAAAGAAATTTTGACACTTTTTGCTAATTTAAATCATTAAATCAATTCGGTCTATTTACTTATTCCTTGTTTTGGGATATTTTCGACTTTAAAATATATAAAAATTAGCAAAAATATCTAAAAAAATAAAAAAATAGTAAAAATTTTTATAAAACCCAAAAATATTTTATTCTATAATTTTCGAGTATTGATAGCTGATTTACAAATCTATTATCCTATACAGTATATATAGATATATATAACTTTATATAATATTGAAAAGAAAAGAAAATTAAATATCATGAAATATAAAATATGAAACTAAAAATAATAAAAATAATATATAGAAAAAAAATAAAAAAATATAAATTAAAACTCACACCAAAAATATAATAAATAGACAAGAAGAAGAACAATTTTGCACATTAATTTTCCCAATCTATTGTTTGCTCCCTTTGTTAGACACTTTACATACTTGCGCTATGCACACATTTTGGTGAGTTAAATGAAATAAATTTTAACTCCACACATTTATTTGTATTGCTATATTTATTTGTGGGTTAATTATTGTTTGATTCGCTTTTATTGAGCGGTCGCCTCAATGACACTCTATCTTCGCTCTCCAGTGAGGATCATTTTTTGACCCTCGCCAGGCGTCGTTTCCAAGGAGCAATGTTGCATAGATTGTATTTATTTTTTCTTTACTCTTGTCTATTTATCTCTTTATTTCTTTTCATGTTATTTTATATTATTTATGAATTTTCTAACTCTCTTCCTTGTTTGATTTTGTTACGAGGGACCGTGGATTGAGAGAGGCTCTCCTAGGAGACCTATGCACCCCCGAGAAGCGGAGTCGGCTTTTCAGCCCAAGCCGATAGGAGAGAACAACAGAGGATGACCATGAGGATTTTTAAGGCAATACCATTTCTATTTTTATTTTATTTTATCATAAATGATAAAGAAAAAAACCTCCCTCAACAAGGTAACTCTAGTCCCTCGGTCTAGCAACTCTTTCCTCGAGGATCGGGGTATTCCCTTCTAAGTTCAAGTGCAACCGACTTAATAAGAGGGGGAAAAACAGAGAATGAACAATGGCCAGTGTAGCCACGTATCCCTTGGAGCTTGACCAGTGTAGCCAAGTCTCCAGATGCAAGCTTCCTTGAGATGAGACAATGTATCACATGAGCTTTGCTTATTAAACTATATACACTCTGACAGGTATCTTATTTTCAACCAGGCATGTCCCCTTTTTTGGAGTTTTTGCATTTTTAATGACATATATCTAGAACATATCTACAAGGTGTAGCATGTACATAAGGAGTTTTTCTTCTTGAGCAAGTAGACTATCCCTATTTTGAAGCATTATCGCAACCCCACGGAAACTTATCGTTAGACCTCAATTCCACTAGACCATGCTGAGATGTACTTCCCTCCCTAGAGGAAGACAGATGGCTCCACTAGTTGTTACGCACCCGTGTGCTACCCCAACCTAAAGTTTTCTGCCCCCTCACCGTCCCATCCATGAAGAGCTATGTATAGAGTGCTTGTCCAAGTTAAGCCAATGTTTAGAAGAATCATGTGTGTGTTGTTAAGTGTTCTACTCAGACCAATCAAGATGACATGTGAACATTGTCTAAGGGATTCAAAGAATTAAGTCGCTAGGGCCTGAAAATTCTCAACCCCGGTTCCTATAAGGTTCCTCTAAACTTAAGTGGATTAATGTCTTAACTAAGCTCCATTCTTCAATTTTATTTCAGACTAGTTTAAATGTCAACACTATTCAGAAAAATGCATATGCACATGCAAGACCTATTTAAAAAACATTTGAAATGAGAAGAAAATAAATGACAAAATCTTTTTTGAAAAGTTTTTCAAAGATTTTTTTTTGCATTTTTTTATGGATTTTATCTTTTTCAATTTTTGTGGTATTTTTAAGAAAAGAAAGAAAGTTTTTTGCAAATATTTACAAAAATATGTACATAGTTATAAGAGTTTTATTTACAATATTCTCTGTACAAATTTTACAAGTGGATTTTATCTACAAGAACTTTAGAAAGGGATTTTATGCACACGAGTTTATATACAAAGTTTACAAATAAGTATAGGTTTTATTTACAAAGAATTTTTAACTGTTTAATATACCCATAATTCATAACCCATGTGACAAAATATTTTACAAACATTTTTACAAAATTTTTCAAAACTTTCCAAAATATTTTCAAAACCTTTTAAAAAATAGTATTACAAATAAATTTACAAATCTCCTTACAAACAGTTTTTCAAAAAGGTTTTCGCAAACATTTTGCTTTCACACATTTCACAAACATTTATACCATATACATAATTTTGATACACAAAATAATTCATAAATATTTTACAAATAAAATATTTTTACAAACATTTTACAAAAGTTTGTACAAAAATAATTTTACAAAGATTTCTACAGGCAATTTTTACAAAGGTTTTGCAAACTTTTTACAAAAAAATTCACACATTTTTTGCAAAAAAATTTCAAAATATTTTTATTTCAGTTTTATAAATAATAATCATACTATTAACCCCCAAAGTACGAGCTATGGCTAAAGTATATTTACAATATATATGACACCCTGTATACTTAGCTTGAACTATGTCCTCATAGTGATCAAAGAGCATCTAAGGAAGACATAACTCGTGCTAAGTATAGAAGAATGAAAGAATCCTATACTACAATGACTCAAAGAAAGAAGGAATCGAAGAGAATAGAAGTCAGTGATCACCCCTATACTTAGGATCAAATAATCCTAAGTATAGAGGACTGTACAAAAGGGGAAAATCGAGGAAGAGAATGTACATGAAATCAATGGCTTGACTTGTCCCCCCTATACTTAGGGTAAAAGATCCCTAAGTATAGAAAATGATATCAACAGTTGAGGGACAAGTGAGTGAGCAATCAAAGGAAGGAACAATAGATATTACCTCCCCTATACTTTGGGTTGGATATCCCCGAGTACATGCAACAAAACAGAGGGAACATGATGAACAGATATATGAACAACACAAGTTCAACACCCCCTATACTTAGGATAAAGTGCTTCCTAAGTATAGCAAAAATCATATGATAAGGCATGGAGTGTTAAACAAAACGGATGAATGAATGAATATATACAACATGGATATACAAGGAGGCGGAAAGAGGTGTAACTCAGGTATGAAATGCATAAGATGGGAGTCAAAATCACATCTCATACAAATTGAATCGGGGCAACATCAACGGTCAGCATGTCATGATCGAGAAATGGCTTCAAGCGTTGACCATTGACTCGAAAGGTGGGCTTAGAAGACAACTCAGATATATCAATATTACCGTTATTGTGCACCTTTCTGACCAAATATGGACCTTTACACTTGCTCTATAATGTCCCTGGAAATAATCTCAATCGTGCATCAATTAGCCATATTCTTTGATCAGGCTCAAATTGTTTATGGCTGATGTGTGAATCATGACATATCTTCACTCGGTCCTTATACTGTAAGCTACTCGAAAAGGTTGTATCTCTAAGCTCCTCCAAGGCTGCCAACTCTGCTTTCCTTTGATCTCCTATACTCTCTAGATCCAATAATATCTTTATGACTGCCCACAGTGACTTGTGCTTGATCTCAATAGGTAAGTAGCATGGCTTGCCATAAATGAGTCGAAATGGAGATGTACCCAATGGTGTCTTGAAGGATGTCCTATAGACCCATAAGACCGAGTCCAAAAGCTGTGACCAATCCTTTCAGTCTGGGCGGACAACCTTCTGCAATATCGTCTTGATCTCCTGGTTTTAAACCTTAGCAAGACCATTTGTCTGTTGATGATATGGAGTGGCAACTCTATGGTCTATGTTAAACTCGTTAGCAAGGGTCCTTACCTTCTCGTTGATAAAATGAGTCCCCTCATCAGAAATCAAAACTCTAGGAAGGATATGATATTCTTCCTCAAAAATCTGCAAACAGTCCCTGCATCAGCGGCTCGGGCGGGGATGGCCCCAACTCAACGACTCACATAATCTACAACCAACAAAATGTACTCGAATCCCTAACTCTTAGGGAATGTGCCCATAAAATCAATGTCCCATGCATCAAAAAGCTCATAGAAGTGACAGGTTGCATCAGCATCATGTCTCTATGATGACAACCGCCCATCCTTTGACAGTCAGTACACCGCTTCACAAATTCATCGGAATCCTTGAAGAGTATTGGCCACCAAAGGTAGGATTGGAGAACTTTTTTTGTGTTGTCTGTCTCCTAGAGTGATGTCCTCCTGCCTCAAGCTTGTGGTAATAGGTGAGGACATTGTGGTGCTCCTCCTTAGGAATACACCGATGCAATACACTATCCTCCCACCCCCGCTGTGTAAAGGGGGGTCCTCCCAATGGTATGACTTGGCCTTCGATAGGAAAATCTCAAGTCATTTCCTGGTCCAACCTTGTGGAACTTTCTTGGCAACAAGATAGTTCACAATGTCAGAATATCGTGGGAGGGAGATGATAGCAAGAATCACCTCATCTGGGAATGTCTCAGTGATAGGTGTGGTAGTCTTAGAATCCTCAAGATGCTCTAATTGGGAGAGGTGATCCACCACTGAATTCTTGACTCCAAATTTATCCTTAATCTCAATATCAAACTCCTGGAGTAGAAGGATCCATCTAGTCAAGTGTGCCTTGTAATCCTTCTTAGCCATTAAGTATCGGATGGCAGTGTGATTAGTGTAAACAATCACTCCAGATCTAAGAATATAAGATTGGAACTTATCCAAAGTAAAGACTATAGCTAGCATCTCCTTCTCTATAACAGTACAATTCTGCTTAGCGGCATCCGAAGTCTTTCTATCATAGTGTATGGCAAATGCCAATCCATCTCTCCTTTGTCCTAGAACAACCCCTATGGCAAACTCAAAAGCGTCTATCAAGATCTCGAATGGGAGAGACCAATCATGTGATTGAGGACAGGAGCATGCACAACCAAATCCTTGAGAGTCTCAAATGACGAAAGACACTTATCATCTACAAGGAACTCATCGTGAGAAGATCGGTAAGTGGTTGGGCAATACGACTGAAGTCCTGAAGAATCATCAGTAGAAACCGACATGCCCTAAAAAAGATCGCAACTACCTCAAATTGGATGGTGGAGTGAGCTTCTTGATGATATCCACCTTGGCCGGATCAACCTTTATGTCCCTATTGGAGATGATATGACCAAAGAGCATCCCCCGAGTCATCATGAAATGACTCTTCTCCCAAGATAGAACAAGGTTGATCTCAACTCACCACTGAAGCTCATGGTCTAGGCAAGCAAGACAAGCATCAAAACCATCGCCATAGATCGAAAAATAATCCATGAAGACCTCTAAACATTCACCCACCATGTCCGAAAAGATAGAAAGCATGCACCTTTGGAATGTAGCCGAGACATTACATAGTTCAAAGGGCATCCATTTAAAATCATACGTCCTAAATGGACATGTGAATGTCGTCTTGTCCTGGTCTTATGGCGTAATGGCCACCTTATTATACCCCAAATATCTGTCAAGAAAACAATAATGACTCTTCCCAACTAATCTCTCAATAATCTAATCAATGAATGGTAGCGGGAAGTGATCCTTCTTGGTGGCCTGATTCAATCGTCTGTAGTCCACACAAACCCTCCAACAAGTGGGTACCACATGTAATGGACTATCCCACTTGGAGTCAGAGATGGGGTAGATAATATCAACGCTCCACCACTTGGATATTTCCTTCATGATCACTTCTGGAAGATTCGGGTCCAGCCTACGCTGGAACTCACGTGAAGGCTTAGCATCATCCTCGATATAAATGTGGTGGGAGAACAAGGCTGGACTTATCCCCTAGAGATCTGCTACAGACCAACCGATTGCCTTGTGTTTCCTCTCAAGAACCTTTATCAAATGAGATTCTTGGTCATCAATCTGCTGAGATAGTGACTGGAAACATGTCTGGTTTACCTGCAAGGAATCTATACTTCAAGTTATGCGGTATGGGATCTGGCAAATCTGGCCTCTGAAAAGTTTGAGTGAAGGCTACTGATGAATACCCATTCATCACTCTTTATTCTTTTATTTTAGCTACAAAACCCATGCAAAACACATGTAGATACTTGTAAATAGCAATAATTATCAAATAGCATGCATTGTGTAAATATGCATAATTAGCATGTTTTTGTGCATAAATAAAAGAATAAAGAAATAAAAGAAAAAGAGGGAGATATTTAGAATAAATATTGAGCGACCTAATCCCAAGGGAGGGCTCAGCATGGGCCTGACCGCAAAAAGAACCCAAGTAGAGAGAGATAGGGAAGCTCATGTGTGTATATATACCTGTATATAATAAAAATATTTTCCTCTAAATAAACAAAAATGCATTTTTGTGAATATGTATATATTTGTAAATATTAAATTAAAATAAAATTGGGAAAAACAAAATAAAAATAAAAATAAATAAAAATGCCCTTCATCATTGTATATATGCCATGTACATAGAACCACTCACTTATTTATTATCACCTTGTAAATAATTAAATAAAAATCCAATAAAAATATTTTCTCATCCCATATTTCATGGTGTAAATAAATAAAATAAAAACCATAAAAATAAAAATAAAATAAAATAAAATAAAATAAAATCAATTCCCAACCTTGTATATACACCATGTATATATGTATATAAAAGTATTTATTTAACCCTTGTAAATAATTAATAAAAATAAAATAAAAATACCTTATTATTCCAAATTTTATCTTATAAATACATAAAATATAAAATTGGAATAAATTATATAAAATAAATAATTAAAAATTAAAAATCAAAAATACATATGTATATACCTATATATAATAATACTATATTGTAAATACATTATTTATATTTCAAAAAAATAAATAAAAATCACTAAAAATAATTTAAAAATAAATAAACATTTTTTATATTTTAAGTTTTTCGAAATAAGGTCATTTAGTATTTTTTATTGAATTTCCAAAACTTTAATAAAATCCGAATTCCTATTGGTCCACAGAGGATTGTTGACCCCCGGTCAACTTTCCCACGCGGACCCCCTTCCAGGCGGATCGGGTTTTTGACTCGAGTTCTCCTAATTTTCCCCATCTGATCCGCCTTCCATTCGACTAAACCCTGGGTCCTAATCCTTCCTCCTGCATCCGAGATCCATGCCCGGGGATCTACCTAGGGATCCGAGCTCTGACCACCTCACCCGACCCCATTCTTCTCGGACCCCTAGCTGTATATAGCTGAAGCTCCACCGCACAATTCATGCCATCTTTGGCGTTGCTTCTTCATCCCAGGACCTCCACCCTAATCCCTAGAGTGACAGCTTTCGATTGGCATGTTACAGAGAGGAGGAGGAGCCCTCCGCCACTGATCCGGCGACGTCAGCCGCCGTGCGTCGCCGTGAGCTGCGCCCAGGCCTCGGGTTGTCGACGACCCTCGAGGCAATGACCAGAGCTTCCAGAGTTCGCCCACAGTCGAGTCCACTCATCAGGTATACCCTCTTCTTCCTATCTTGCTTTGATTTCTGATTACCCCAATTCGCCCCGCCGTCATCTTTCATCGATTCCGGTCACCCCACTCATCTACTCGATCATCGGACAACGCCCACATCTTCGTGAGACCTCCCTTCACGTTCTGCACCCACTCACTCCCCCTGTCTTGCCCCGGAGCAGGTAGCTCGACCTCCCTCGCCGTCGCCTCGCCGGAGGTCTTCGTCGTGACTCACCCACGCACCCATTCCACCTCTCACCGGGTCGAGGCAATTTGCCCTCGACCTAGGAGTCCTCTCGTGCCGTTTTGCAGGTCAAAGAAACCTCATCTGGAGGTCCACGGTTTGAGCACAGAGGCGCTGCTCCGCCTTCGTCGCCGGAGCTCCTCGGAGCTTCCCGGCATCAACGAAGGAGCTCAGTAGCTGTAGAGGACCAGGATGATTCTATTCCACATCCCAGCAGCAGTAGAGGAGGACCCCAGCGCGTATCGAGCCGGCGAACTTCGCCGGCGACCTGTTCTTTGGAGATCCTCCGTCACCATCCGATCGTGCTCCTTCGCCCAGTTCTAATCACGACCGTCCATTGGCGAAGAGCGAGCAGTCGTCAGATCCTGGTCTGGACCTCATCTGGAGCGTCCATCGCAGAGGAGAGGCGAGCCTACACCAGAGCCGTCAGATCATATACGTGGCGTCGCCTCAGTCGTCAGATCCAAGCCAGGGTTCATCGAAGAGGCACCCGCGATCCTACACCGTTCGATCATCCACGTGGCGTCGCCTCAGCAGTCCGAGTTAATAAAGGGTAATTTACCCTTAGGCCCTTCTTTCTTCTGCTTTTATTATTTAGTCATGTAAATATTAGATATAGTGTTTTTATTTTGGGTTAAATTGCATAGAGGACCTGGATGTTTATTGTATTTGCATATTAGTCCCTGTGTGTGTGAACCACGTGCATCAACACGTGAGCGTCTTGACTTTTTACACTTTCTATCCTGTAGTTCTTGGATGTTAATGTTAGCATTTTTATAAATAGAATTTACAGTTATACCCTTCTATGTCTGAAGCACGTGCATTGTGCGTGTATTCTGGGATTTTTGCACTTTGGGCCCCGCACTTTTCTGTCGTGTTAAGTTTTGGCCCTCGGACATGTTATTATGACATTTTGGTCCCTGTGCACCGTGAGCCTATTTTTGATTTAAATAAAATATCAAACTTAACCCAAATTGCGTGAAATTTGGATACGTGGCTCCTGCCACTGTGTAAAAATTTCCCTAATTTTTGGGTACATTTTTTAGGCTTTTTATTATTTTTAAAAATTCAAAAACCTTTGTTTTTCCTTCTGTCCAGTTTATAAAATCCTAAAAAAATATAAAAACTATTTCAAAAATTCCAAAAAAATTAAGTTTTATTTGTTTTTGGGTGTTTGAATTTCTGTGCATTTTTGGCGGTTTTTGGATATATAAAAACCAAAAAATAAAAAACACTTAAAAACTCATAAAAAGTCTAAAAAAATAGAAAATTCAAAAATTAATAAATTCTTTTCCTAATTTTTCTTTAATGTTTCTAATTTTCATAAAAAATACCTCCAGGCTTTTACAGGACCATTTGATATTTTAAATTGGTCTTTCAAGCCTGACTGGACAGCTTGCTTGTGTTTCCGCCTTCTTTTATTTTTTGAAAATTCCATAAAAATTATAAAAATCTCAAAAATTCATCAAAAATAGTAAAAAACATATAAAACATAAAAATATTTTTGTTTGATTTTTTGGACCATTTTTTAGTATTTAAATAATTGGTTGAAGTGCTTGTATTTGACTTTTTATTATTTTCCTTATTATTAAAAATCCAAAAAATATAAAAATATTTAAAAACCACCAAAAATATTTGTTTTTCTTTTATTTGCTTTTAGACTACTTCGTAGGCCGCGAGGCCAACTCGTGCTCCCTGAGTCCGACCCTAGGTGCTATACCAGGTTAATCACATAGCAAGACCGTTGTTTTGGTTTTGATCGATTTTTGTCTTTTCGATTGGTGGTCTGATTTTGTTTCTTGATTGAGCTCTGAGCCCCGAGTGACTGAGGTCACAACGACCTTAGTGATATATTTACCTTAGTCTATCGGGCGGCTCATCAGAATGGCGCCGTTGCTGGGGAGCACGGCTTAGCAGTCGCTTTTATTTTCGTTTTATTTTATTTTGATTTTCGCGGCTTTCCGCGGCTTTTTCTTCGTCTGCGGCTTTTCCCAGCTTTTTGTTTTTCTTTTATTTTTATTTTCTTTTATTTTTATTGATTTTCTTTTATTTTCTTTTATTTTTTGGTTGTTTTTCTTTGTTACTTTTATTTCACATTTTTGCACATATATCTTGTTTTGATTATTTGCTTTATTTACTTGGTCTGTGACACTTTATTGTTTGCTTGCGAGGGCCCGAGGACCGAGGCAGCTCCTTTCGAGGAGCCGACGCAATCGCGGCAATCGGAGGCGGCTCCCTTCTGCACGGAGCTGCATGAGAGCGCAAGGAGGCAGCAGAGTGCGGGATTAGTGTAGTCTTAGATTAGGTTTCTTTCCTGCAATATTTGAATTGTTGTAATAATACAGGGACAGGACACTCAGACTCAGACAGACTTGGACCTTTTGAGACTCGGGGGTCTGTTTCGCCGAGCACCAGTGTGCTCGGGGGACCCCTCGGTTTTTCACGGCTTTTATCCCGATTTTTATTTATTTCCTGCCTATTCGGTTTCTCGCGGATTTTCAGCCTTAGCTTAGGATTTTCACTTGATTGCACCGTAAATAATAGGGTCCACACACTTAATAACCTTGCATGTACCTATAGATCGATTAATTGGACCAAAATAAAAGATTAATAAAAAGACTATTTGGTCACCTGAGGGGTCACGCGCTGCTAGAGGTCGTATACAGTGCTGGCAGGACCCATTGTGGTGGGCACCGATCGGCATCCGAGACCGTACACCGACCCCTCTTGACTGACCACTTAGCTATTGCTCTTTCGAGTAAAATTGCTTGTTAGGGCTCGGATTTCCGCTTGCATCATTTAGGTAGTTTTATTTCTGTCTTTCAATTCTGCGCTGATCATATTGCATGTAAACAGCTGGAGTCAGGTACGCATTTCTTACCCTGCATGCATCATTGATTTCTCGCGCATCGGTTTTTTCGACTTCTCCCCCCGTTTTGGGACATAAATAACCAGGAGAACCAAAAAATTCATTAGGCGATTGTTTTTATTTGAAAAATACCTAAAAATTAAAACCATAAAATTGGGATTGTTAACTATATCTGACCCTAAAAGACACTCACCCGAAAAAAAATTTTGTCTTGGGGAGAGCAACCCCCTCCTTGTCTGGTTTGCATGTGTGAGAGAGTGACCCGTACCCTAGGATAGAGCCACATATGGTCCCCTTTCAGACTACTGCTTCTGGGCTAGTCGTTCTCCAGTGAGGATCGCTCCGGTCTCCGGTAAAGCGGGCCGCGATATCCTTAACAGAGCAAGCCGATCGGGTAGCCAACAAATGGTCCACAGCTTGTACTGGCTGGGAAAGATCTAGTTCGGGATCGGACCAGTCTCCTGGGGGAATCGGATTCGCAACAGGTTACGCAATCGCTCTGCTATCTTGACTTGATCACCTAATAAAAACTGAAAAGATAATTGACCGAACTCTTACGGTCTTCAGCTCGCGTTGAGTAGGTGAATCAGGGGTTTGTTTGCTGATCATATTTGTTTCCATATCCCATCCACCCGACTCTCCAGATCAAGATGATGGGCAGGAGGTCACTTAGGCAGCCTCTGGCTGCACCGCTTCCCAGCACTTCGGCCCGTTCGTCTAGGTTGGTTCACGAGAGCCGAGACCCGCTCTCCGAACTCGAGTTCGACTCCACCATGTTCCCCCTCGACCACCCTTCTTCTGTTTCTGATATGCTAGTGCTAGATGAGAGACCACAGACTAATTTATCGGCACCTGAGTTTGGGTCTTTTGCCTTTGCAGAGACCATGGTCGGCAGCAGTGACGACCGCATCGGAGGTCCCCAGCAGACATTCATCACGGACCAGGATGCGATCAACTCCACCCTGATCGCCTCCCTAGAGACAGTTCAGCAACAGTTGAGGGATCAGGGAGCCTTCATGATAGAGATGAGGTGCGAGATGGAGCAGATGAGAGCAGACCGCGATCAGCGTGGGCCAGGAGACGGGCCGAGGAGACCCGATGATGCAGCAGCAGCTGCAGCAGCAGCCGCCGCAGCAGCGGCAGCACCGGACCAGCTGAGACCGATGCGGGAGTTACACAACCCCGGATCGACTTTGACGTACCGTTGGGTCGTTCTTCCAGCTATCGTGGGGGACTTCAAGTTCCCCCCGAACACCTTGCAGCTCCTCCCTCAGTTCCATGGGCTCGCCACTGAGGAGCCCCATCTCCACCTACAGGAGTTTTTGATGATCTGCAGCACAGTCCACGACAGACAGGTGGAAGAGGATACCATCCGTATGATTGCCTTCCCCTTCTCACTGGCCGACAGAGCAGCCACCTGGCTAAAGCACTTGGGGAAGTTTGTCTACACCTGGGAGCAGCTCCGCACCGAGTACTTGAACAAGTACTATCCACTCGGGCAGACGAACGCAGCTAGATCCCTGATCAGCAACTTCTCCATGCTCCCCAATGAGCAATTCCACGAGGCATGGGAGAGGTTCTGTGAGCTGACCGACAGATGCCCGCACCATGAGATTTCGAAGCCGAACCTTGTTCAGAGCTTCTTCTGCGAGCTGACACCAGAGCTATAGGGCCTAGTGAATGCTTCTTGTGGCGGGTCCTACTTCGCTAAGGATGAGGATCAGGTCTGGGCCATCTACGAGGAGATGGCCGAGAACTACACTGTGATGTCCCAGACCTGACTCTACACGCAGGGACGCCCCCAGCCACAGACCGTGCAGTACCAGAGGATCGCACGGGTCGATGCTGGTCCATCCACTTCATCAGCGGAAGCAGCTCATGCCGAGTCCATAGCTGCCGACATGGGCATTATCAGCGAGAAGCTGGACCGGATGGAGATCATAGAGAAGAAGCAATGCCAGGGGATCACGTAGATGGAGTAGATGGCACAGACACTGAGTGACCTGAAGACACAGCTCATGTGTCTCTAGGAGGCACAGACGGCTTCCCAGCCCCGTCTTCAGGCACAAGGCGATCTGAGTAGCACCGACAGCTCGTCCCAGCGCTCCAGCTCCCAGCAGCCTAGACAGGTCCATCTTGTACAGGCGGAGCCGTACCAGCAGCCACATCCACACTACCAGTCGCCACCATCTCCAGACACGCAGATGGTGGTCTACCAGCCGGATCAGCCTCTGGTAGTACTCCCGCCACCCCCTTACGAGTCAGAGTCGTTGATGGATGTCAACGGGATTTGGTACGACCGACCCCAGCCTTGTATCCGACGAGACCATCCCAGATTCCGTTGGTCAGCCGGAGGTGCCAGTTCCTAGCAGCAGCCTTCAGGTCAGGGTGGCTAGTACGGCCATCAAAGAGATCACCAACAGCAGCAGCCCCCAGTGTACCACCAGCAGCAGCAGTCATCCCAGTATGGTCCTCATCCCTATCAGCAGGGACATTCTTGGAGGCGTGATCAGCCTCAGCAGCAGTAGTATCATCCCCAGTCATACCCCTCTCACCCGTAGCACCAACAGCAGCAGCAGCCTCACTACCAGCGAGGCCACCCGTCAGGTTCTCATGGACCATCCTAAGAGAACCCCGCCTTAGACGACATAGCCCGCCTTTTGACCGATCAGCAGGCTACTTTCAGACGGGAGATGGACGAGTTCTGCCAGGAGATGCAAGAGATCGTGATAGGGAAGGCCGCCATACCTGCCCAGATCGAGCCAAACCCGAACAACCTCAAAAGGAAGTCTGAGCAGGTAGATTTCACAGAGTATGCCACTCCGAGTGATTCATATGGTGATATGTCTGCTTATCTTTTTGATACTGACTTTGCCACACTTAGGAGCGGTAGGATGCCAGCAGGCGGTGCCTCGTCTGAGCAACACCCCCAGGTCACTTCCAGAGTGCCAGACGAGGAGGAGCGTGGTACTGATGCCGCGAGAGATGATGACGGTGGTGCTGACACCACCATGGATGCTGATCCCACCGACGGTACTGATGCTGTCGCTTTACCAGATGGAGGAGGTGGTACTGACGCCACCAGTGTTGCCGAGCCAGAGCGCGGTGCTGATGCTGCAAGTTGACTTGTCGAGGGTGGTGCTGAAGCCACCGTTTTTACTTCTGATAGTCCTGTAGTCTTTTCTTCTGTTCATGTATCTCAGGACACTTCTGGCAATAAAGGAAAGGGTTTATTTTCTTCTGATCCACCTATGGTGCTTGATGTATGTGTGGATTCTACCGTCGAGCAACTTAGACCCTCTCCTAGTCCTTCATCTGAGAAGGACCATGTGATCCCCTTCCCTAGAGCACTTCACATGGGAAAGGGGAATAAAACCGAAAATCCCAAAAAGAAGCAGCAGGAAGAGTTCAGCCAGCAGATGATCGACCGCTTCCACATTTAGCTGACTCTTCAGGAGGCTTTGCAGCACATCCCTCTACTCCAGAGATCACTCAGAGACAGGACCACAGTTAGGAGGAAGAGGAGGAACCACCAGTCTGAGATCCATGTGCTGACCAGAGCCACTTGTTTCGCGATTCAGAACCGTCTGCCGGCCAAGAGGCCAGATTCAGGAGCCCCATATGTTAGATGCCATATTAGAGAGTAGAGGTTCGACTGCACTCTATTAGACAACAGTTCATCGATCAACCTACTTCCGGCAGCCCTTCTCGACCGCTTCAAGTTGGGCACTCTACAACAGAGCAGGACAGTCCTTCAGTCTGCTGATCGATCTTTCAAGAGGCCGAAGGGGTTGCTGAGGGACGTTGTCGTCACGATTCAAGGCCTGCAATTCCTCGTGGACTTCGTTGTGTTGGACATGGAGATCCCTGAGTCAGTGACTGATACCCCCATCACTCTAGGTCGCCCGTTCTTGGCCACAGCCAAGGCAGTGACCGACCATGATAGCGGGAAGGTATACTTTCGCGTCGAGGGCGAAAGTGTACAAATAGAGACATTCGAGGACATCAGAGTCAGAGATTCATCATGCTTAGAGCCGACCACTGATTCAAAGCAGATGACAGATGCAGGGCCAGACATCCACCAGGACTGCGACTTTGTGATCACAGATGACAAGGCAGTTTGGGTAGACCCAGATGCACATGCCATCCTCTCACCTTCAGAGACCGCTGATGCAGAGACGCCAGCAGAGGAGAGCTTGGAGAGCGCATTCCTGGTCCAGGATACTTTTCAGTCGGCATGCCAATTCTTGACCGTGAGACAGAGTTGTTTTGTGATGATGATACAGATCCCTCGGAGTCAGATGTTGATTGGGCAGAGTTTGATGATCTTATACCATGTCTGACTTCTACTGAGCCTACAGCTAGGGTGGAGGTAGATGCCATGCAGAGCAGAGATAGGCCAGCAGGGCAGCCTTCTCCAGATTCTGATTGTGAGCGAGAGTTTCAGTTCTCTCATGCGGATTTGGCAGCCTTCACTCAGAGTTTTCAGAGGCCAGACCTGCCAGCACCGACTTGTCCAGAGCTGAAGCCACTTCCGCGTCGTTGAAGTATAGGTTCCTTGCGGGTGAGCATGAGATGTACCCAGTCATTATCTCCGTCGATTTGACTGGAGAGCAAGAATCCCGTCTGATGGGGGTTCTTGAAAAGAACCGCAAGGCGATAGGATGGAGCGTAGCTGATCTCCAGGGGATAAGTCCGGCCATGTGCTCCCACCATATCTATCTCGAGGAGGAGGCGAAGCCGTCGTGTGAGTTCCAGCAGCAGCTGAACCCGAATCTGAGAGAAGTTGTCATGAAGGAGATCTCGAAATGGTGGAGCGCCGATTTTATCTACCCCATCTCCGACTCCAAGTGGGTCAGTCTGTTGCATGTGGTGCCCAAGAAGACGGGCATCACTATAGTTGTCAGCGAGTCTGGAGAGGAGATCGCTACTCGGGTATTTACTTTTTGGCGGGTCTGCATGGATTACAGACGACTCAACCAGCCCACCAAGAAGGATCATTTTCCCCTGCCCTTTATCGATCAGATCATTGAGAGACTGGCAGGGAAGAGCCACTACTGTTTCTTGGATGGGTACTCCGGCTATAACCAGGTGGCCATCGTGCCCGAGGACCAGGACAAGACTACCTTCACCTGTCCCTTCGGCACATAAGCCTTTAGACGCATGCCATTTGGGCTATGCAATGCCCCTGTGACTTTTCAGAGATGCATGATGTCGATCTTTTCAGACATGGTAGGGGAGTGCTTGGAGGTCTTCATGGATGATTTCTCAGTCTACGGAGACGGATTCGACTCCTATCTTGACTGCCTAGACCGAGTCTTTCAGCGATGCATTGAGGTTCACCTCATGTTTTCTTGGGAGAAGAGTCACTTCATGGTGACTCAGGGGACGGTGCTTGGCCATATCATCTCCAACAGGGGCATGGAGGTTGATCCGGCCAAGGTAGATGTCATTAGAAAACTTGCACCACCGTCCAACTTGCGGCAGTTACGGTCTTTTCTGGGGCACGTCGGTTTCTACCGGTGCTTCATTCATGATTTCAGTAGGATTGCCCGACCGTTGACTGATCTGCTGACAAAAGACACCGAGTTCCTTGTCGATGACAAGTGTCTTTCGTCGTTCGAGACTCTCAAGAGATGTGTTGTTGAGGCTCCTGTCCTTCAGCCGCCTGATTGGTCTCTCCCATTCGAGATCATGACGGATGCCTTCGATTTTGCCATGGGGGCCATGCTGGGACAGAGGAGGGATGGAGTCCCATTTGCCATTCACTACGCTAGACGTACATTGGATGTCGTGTAGCGGAACTACACTGTCACTGAGAAGGAGATGCTAGCCATAGTTTTTACCCTAAATAAGTTCAGATCTTACATTATCGGATCTAGAGTGACCATATACATTGATCATACCGCCATCAGGTACCTCATGGCAAAGAAGGATGCCAAGGCCAGATTGACTAGATGGATCCTTGTACTCCAGGAGTTTGACATAGAGATTAAGGATAAGCCTGGAGTCAAGAATGTGGTGGCGGATCATCTCTCCCGATTAGAGCATCTTGAGGATTCTGAGCAGACTGAGCCTATATGTGAGACCTTCCCAGATGAGGCGATCCTTGCTATCGCCTCTCTCTCGTGGTATGCCGATATTTTGAACTTTCTCGTTGCTAAGAAAGTTCCATAAGATTGGCCCAGGCAGCGACTTGAGACCTTCCTCGCGAAGGACAAGTTCTACCACTGGGAGGATCCCATCCTTTACCATGAAGGAGGGGATAGCATCTGACGTAGGTGCATTCCTCAGGAGGAGCACCATAGCATCCTCACTTACTGCCACAAGCTTGAGGCAGGAGGACATCACTCTGGGAGGAGAACGACACATAAAGTACTCCAGTCCGGCCTATGGTGGCCTACCCTCTTCAAGGACTCTGATGAGTTCGTGAAGAGGTGTATTGACTATGAGAGGATGGGCACTTGTGGACAGCGTGATATGATGCTGATGCAGCCCATTCACTTCTGTGAGGTTTTTAGCGCATGGGGTATCAATTTCATGGGTCCATTCCCTAAGAGTCAGGGATTCGAGTACATTCTGTTGGCCGTGGATTATGTTAGTCGTTGGGTTGAGGCCATCCCCGCCCTAACCGTAGATGCTAGGACTGTTTGCAGATTTTTGAGGAAGCATATCATTTCATGGTTCGGGGTACCTCGAGTGTTGATATCTGACGGGGGGTCTCATTTCGTCAATGACAAGGTAAAGGCCCTTGCTAGCGAGTTTGTCATAGACCATCGAGTTGCCACTCCATACCATCCTTAGATGAATGGTCTTGCCGAAGTGTCGAATAGGGAGATCAAGACTATATTGCAAAAAGTCGTCCGCCCTGACCGAAAGGATTGGTCACAGCTTTTGGACTCGGTCTTATGGGCATATCGGACGTCTTTCAAGACACCTTTGGGCACATCTCCCTTTCGCCTCGTTTATGGCAAGCCGTTCCATTTACCTGTTGAGTTGAGGCATAGGTCACTTTGGGATGTTACTGATATACTTTTGGATCCAGATGGTGTAGGAGATCAAAGGAGGGTAGAGTTAGCAGCCTTGGAGGAGCTTCGTAATACCGCCTTCTCAAACAGCCTACAGTACAAGGAGAGAGTGAAGGAGTGGCATGATTCTCATATCAGCCACAAGCATTTTGAGCCTGGACAGAGAGTATGGCTATTTGATGCTAGGCTTCGTCTATTTCCAGGGAAGCTACAGAGCAAATGGAAGGGACCATATTTGGTGAGAAAGGTACACGATAATGGGAGTATCAACATATCTGAGTTGTCTTCTGAGAGTACCTTTCAAGTGAAAGGCCAGCGGCTCAAGCCATATCTAGATCATGAGCCGCGGGTCATTGATGTTGCCCCTATTCACTTTGCGTGAGATGTGGTCTCTTGACTCACATCTATTTCATCTCACGCCTGATTATCATTGTTCTTCCGACCTGTATAGATCCAGTTGTCCATATTCACTCTATTCTTTAGTCCCACATCCCTTTTTCTCATCTTATGATTATGCTATACTTAGAGTGTACTTTACCCTAAGTATAGTGGGGATGTAGGACTCTCGGGTATTCTTTTGATTCATTTTTACCCATGTTTTTGCTGCCTATACTTAGGGATATTTTACCCTAAGTATGGGGGGGGGTAGACCCTGTACATTCTCCACTCGGCTTTCCCTTCGTGTACAGCCTGCTATACTTAGGATTATTTGATCCTAAGTATAGTCGGAAAAGCCGAGATCCTCTTGATTTCTATTCTTTCATTCATCTTTGTATATAGCCTTCCTTTTCACTTCCCTATACTAAGCACGAGTTATGTCTTCTTCATCGCTCTTGACTCTGAGGACATCGTTTGAGCTAAGTATAGGGGGGTGTGTATATAATTCATATATACTTTAGCCATAACTCGTACTTTGTGTGTGTGTTAATAAATAAAAATGGCTAAAAACCCTAAAATCCATAAAAATCAAAAAAATTTCCTTGTAAATAAATATTCTTTTATTGCACATACATAGCTATTGTATAAATTATTTTTGTAAAAATGTTTTCAAAAACATTTTGTGTAAATAGTGTGTAAATATGTGCCTATCAAAATTATGTATATAGTACAAAATTTTTCCAAAATGTTTTGAAAATCAAAAGTTTGCAAAAACCTTGTGTAAATTTGTGTAAATATTTTGCAAAACTTGCATTCATGCACACATTCATGATTTCAAAACATTTTTCAAAAATTTTGCATATGTGTAAATATTGTGTAAATAGCATCCTTGTATATACTTGTATAGTTTTTCCTGGATTATAGTTGACATTTAAACTAGCCTGGAATTAAATTGGAAAATGGAGCTTGATTAAATCTTAATCCACCTAATTATAAGAGGAACCTTATAGGGATTAGGGTTAAGGCTTTTCAGGCCCATGATGACTTAATTCTTTGAGTCCACTAGGCTATGATCACATGTCATCTCAAAGAGCCTAAGTAGAGCACTTAACAACACACACATGACTCATATAGACGATGGCTTGACTTGGACCCACACTTTACACTGAGCTCTCTACGGATGAGGTGGTGAGGAGGCAGCCTTCCTTGACTTGGGGTAGCATATGAGGGTAGTACTTCTAGGCGGAACCTCTCTTCTTCTTTTAGTGAAGGAAGTGCGTCTCAACTTGGTATGGTTTCCATGAGGTGTAACGACAGGAGTTGTGGGTTGCAATAATGCTTCAAAAGAGGGATAGTCTACTAGCTCAAGAGGAAAAACTCCTTATGTACATATGCTGCACCTTGTAAATATGTTGTACAGATGCTCTTGAAAAAAAATGCAAAAAGAAAATAACTCCAAAAAAGTGGCGGGTCTGATAGAAAATGATAATCCCACCGGAGTATGTGTATAAGTGCAATAAGCAAAGCTTGAGACTCATGTTCCATATTATGTAGCTTGCAGCAGGGAGAATTAGCTACACTGGTGGATCTCCCAAGGATACATGGCTATACTGGCCATGGTCCATTCTCTTCTTCCCCCTCTTCTTGAGCCGGTAGAACTTGAACTTAGAAGGGAATACCCCGCTCCTCGAGGAAAGAGTGGCCAGACTAGGGTCATAGAGTTACCTTGTTGGGAAGGGTTGTCAAGTTGCTACTTCTGAGGTGGAGAGCTATACTTCACACACACTGTACAAGGAAAGATTCATGGTCTTCAAGGTTTGTGTATGTAGACTTGTTCTGATCCGGATTGTTGAGGAGTTTTGATTATAGATTAGTGGATCTTAGAGGTTGTTGAGTTTTAAACCTAAGTCTAAATAAGGTTCCGACACATTAATAATCCAAAGATATGATCGATCTCCATATTTCAATTTAATGAAGGCAAGTTTAATAATCAGCATTGAGCCATGCATTTTCTCCTCTTTTTCTTTTTCTTTTTCTTTTTCACTTCTTTTTCAAATAAGTGTTTGCTAAGGGACTAGCAAAGTTAAGTATAGGGGGTGATGAATACCCATTCATCACTCTTTATTCTTTTATTTTAGCTACAAAACCCATGCAAAACACATGTAGATACTTATAAATAACAATAATTATCAAATAGCATGCATTGTGTAAATATGCATAATTAGCATGTTTTTGTGCATAAATAAAAGAATAAAGAAATAAAAGAAAAAGAGAGAGATATTTAGAATAAATATTGAGCGACCTAATCCCAAGGGAGGGCTCAGCATAGGCCTGACCTCAAAAAGAACCCAAGTAGAGAGAGATAGGGAAGCTCATGTGTGTATATATACCTGTATACTAATAAAAATATTTTCCTCTAAATAAAACAAAAATACATTTTTGTGAATATGTATATATTTGTAAATATTAAATTAAAATAAAATTGGGAAAAACAAAAAAAATAAAAATAAATAAAAATGCCCTTCATCATTGTATATATACCATGTACATAGAACCACTCACTTATTTATTATAACCTTGTAAATAAATAAATAAATAAAAATCCAATAAAAATATTTTCTCATCCCATATTTCATGGCGTAAATAAATAAAATAAAAACCATAAAAATAAAAATAAAATAAAAAGAAATAAAATAAAATCAATTCCCAACCTTGTATATACACCATGTATATATATATAAGTATTTATTTAACCCTTGTAAATAATTAATAAAAATAAAATAAAAATACCTTATTATTCCAAATTTTATCTTATAAATAAAATAATATAAAATTGGAATAAATTATATAAAAATAAATAATTAAAAATTAAAAATTAAAATACATATGTATATACCTATATATAATAATACTATATTGTAAATACATTATTTATATTTCAAAAAAATAAATAAAAATAACTAAAAAATAATCTAAAAATAAATAAACATTTTTTATATTTTAAGTTTTTCGAAATAAGGTCATTTAGTATTTTTTATTGAATTTCCAAAACTTTAATAAAATCTGAATTCATATTGGTCCGCGGGGGATTTTTGACCCCCGGTCAACTCTCCCCCGCGGACCCCCTTCCAGGCGGATTGGGTTTTTGACCCGAGTTCTCCTAATTTTCCCCATCTACTCTGCCTTCCATTCGACTAAACCCCGGGTCCTAATCCTTCCTCCTGCATCCGAGATACCCACCCGGGGATCTACCTAGGGATCCGAGCTCCAGACATCTCACCCGACCCCATTCTTCTCGGACCCCTAGCTGTATATAGCTGAAGCTCCGCCACAAAATTCATGCCATCTTTGGCATTGCTTCTTCGTCCCAGGACCTCCACCCTAATCCCTAGAGTGACAGCTTTCGATTAGCGTGTTGTAGAGAGGAGGAGGAGCCCTCTGCCACTGATCCAGCGACGTCAGCCGTCGTGCGCCGCCGTGAGCTGCGCCCGAGCCTCAGGTTATCGACGACCCTCGAGGCGACGACCAGAGCTTCCAGAGCTCACCTACAGTCGAGTCCACTCATCAGGTATACCCTATTCTTCCTATCTTGCTTTGATTTCTGATTACCCCCAATTCGCTCTGCCGTCATCTTTCGTCGATTCCGGTCACCCCACTCATCAACTCGATCATCGGACGACACCCACATCTTCGAGAACCTCCCTTCACATTCTGCACCCACTCACTCCCCCTGTCTCGCCCCGGAGCAGGTAGCTCGACCTCCCTCGCCGTCGCCTCGTCGGAGGTCTTCACCGCGACTCACCCATGCACCCATTCCACCTCTCACCGGGTCGAGGCAATTTGCCCTCGACCCAGGAGTCCTCTCGTATCGTTTTGCAGGTCAAAGAAACCTCATCTGGAGGTCCACGGTTTGAGCACAGAGGCGCTGCTCCGCCTTCGTCGCCGGAGCTCCTCGGAGCTTCCTGGCGTCATTGGAGGAGCTCAGTAGCTGCGGAGGACCAGGGCGATTCTATTCCACATCCCAGCAGCAGCAGAGGAGGACCCTAGTGCGAGTATCGAGCCGGCGAACTTCGCCGGCAACGTGTTCATGGGAGATCCTCCGTCACCGTCCGATCGTGCTCCTTTGCTCAGTTCTAGTCACGACCGTCCATCGGCGAAGAGCGAGCAGCTGTCAGATCCTGGTCAGGACCTCATCTGGAGCGTCCATCGCAGAGGAGAGGCGAGCCCACACCAGAGCCGTCAGATCATACACGTGGCATCGCCTCAGCCGTCAGATCCAAGCCAGGGTTCATCGAAGAGGCGCCTGCGATCTTACACCGTTCGATCATCCACGTGGCGTCGCCTCAACCGTCCGAGTTAATAAAGGGTAATTTACCCTTAGGCCCTTCTTTCTTCTGCTTTTATTATTTAGTCATGTATATATTAGATATAGTGTTTTTATTTTGGGTTAAATTGCATAGAGGACCTGGATGTTTATAGTATTTGCATATTAGTCCTTGTGTGTGTGAACCACATGCATCGACATGTGAGGGTCTGGACTTTTTACACTTTCTATCATGTAGTTCGTGGATGTTAATGTTAGCATTTTTATAAATAGAATTTACAGTTATACCCCTCTGTGTCTGAAGCACGTGCATCGTGCGTGTATTCTGGGACTTTTGCACTTTGGGCCCCGCACTTTTCTGCCGTGTTAAGTTTTGGCCCCCGGACATGTTTTTATGACATTTTGGTCCCTTTGCACTGTGAGCCTATTTTTGATTTAAATAAAATATCAAACTGAACTCAAATTGCGTGAAATTTGGACACGTGGCTCCTGCCACTGTGTAAAAATTTCCCTAATTTTTGGGTACACTTTTTAGGCTTTTTATTATTTTTAAAAAATCAAAAACCTTTGTTTTTCCTTCTGTCCAGTTTATAAAATCCTAAAAAATATAAAAACTATTTTAAAAATTCCAAAAAAATTAAGTTTTGTTTGTTTTTGGGTGTTTGAATATCTGTGCATTTTTAGCGGTTTTTGGATATATAAAAACCATAAAAATTAAAAAACACTTAAAAAATCATAAAAATTCTAAAAAAATATAGAAAATTAATAAATTAATAAATTCTTTTCTTGAATTTTCTTTATTATTTCTAATTTTCATAAAAAATACCTTCAGGCTTTTACAGGACCATCTCATATTTTAAATTGGTTTTTCAAGCCTGACTGGACAGCTTGCTTGTGTTTCTGCCTTCTTTTATTTTTTGAAAATTCCATAAAAATTATAAAAATCTCAAAAATTCTCCAAAAACAGTAAAAAACATATAAAACCTAAAATATTTTTGTTATAATTTTTGGACCATTTTTGAGTATTTAAATAATTGGTTGAAGTTGCTTGTATTTGTCTTTTTATTATTTTCCTTATTATTAAAAATCCAAAAAATATAAAAATATTTAAAAACCACCAAAAATATTTGTTTTGTTTTTTTTGCTTTTAGACTACTTCGTAGGCCGCGAGGCCAACTCGTGCTCCCTGAGTCCGACCCTGGGTGCTATACCAGGTTAATCACATAGCAAGACTGTTGTTTTGGTTTTGATCGATTTTTGTCTTTTCGATTGGTGGTCTGATTTTGTTTCTTGATTGAGCTCTGAGCCCCGAGTGATTGAGGCCACAACGACCTTAGTGATATCTTTACCTTAGTCTATCGGGCGGCTCATCAACTACCAGATCTGAATGGGAGAACTCTCGCCGCTCATCTAAACTCGATGAAGATGGCCCTACTAGTGTCCCCAACTGCACTGTCTCTATCTCCATCCTGGTTGTAGGCTCTATAGACATCAAACACGACAAATACTCATCAAAATCCTGTCAAATCAAAGTCTAAGGGATTTGAATATGAATGACATGAAATAAAATCAACCTCGCTACCAGAATTTGCATCGTCAGCTTCTAAAGTGTCCTCCACCACAAGTGTTCTCTCTGAACTCTTATCAGATGGCATTTTTGAATCTGCGGAATCTGAAGGTGTGACAACATCTCATGAAATCAGGTCTGCCCAAACTGCCTCATCATTTGCAATCACAAAATCACACTCGAGGTGGATGTCTAGCTCTGAATATGTCATCTGCTCCAATCCTTTCTCTAAGCTAGTTGAATCTCTAGCTCTCATCTCCTCAATCGTCTCTATTTGTATACCCTCACCCTCGACACGAAAGTATACCTTTCCACTATCATGATTAGACACTATATTTGCTATCGCCAAGAAAGGCCGACCTAATCTAATGAGGGTATCAATCACACATTCAGGGATCTCCATGTCCAACACAACGATGTCCATGGGGAATTTCAGGTCCTGAATGGAGAACACTACGTCCTTTAATAACCCCTTCGGTCTCTTGACAGATCTATCTGCAAACTGAAGTATTGTCCTGCTCTACCGAAGAGGTCCAAACTCAAAGCAGTCAAGTAAGGCTGCCGGAAGAAGGTTAATCAAAGACCCGTTATCTAAAAGAGTACAATCAAACTGATGCTCATGAATGTGACATCTAACATATGGAGTTCCTGCATATAGCCTCTTGGCTGGCCATCGGTTCATAATAGCGAAGCATGTGGCATGGGTAAGCACATGGATCTCTGCATTGTAGTTACGCCTCTTTTTCCTATGGAATGTGGTCTTCTCTCTAAGTTCTTCTGCAAGAGAGGGATGTGCTCTAATGTCTGTTGAAGAGTCGGGTAGATATGAAATCTATCAATCATCAACTCGCTGAACTCTAACTGCTGTCTCTTTTTGGGATTTTCTATTTTTTGCCCTTCCCTAGGCGGAGTGCTTGAGGGAAGGGGATAGAGGGATCCTCCTCAGGAACTAGAGGGTCTGAAGAAGGAATAGATCTCTAAACGTGTAGGTGGTTGCAATCCATACAATCATCATCAATCACATCAGATGGATTAGAAGAAGATACAAAAACCTTTCCTTTATTCATATTTTTGTTTTCAATATTTTTCCATTTTTTGTATTTTTCTAAGAATATCATCCTCAGGTACAGGAGCAAAAGTCAAAACAACTGGAGTATCTGTGCATGGACTCTTGGTGGTATCAGCACCACCATCTGCATCATCTAGAGAAGGGACATCATCAGCACTTTCGACTGGATCATCCTCAAAGTGGGTGGCAGCAGCACCACCATCAGCATCAACATCAGCAGTATCAACACCACTCTCTCTCTTATATGTCACTCTGGAGTCTGTATCTGGATGTCGCTTAGATGAGTCATCGCCGGCTGGCTTCCTACCGCTCCTAAGTGTCACAAATTCAGCATCAAATAAATAATTCATATTGTCAAGTACCTCACTGGGAGTGTCTGACTCTGTAGACCGTACTTGCTCAGACTTCCTCTTCAAGTTGTTCGGATTGGGCTCGATTTGTGCAGGTATGGAGACCTTGCCCTTGATGATCTCTCTCATCTCATGCATGAACTCATCCATCTCTCACCTGAAAGTGAACTGCTTCTCTACAAGCAAATGGGCAAGATCCTCTAAAGTTGGGTTCTCATACGAGGGTGCATGAAAATTGGATGAGTTTCCTGTCTAGAGTGTTGAGGCTGGCCAGGCTGCTACTGGTAAGATTGAGGGGGAGGTTGTTAAAACTGAGAATGAGGTTGTTGCTGCCTCCACTGTTGACCCTGGTACAGGGGTTGAGGAACAATGTGTTGGGAGTATTGGGGCTACTGCTGCTGGGTACCCTGCCCTGACTATGTCGGAGGCTGCTGCAGGGACTGAGCGCTTGTATATATTCCATACATACTTCAGCCATAACTCGTACTTTGTGTGAGTGTATTAATAATTAAAAATGGCTAAAACCCTTAAAAATCCATAAAAATTAAAAATTTTTTGTAAATAAAATTCTTTATTGCACATACATAGCTATGTACAAAATTATTTTTTGTAAACAAAGTTTGTAAAAATCTTTTATGTAAATAGTTTGTAAATATTTTGATATCAAAATTATGTATATAGTACAATTTTTTGTAAAATATTTTGAAAAACAAAAATTTTGCAAAAACCTTGCGTAAATTTGTGTAAATATTTTGCAAAACTTGCATTCATGCATACATCCATGTTTTCAAACATTTTTCAAAAATTCTGCACATTTGTAAAATTTTGTAAAAATTGCATCTTTGTAAATATTTGTATAGTTTTTTCCTGAATCATAGTTGACATTTAAACTAGCCTGGAACTAAATTGAAAAATGGAGCTGGGTTAAGATCTTAATCCACCTAATTCTAAGAGGAACCTTATAGGGCTTAGGGTTGAGACTTTTCAGGTCCATTGTGACTTAATTCTTTGAGTCCATTAGGCTATGATCATATGTCATCTCGATGAGCCTAAGTAGAGCACTTAACAACACAAACATGACTCTTACAGACAATGGCTTTACTTGGACCAGCACTTTACACCGAGCTCTCCACGGATGAGGTGGTGAGGAGGCAGTCTTCTTTAACTTGGGGTAGCATATGAGGGTAGTACTTCTAGGTGGAACCTCTCTTCTTCTTCTAGTGAAGGAAGTGCGTCTCAACTTGGTCTGGTAGCCGTGAGGTCTAACGACGGGAGTTGTGGGTTGCAATAATGCTTCAAAAGAGGGATAGTCTACTGGCTCAAGAGGAAAAACTCCTTTGCACTTTGTAGATATGATGTTTATGTCAAAAAAATGCAAAAAGAAAAGAATAACTCCAAAAAAGTGGTGGGTCTGATAGAAAATGATAATCCCACCAGAGTGTATATAGTTCAATAAGCAAAGCTTGTTATCCATGTTCCATCTCATGAAGCTTGCAGCAGGGAGGCTTAGCTACAGTGGTTGAGCTCCCAATGATACATGGCTACACTGGTCATGGTCCATTCTCTTCTTCCCCCTCTTCTTGAGTCGGTTGTACTTGAACTTAGAAGGGAATACCCCACTCCTCGAGGAAAGAGTTGCCAGACTAGGGTATTAGAGTTACCTTGTTGGGGAGGGTTGTCACTTTTCTACTTCTGAGGTGGAGAGATATACCTCACTTACACAATACAAGAAAAGATTCATGATCTTCAGGGTTTGTGTATGTAAACTTGTTTTGATCTGGATTGTTGAGGAGTCTTGACTATAGATTGGTGGAACTTAGAGGATGTTAAGTTTTAAACCTAAGTCCAAATAAGGTTTCAACAAATTAATAATCCAAGATCTGACTGAGCTCCATACTTCAATTTAATGAAGATAAGTTTAATAATCAACATTGATTCCTCTTTCTTTCCCTTCTTTTTCTTTTCTTTTCTTTTTCACTTCTTTTTCAAATAAATGTTTGCTAAGGGGCTAGCAAAAGTAAAGTATAGGGGGGTGATGAATCCTCGTTCATCACTCTTTATTCTTTTATTTTAGCTAAAAATCTTTGCAAAACACCATGTATATATTTGTCAATATAATAAATTATCAAAATGCATGCTTTGTGTAAATGTCAATAATTAGCATGTTTTTGTGCAAAAATAAAGGAATACTGAAATAAAGAAAAAGAGTGAAATATTTAGAATAAATATTGAGTGACCTAAACCCAAGAGAGGGCCCAATATAGGCCTGATCGCCAAATAAAATAAGTAGAGAGAGATAGGATAACTCAACCATGTATAAATCCCCCTCTTATGTATATATTTTAATGCAAAATATTTACACAAATTTACACAAGGTTTTTGCAAACTTTTTGTTTTTCAAAATATTTTACAAAAAATTTGTACTATATATATAATTTTGATATCAAAATATTTACAAACTATTTACACAAGATTTTTACAAAGTTTTTTTACAAAAATAATTTTGTACATAGCTATGTATGTGCAATAAAGAATTTTTTTTACAAAAAAAATTTAATTTTTATGGATTTTTAAGGGTTTTAGCCATTTTATTTATAAATACACTCACACAAAGTACGAGTTATGGCTAAAGTATATATGGAATGTATACGACACCCCCTATACTTAGCTCGAACGATGTCCTCAAAGTGAATCAAGAGCGATGAAGAAGACATAACTCGTTCTTAGTATAGGGAAGTGAAAAGGAAGGCTATATACAAAGACGAATGAAAGAATAGAAATGAAAGAGAGGATCTCGGGGTTTCCCCCTATACTTAGGATCAAGTAATCCTAAGTATAGCAGGTTGTACACAAAGGGAAATTCGAGTGAAGAATGTACATGGTCTACCTCCCCTGTACTTAGGGTAAAATATCCCTAAGTATAGGCAACAAAACAGAGGTAGAAACGGATCAAAAGAAACTCAAAAGTCTCACACCCCCCTATACTTGAGATAAAGTGCACCCTAAGTATAGCATAATCAAAGATGCAAATGGGGTGTTGGACTGAAGAATAGTGTGATATGGACAATTGGATCTATACAAGTTGGGAGAACAGTGATAATCAGGCATGAGATGCAATAGATGTGAGTTAAGAGACCACATCTCATGCAAAGTGAATAGGGGCGACGTCAACGACCGGCGGCTCATGATCTAGATATGGTTTGAGCCGCTTCCAGTTAACACGAAAGATACTCTCAGATGACAACTTAGATATGTCAATGCTTCCGTTGTCGTGTACCTTTCGAACCAGATAGGGTCCCTTCCATTTGCTCTGTAGCTTCCCTGGAAATAATCTCAACCTGGCATCGAACAACCATATTCGTTGTCCTGGCTCAAACTGCTTGTGGCTGATATGAGAATCATGCCACTCCTTCACTCTCTCCTTATATTGAAGGCTGCTCGAAAAGGTTGTATCACGAAGCTTCTCCAAGGCTGCTAACTCTGCCCTCCTTTGATCTCCTACACTCACTGGATCCATAAGAATATCTGGGACTGCCCAAAGTGACCTATGTATCAGCTCAACAGGTAAATGGAAGGGCTTGCCATAAATGAGGTGAAAGGGAGATGTATCCAAAGGTGTCTTGAAGGACGTCTGATATGCCCACAAGACCGAGTCCAAAAGCTGTGACCAATCCTTTCGGTCAGGGCAGACTACCTTCTGCAGAATAGTCTTGATATCCCTGTTTGACACTTCAGCAAGACCATTGGTCTGAGGATGATACAGTGTGGCTACTCGATGGTCTATGCTGAACTCGCTAGCAAGGGCCTTTACCTTGTCGTTGACGAAATGAGACCCCCCGTCAGATATCAAAACTCTAGGAACCCTAAACCGTGAAATGATATTCTTCCTCAAAAATCTGCAAACAGTCCTAGCATATGCAGTTCGGATGGGGATGGCCTCAACCCAACGACTCACATAATCAGTGGCCAATAGAATGTACTTGAATCCCTGACTCTTAGGGAATGGATCCATAAAATCGATGCCCCATGCATCAAAAACCTCACAAAAGTGAATGGGATGCATCGGCATCATATCACGTTGTCCACAAGTGCCCATCCTCTGACAATCAGTACATCTCTTCACGAACTCATCAGAGTCCTTGAAGAGAGTAGGCTACCATAGGCCGGATTGGAGCACTTTCTGTGCCGTTCTCCTCCCAGAGTGATGTCCTCCTACCTCAAGCTTGTGGCGGTAAGTAAGGACACTATGGTGCTCCTCCTGAGGAATGCACCTACGCCATACACTATCCCCTCCTTCATGATAAAGGACAGGATCCTCCCAATGGTAGAACTTGGCCTTCGCGAGGAAGGTCTCAAGTCACTGCCTGGGCCAATCTTGTGGAACTTTCTTGGCGACAAGATAGTTCACAATATCGGCGTACCATGGGAGAGAGGCGATAGCAAGGATCTCCTCATCTGGGAAGGTCTCATAAATAGGCTCAGTCTGCTCAGAATCCTCAAGAAACTCCAATCGGGAGAGATGATCCGCCACCACATTCTTGACTCCAGGCTTATCCTTAATCTCTATGTCAAACTCCTGGAGTAGAAGGATCCATCTGGTCAATCTGACTTTGGCATCCTTCTTTGCCATAAGGTACCTGATGGCGGTATGATCAATATAGATGGTCACCTTAGATCCAATGATGTACAATCTGAACTTATCTAGGGAGAACACTACGGCTAGCATCTCCTTCTCAGTGACGATGTACTCCTGTTGAGCGGCATCCAAAGTCCAGCTAGCATAGTGAATAGCAAAGGGGACTACATCCCTCCTATGTCCCAGCACTTTCCCTACGGCAAAATCGGAGGCATCCGTCATAATCTCGAATGGGAGAGACCAATCAGGCGGCTGAAGGACAGGAGCCTCTACAACTAGACTCTTGAGAGTCTCAAATGACGTTAGACACTTATCATCCACAATGAACTCGGTGTCTTTCATCAGCAGATCAGTCAACGGTCGGGAAATCCTGCTGAAATCATGAATGAATCGTCGGTAGAAACCGACGTGCCTCGGAAAAGACCGTAACTGCCGCAAGTTGGACAGTGGACTGAGTTTCCTAATGATATCCACCTTGGCCGGATCAACCTCCATGCCCCTGTTGGAGATGATATGGCCAAGCACCATCCCTTGAGTCACCATGAAGTGACTCTTCTCCCATGAAAGCATAAGGTGAACCTCTATGCATCACTAGAGAATGCGGTCTAGGCAGTCAAGACAAGCATCAAACCCGTCGCCGTAGACCAAAAATCGTCCATGAAGACCTCCAAGCACTCCCCCACCATATGCGAAAAGATGGACAACATGCACCTTTGGAAGGTCGCTGGGGCGTTACACAATCCAAAGGGCATCTGTCTGAAAGCATATGTCCCAAAGGGACAGGTGAAGGTCGTCTTATCTTGGTCTTCGGGTGCAATGGCCACCTGATTGTATCCGGAGTACCCATCCAAGAAACAGTAATGGCTCTTCCCAGCTAGCCTCTCTATAATCTGATCAATAAATGGCAGCAGAAAATGATCCTTCTTGGTGGCCTGGTTCAATCGTCTGTAGTCCACACAGACTCGCCAAGAAGTGGGTACCCGGGTAGAGATCTCCTCTTCAGACTCACTGACAACTGTGGTGATGCCCGTCTTCTTGGGTACCACATGCAATAGACTGGCCCACTTGGAGTCAGAGATGGGGTAGATAAAATTGATGCTCCACCATTTTGAGATCTCCTTCATGACAACATCTCGAAGGTTCGGGTTCAGCGCCGCTGGAACTCACGCGACGGCTTCGCGTCCTCTTCGAGATAGATATGGTGGGAGCACAGGGCTGGACTTATCCCCTGGAGATCGGCTACACTCCATCCAATCGCCTTGCGGTTCTTTTTCAAGAACCCCCATCAGACGGGATTCCTACTCTCCAGTCAAATCCGCTGAGATAATGACTGGGTACATCTCATGCTCACCCGCAAGGAACCTATACTTCAGCGATGAAGGAAAAGGCTTCAGCTCTGGACGACTCGGTGCTGGCAGATCTGGCCTCTGAAAAGTCTAAGTGAACGCGACCAAATCTGCATGGGAGAATGAGAACTCTCGTTGAAACTCTGAATCTGGTGAAGACTGCTCGGCTGGTGTCTCTCTACTCTGCGCGGGATCAGAATCCACCCTAGTTGTAGGCTATGTGGAAGTTAGACATGGTATCAAATCATCAAACTCTGCCCAGTCTATATCTAACTTCGAGGGATATGTATCAGAATCACAAGAAAACTCTGCCTCACGATCAGGAACCTGCTCTGATGCCTGAGATGTATCCTGGACCAAGAATGCACTCTCCAAGCTCTCCTCTGTGGGCATCTTTGCATCGGTGAACTCTGAAGGAGAGAGGATGGCATGTGCTGCTGGATCTGCCCAAACGGCCTCGTGATCTATAATCACAAAATCACAGTCTTGGTGGATGTCTCGCCATGCCTCTATCATCTGCTCTGAATCTGATGGTGGCTCGGAGCAAGCTGAATCTTTGGCTCTAGTCTTCTCAATCATCTCTATTTGTATACTCTCGCCCTCGACTCAAAAGTATACCTTCCCGCTATCATGGCCGGGCAGTGCCTTGGCTGTGGACAAGAACGGGCATCCTAAAATGATGGGGGTATTGGTCACGGACTCAGGGATCTCCATGTACAACACTACAAAGTCCACAGGGAATTTCAGGCCATGAATCGTGACGACAACGTCCTTTAGCAACCCCTTCGACCTCTTGACAGATCGATCAGCAAACTGAAGGACCGTCCTGCTCTGTCGTCGAGGGTCTAATTCAAAGCGGTCGAGTAAGGTTGTCGGAAGTAGGTTGATCGAAGACCCGTTGTCAAATAGAGTATGATCAAACCTCTGCTCCTGAATGTAGCATCTGACATACGGGGCTCCTACATCTGGCCTCTTGGCTGGCAGACAGTTTTGGATCGCAAAGCATGTGGCGCGAGTGAGCACATGGATCTCTGACTTATGGTTCTGCCTCTTCCTCCGAACTGTGGTCCTGTCTCTGAGTGATCTCTGGAAGAGAGGGATGTGCTCCAAGGCCTCCTGTAGAGTCAGTTGTATCTGAAATCGGTCCATCATCTGCTGGCTGAACTCTAGCTGGTGGGACTTTTTCTGATTTTCTTTTTTGGGCCCCTTAGCCAAGCGAAGTGCTTGGGGAAAGGGGACGGCTAGGTCCTTCTCAGATGAAGGACAAGGATCGGGTCTGGGCTGCTCAGGCAAGGCAGAATCCAAACATACATCATCAATCAACACATGTGGATCCGAAAATAACAAATCCTTTCCTTTATTCACAGAATTATCCTGAGGTACATGAACTGAATGAAAAACAACAAGACTAGCAGAACTGGAAATGGTAGCCTCAGCAACTGGTATGGTGGCATCAGTACCACCTCCTCCATCTGGTGAAGCGACGGCCTCAGTATCGTCGGCTAGATTAACGTCCACGGTGGTATCAGCACTACCGTCATCATCATGTGTATGAGCGGTATTAGCATTGCTCTCCTCCTCGTCTGGCGCTCCTGAAGTGGCGTGGGGTTGTCTCTCAGACGAGGCACTTCCTGCTGGCATCCTACCGCTCCTAAGTGTAACAAAGTCAGCATCAAACAGATATGCAGAAATATCACCAAGGGAATACCTGGAGTGGTGGTCTCTATGAACTCTACCTACTCAGACTTCCTCTTGAGGTTGTTCGGGTTTGGCTCTATTTGTGCAGGAATGGCGGCCTTCCACTTAATTATCTCTCTCATCTCCTGTCTGAACTCGTCCATCTCCTGTCAGAATGTAGCCTGCTGATCGGAGATGAGGCGGGCTAGGTCGTCTAAGGCTGGGTTCTCATAGGAGGGCCCCTGAGAACCTGACAGGTGGCCTCGCTGGTAAGGAGGCTGCTGCTGTTGCTGGTGAGAGAGATAAGGGGGTTGTGAGTGATACTGTTGAGGCTGCTGAGGCTGCCTCCAAGATTGTCCATGCTGATAGGGATGAGGACCATGCTGGTGGTAACTCTGTTGTGGCTGGTAGTGTGACGGGAACTGGGGCTACTGCTGATGACTCTCTCGTTGTTGACCGTACTGGCCACCCTGAACTGGAGGCTGCTGCTAGGAACTGGTGCCTCCGGCCGACCAACAGAATCCGAGATGGTCTCGTCGGATATCGGGCTGGGGTCGGTCATACCATATCTTGCTGACATCCATCAACAACTCCTGCTCGTAGGTGGGTGGGGGAGTACTGCCAGGGGCTGGTCAGGTTGGTACACCACCATCCGGCTGTCCTGAGATGGTGGCGGCTGAAGGTACTGTTGCTGCGGCTGCTGCTGGTATAGCTCCACCTGAACATGATGGACTTGTCGGTACCGGGCGGAGGACTGGGAACTGTTGCTGCTGTTGCCTGGGTCTGCCCATGACCTAAGACGGTGCTAAGAAGCCGTCTGTGCCTCCTGGAGACACATGATATGTGTCTTTAGGTCACTTATCGTCTGTGCCATCTGATCTATCTGTGTCATACCCTGGCATTGCTTCTTCTCGATCAATTTGATCCGGTCCAGCTTCTCGCTGATAATGCCCATGTCTGCGACTGTCGACTCTGCCTGTGTTGCTGCCGCTGACGAAGTAGAGGGACCGGCATCGACCTGTGCTATCCTCTGATAGGACAAGGTCTGTGGTTAGGGCTTTGATGAATCCATGATTCATTAACTTTTCTGTCGCATTTTGTCTTAAAACCCTTAACAAATACATGTAAATATCCATTAATTCTCATCTTTTAATAAAACACCATTCATGTGTAAATATTCACTTTTAACCACTTAAGTCATGTAAATAAATAAAGAACAATAAAAGAAACAAAAAGGCAGATTGGATATATGTATATATGTACAATATGACTTAAAATATAAATATAGCTGTAAGATATATTTATAGCCCAACCCCCGAGACCAAGTCAGCATGGATTGGTCGACAAACCAATAAGCAGGGGGAGATAAAAAAAGAAAACATAAAAAAATAATTTAATACACACTCCATACATTCTCCATTATTTATAAAATAAATACAAAACTTCAAAGAATTTTAATTAATCCATATGAATATATTTTTCGCCAAATCCTTTTCCTAATTATTCCTAAAAATGTATATAAAAATATAAAAATAAGTTAAAAATATTACCCTGTATATATGCCAAGAAACTCAGCCTGCAAATTGTCAAAATCTCAACTTCCGAACATCAAAACTTCCTCATACGAACTCCAATTTCACTCTACTCACCTTTAAAGTTCATAAAATAATATTCTCTAATTAATAAAGGTTTCATCGAATTCGGAGTCAGTTTGCAAAAAGTCGGTTTTGGGACCAAAAGACAACCGGGTTTCTGGGCTATTTATTTTCTGTAACACACACTATTTATCGTTTTCTTGATTTTATAATTTTTAAATTATTTCATGATCTTATACTTTCACCATAAATTATTTCATAAATTTTGGACCATATTTATTTTTTTAATAAAATCAAAAACCCTAAAATATAGGTATAAATGAACTACCTAGTTACTAACCATATTTATTAAAATATGTAAATTAACTCATTAAAATCCATAAAAATTCGTATAAACATTAATTAATATTCTAATAATTAAGAAATTATAAAATTAATTTTTACTTATTTATTTATTAAATTAAAAATATAAAACCTATTTATAAATACATATTTATTAATATAATATTTATATTTCAGATAATATTTATTATTTATTAAAAATACTTACGCCATAAATTAGAGAATTAATTTATATACATTTCTTGTATTTATACATATTTAAAATAACTTCATTTAATATTTATTATCTAATTTATAAAGAATTTTTACACTCTGGACCAACCAGGTGCTGACACTTGTCAGCACCTGGGCCTTCTTCCCCAAGAGTTTGTTCAGCCGACGCCTGCACCAACCTGCCGACTTCCATGATTTTTCCCGCGCGATTCCTAACTTTCCAGCTCTCTGAAACCCCCCATTTCCAGAAGCCCGATCCCCTTACTTCTGAGCCTCGTTCCAGCCGACCTGTGGTGGTGACAGCACCGTGGAGACGCCAGCGAGGAGGAGGAAACGTCGGAGAAGGTTCCAAGGCCGAGCCCAGACTTGCATCGCCGCGCTTCGCCGCATACAGCTCCGGTCAAAGGTCGCCGTCGAGCACTCCGTCCAGGTAATAAATCTAGACTCTTCCCAGACCTTCGCCTTCATTTCTTCGTTTTATTTCTCGGTTTTCGTGCGTCGATTAGCGATGCTAATCGCATTTTTAGGTAGCTAAACCATCTTATTTACACGCCCAATCGTTTACTACATCCAAATCGATTAGAATAGCTTTGAATCTCTTCATCAAACCATCGTCGTTCTCACGCATTTCATAAGTTCATCTGGAAACAAAGTTTTTCATCATGTTTTGATCTATATTTTATCATCCATCGGCTGTTACTTGCAGATCCATCTTCATCGCGAGCCATTTCTTCGGATCTGGAAGGCTCCCATCTTCATCAGAATCCATCTCCAAGGAGCCTCGTCAGGTCTGATCAACCACCCGGGAGCTGAGACTGCCGTATTCACCGCTGCATCTCCGCCGCTCAGAGCAACCTCCGCCACCATTCTACCGCGGGCGAGCTCAAGGGGTGGAGGCACCACCCCTCTGGCCCCGCCGGAGTGCCAAAGTCGTCATCGATTGACCAGGAGAATTCGGAGAAGAGACGCCATCACCAGCGGTTCCAACAAACTCAAGAACAGGGGAGGCACAGGTGCGCGACACGTGGCGCACCCGCAACCGACGATCAGCACCCAAACGTTCTAATCTCAGCCGCCGATCCTGAAGGGGTGGAGAAATTACTTCATAAACCCAACAGATTTTCCAGATACTTCAGTCCGCCCCACAGGTTTTCACTATTTGCATTTAGGTCCCTCCGCAAGGACCTAAATGTAAATATTTGTATATATTTCTTTCAGAACAGTCCCTGAGGCCATTTAGCAAACATTTTAATTAGTTTTCTTTTGCGCTTATGCCCCTGGGCTGTAGGGGTTGTTTTGACCTCGTGTGACCTTCTTCTTTGACGGTTTCTTGAGGGCAGTTACGCAACTACCCTATCTACCTAATATAAAGTTTTCTTGAGTTTTTGACGTGATTTAGTCGTGTTTTGATTTTGTCGAAGATCGCCTCGTCTTGTTTTGATTTCTTGAGTTATTCGAGCTCGCGGCTCGATCACTATCACCTTACTATATGTTATCATCTAAATAATATCCACCTATTATACAATAAATAAATCTTTTTGAAAAATCTCCCTTTTTGAAAATTAAATAAAAATTGGAAAATAATAAAATCAAATAAAAATAATAAAAATAAAAATCAACAAAAAGGCTTCTTGCCTTGATAACTTTGAGAAGAGGTAAAAATAAAATAACAAAGATAAAAATCGAAGGAATCTATTCTGTCTCCTTGAGTTCGACCCAGGAACACTTGCCTGGTTAAATATTAGTGACGGTTTTCCGAAAGGAAAACCGTATTTGTTTGATAAGTTGAAGATCGAATTTGTTTCATGGCTTTTTGCTACATCGACCGTTTTAAGAATAAAAAGTCGCAAAACCTATTTTTGTCCTTATCAAAATGGCGCCGTTGCCGGGGAGGCGTTGGATTCTTTTTTATTTTTCTTTTCTTTGAGATTTTATTTTTCTCTCTTCTCTTTGTTTCGCTTTTTGTACGGCTTTTCGTACGGCTTTTTCGTGTTTTGCTTTCTTAGTTTGTTTTTTTTGTTTTCTTACGGCTTTTTCGGTTTTCTCGATCGACTTTACTTGCTAACCATCTTTGTAGGGCCTGCAGGATCAACCAGCTTCTTCGGAAGCCGAGCCAATTGAAAGAGTAGAGGTCGGCTCCTTCTTCACGAGTCGGCTGCAGAGGAGCAGAGTAGTTAGCACATTTTTGTAAAAGAGAGAGAAAGGGAAGAGTTGTAATAGATAATAAACAACCCCCCCCCCCATTTTTTTTCGGGGCCTGATTCGCCGGATACCGTGTATCCGAGGATCAGGACACCCACCGCAGCGTGTTATCGCTCATCAGCTTTCCGCGGTTTTTCTAGATGCTTGTTTAGTTTTTTTTACTCTATCTGCTTGTGCCGCGTAGTTAGTCTTAGGACTCGCAACCTAGGTGCATGCTTTAGGTTTTTTTAAAAGAAAAAAAATCGATAGACGTTGATTGAAAAAATCCATAAAAACCACAAAACTAAAATCGAGACTGCTAAATATATCTGACTTAAAGCCGTAAATCGACTCAAGTTATTTGGGAGAGTAACCCCCGCACATTTCTCAGAGTGCGCGAGCTCAAGAGCCGACACTTAAGGATAGAGCCCAAACCCCGTATTTCTCGTGAGATACTTCTGGGTATATACATTTGATCACTGTTCCTCAGTGGGTAAGCTCGGGTAGCCGGAAATGGTCCGGGTTTACTTAGCAGAGTGGGAGGTTTAGAGGACACTGCGCAAGGCTTCGTCCTCAAGAAACACAGGTAGCCGGAAACGGTCTATACTTACTCCCATACTGGCTGAGTGCAAGTGGTCCCTTGTAAGGATTCGGGCCAGTGTTTCGGGGAAACTATCGGGCACCTATTGGCTTGCTCAGCTCGCGTAATCGAAACGTTTGCTAATCACAACCCTAAAATCGAAAAGATAAAAAGACCGAACTCTTACGGTCTTCATCAGGGTTGAGTTGGTGAAAACGGGGTTTGCTTTGTGTTTGTTTGCGGGGCATGAGTTTCCGCGGCTTTCGCACTTCTCTCTTTCATTTTGAATCATAAACGTGCTCTCCCGAAATTTCTCTTGACATCGAAGATGACGTCTCGACGGCTTTTCGGCTCAGACTTTGTGAGCTTTCGACCGTCCATTGTCGAGCATATGTCTTCACAGGCTCGGGATGACCCTCTTCCCGAGCCGATCCCATCAGATCTCGAGGCGAGTCAGACCCAGACTCCCTCGCCTCCTGGCCAGACTATTGAGGCAGACCCTGGCCTCAATACATCATCTAGATCTCCTAAGTACTTTTCGTTGAGTTCTTATGAGAGTTTTTACTTTACAGATGATCCGATGGCTCACGGGAAAGGACCAGCAGCAGACGAGAGGTCACCAGCTGGGGAACATCAGGAGGGAAGACCGGAGCTGAACGCAGATGTCACTACAGGCATTCTCGATACATTACAACAGATGAATTTACAGATTCGAGAACAGTATAGAGTTCAGACTGAACTGCGGGCTGAAATAGCTGCATTGAGAGCAGGGGCCAGGAACCAGTTACCGCTTGCGGTTCCCGCAACTTTACGGGACGAGTATGACCTGGGCACACGAACGCTCCATCATTGGATTCGGCTACCGCCGAATCAAGGGCCATACGAACTCCGACTGTCCTTCATCTCTTTGCTTCCCAAGTACTATGGGAATGCCGCAGAGGAGTCGTTCACGTTTTTACAACAATTTGAGATGATTTGCGTAACGGCTTGTTATCCAGGAGTGACGCAGGAAGCCGTGCACCTCAAAGCCTTCCCCTTTGCCTTAGCCGATAAGGCCCTTTATTGGATGAGTCATTTGGGGAGAGAAATTTCTACGTGGGACGACCTGAAGTCCACCTTCCTGCGCAAGTATTTTCCTCTGGGAAGGACGAACATGATGAGGAGCCAGATCTCCAACTTTACGCAACTGCCGCACGAATCATTCCATGAGGCATGGGATCGATTCAAGGACCTGACGGAGAGATGCCCGCATCATGAGATCCCGATGAAGGTGCTCGTACAGAACTACTTCGGAGGACTCCAGCCGGAAGTTCAAGGGCTAGTCAGTGCCGCATGTGGCGATAATTACTTGAACAAGGATGCCGAGTCAGTCTAGGCCATCTTCGAAGGGATGGTCGAGAACTCGGGAGTCGTAGACTCTACTCGAGCATTTCAGAAAGCCCCACCGCCACCACATCACTGAGAACATCACAAGGTGGCGAACATCTCGGACTCTGAATCCAACACCAACATGGGATTTATTAGTGAGAAATTAACGTTGGTGAACGTGATTCACAAGCAGGTCCAAGACCTACAGCCGCTGCGAGAGTTGGAGAAACTCTCATCTCTACCTCAGCAGCTAAGTGATCTATCGAAGAAGGTCGTTGATCTTCAAATCCAGTACCAGCAGAGCCAGACTTCTTCGAATGCGCAACCAGCACGGAGGATCGCACCCGCTCCACCCACCCGTTAGATCCGTTACATCCAGAGCGAGGCCGAGCAGCTCGATTGGCATGAGGATCAGTCTCATGCCAATTCCGGCCAGATGACCAGCACCGCAGAGATGGAGGTGGAGCCGCAATCCACTCTCGAGATCAACGGGATTTGGTATACTCCGATGCAGCAGCCGAGTATACCGAATCAGCAGTCGTACGGTCATCAGCAACATGGACGTCCGCAATTTCAGCACCGCCAGAGCTTCACGCCGCAACAGTCTCATCCGAATGTCTACCATCAGAGACCGCAGCCTTCATATCAGCACCCTGCTCACTACTCATAGAATCATCCTTTTCAGCAGCCGCAGCAGTCTTCCTCCACACCTCAACGCTACTCCCAGCCTTCCACCTCTCAACATTTCACGCCAAGGTAGGAGAGAGGAGCAAGTCAGGGCCACCACATCGAACCGGAGATGTCTTCACAGGCCCAGGCGCTCAACCAGATCATGGATATGCTGAGTACGCTCCATATTGTGCACAAGACTGAGATGGAGCAGGTTAACCGTCGTCTGGATGAGTTAACCGTGCCGAGGACCACTCTCCCAGCCCAGCCTCAGATGAACCCGAACAACAAGAGGAGGCATCCAGAGCAGGTAGATACTACAGGTAAGATCTCGTTTCCTGAATTTTTATCTAACTTCATTCGTCTCAGGAGCGGTAGATCACCACAAGGACCTGCTGGAGAAGAGGAGAGGGCACTAGAGGAGCACAAACAGAACCATGATCCTGAAGCTGATGAGGAAAAATCGCAAGAGGATGAGGACCATTACGCAGATTCAAGAGACGGGAGCAATGCCAACACTTCAGATATGAACACTGGCAACTCAGACGATGACATCACGCCAGATCAGGCAGAGAGCCCCGACAAAAATATTTCTTCCCCTGTTTTAGAGAGTTTTGTAAATAATTCTGAGACTCTCGATGTAAACGCTGATTCCAGTTTGAATAAAATTCCTGATTTTCTGACTTCTGACTTTATTCCTTGTCCCGATGCTTTGTTTGGAAAGGGAAAGAAAAAGACCAAAAATAATCTTGCATCTCCAGAGATAGAAAAACTACTCAAAGATCACATCTTTTTGAAGATCCATCTTCATGATGCCTTAGATCAATTTCCTACGCTCAAGAATCAATTGAAAAATAGATGCACCACGCGTAGGAAAAAGAGATCCCGAACAGAAAAACATGTCTTGACTAAGGCTACATCCTGTGCGATACAGAATAAGCTACCGAAGAAGAAGAAAGACTCAGGTGCACATTATGTCAGATGCGAGATCGCAAAAGTCGAGTTCGACCACACTCTATTAGATAACAGTTCCTTGATCAATCTGATACCCGCTTCCTTACTCGATAAGCTCGAGTTAGGTCCTCTTTACAAATCCCGCGCGATCCTTTAGTTTGCTGATAGATCCGTAAAAAGACCTAAGGGTAATCTCAGGAACGTTATCGTAACCGTGCAGGGTCTGCAATTTCCAGTGGACTTTACAGTCCTTGATATGAATTGCCCTGCACAGTTACACCTTACCCCGATCATTCTCGGGAGGCCTTTTCTAGAGACCGCAAAGGCCCTCTTCGATTATGATACAGGGAAGGTATCTTTTTGCGCCGAGGGCGAAAAGGTACATATAGAGATGGCGAGAGAATCGAACACTTTCAGTGATGCATCTTCGGATTTTCTGAGTTCTTTAGCCTCTTGTGATTACATGGATGAGGTCCGTCTTGACGACCTCGAAAGATATCAGGTAGAGACCCACCCAAGAATGTTTGACAGAGGACGGGTCCGAGACCTCGGGGGGTAATTCTTCCGATGGAACCTTATATTTTAGTCTGGATGATGAGAAGCAAAGGGATCAGACTTCTGACGAAATCAATGCAGATCTTTCAGAATCAGAAATCCTACACAATTCCTCTGTCTCGGAAGATTCAGAATTTTATCTAGCTGACTTATTCTCTTCCGATCATTCTGAGGAGTCGGATGATGTCTTGAACATCTTTTGTAGTCTGACTCTAGAGCATATAGAGATGGTGGATAATGCGAATGCCGACAAATCCACAACCGATACAGATCCCCGTACACAAACAGAGGATGTTTCGGCAGATACAGATGCTACCTTGCCAGAACTTAAAACTTTGCCACCAAACATGAAATATGCCTTCCATGCGGGTCCACATCAACGGTTTCTGGTCATTATCAGCTCAACTTTGACCGATGATCAAGAATCTCGTCTGATGGAGATTCTAGAAAGAAACCGTAAGGCCATTGGGTGGACTGTATCCGATCTCCGAGGGATTAATCCTGCTTTGTGTTCACATCATATCTATCTCGATCATGACAGCAAACCCTCCAGAGAGTTTCAGCGTTGGCTGAATCCGGTTTTACGAGAAGTTGTCAAGAAAGAGATCACGAAATGGTGCGATGCAGGGTTCATTTATCCCATCTCCAACTCCGAATGGGTTAGCCCATTACATGTTGTCCCGAAGAAGTCGGGAATTCAGATGGTGAAAAATGAGAGTGGAGAGGAGATTCCAAAGAGAGTAACCACGTCGTGGTGAGTATGTGTTGACTACAGAAAGCTAAACACCACGACGAAGAAGGACCACTTCCCTTTGCCTTTCATAGACCAGGTCATAGAACGGTTGGCAGGGAAGGGGTACTTCTGTTTCCTTGACGGTTACTCCGGATACAACCAGGTATCAATTGCTCATGAAGACCAGGAGAAAACCACCTTTACTTGTCCGTTCGGCACGTATGCCTTTAGACGGATGCCCTTTGGATTGTGCAACGCTCCTGCGACTTTCCAGAGGTGCATGCTTGCTATTTTTGCGGACATGGTCGGTGATTTTCTAGAGGTTTTTATGGATGATTTCTCGGTCTATGGTGAGTCCTTTGACGATTGTTTAGCGCACCTAGACCAGGTTCTGAAAAAGTGTTGTGAGGTAGATCTCGTTCTATCCTAGGAAAAGAGCCATTTTATGGTTACTCACGGGATCGTGTTGGGGCACGTCATCTCCCAGCGAGGCATGGAGGTTGACCCTGCCAAGGTGGATGTCATCAAGAAACTCGAGCCACCATCCAACATCAAACAATTATGGTCATTTCTAGGGCACGCCGGCTTTTACCGACGGTTTATCCAAGATTTTTCCAAGATTGCCCGACCGTTAACTGAATTGCTAGGCAAAGACATCGAGTTTGTTTTAAATGATAAATGTCTTAATGCCTTCCTCACATTGAAAGAGAAGATAATCAGTGCTCCTGTCCTACAACCGCCTGATTGGTCTCTACCCTTCGAGATCATGACGGATGCTTCAGATTTTGCAGTCGGGTTGTATTAGGGCAGAGGAGGAATGGACTTCCCATTGCTATTCACTATGCTAGCAAAACTTTAGATGATGCTCAGAGAAATTACACAGTGACAGAAATAGAGATGTTGGCAGTAGTGTTTGCATTAGACAAGTTTCGATCATATCTGCTTGGCTCGAAAATCACAGTATACACTGATCACTCAGCTATCAGATTTTTAATGGAAAAGAAGGATGCCAAGGCACGCCTTCTTAGATGGATTCTATTACTTCAGGAATTCGATTTGGATATCAAGGATAAACCTGGAGTAAAGAATGTGGTAGTTGATCACCTCTCCCGATTACAGACAGATCAGCCTTCAGATGAGTATACGCCAGAGATCGCAGAGAGATTTCCTGACGAGAGCATCTTTGCGGTTACCGAACTTCCGTGGTATGCAGATATAGTGAACTTTCTGGTCACACATAAAAGTTCTCAGGGTTGGCCGAAGAATAGAGTTGAGAAACTAGTTTCTGAGGCATGATACTACCATTGGGAGGATCCGCTTCTTTTTCGCGAAGGACCGGATTGCGTTTACAGGCGATGTATTCCTCAGGAGGAATATAATAGTGTCCTCACTTTGTGTCATTCTTTAGAATTAGGAGGACATCATTCAGGGAAGAGGATAGCGCAGAAGGTACTACAGAGTGGATTATGGTGGCCAACTCTTACCAGAGATGCCTGCACATTCGTGAAGAGTTGTCCAGATTGTCAGAGAGCTGTAGGGACGGTCAGTGCCAGAGATGCAATGCCAATGCGACCCGTCATTATTTGCGAGATCTTTGACGCATGGGGCATAGATTTTATGGGACCGTTCCCTCCTAGCAGCGGCTTTGAGTACATTCTTCTCCCTGTAGACTATATTAGTAGATGGGTGGAGGCTATACCCGCACGAACTGCAGACAGTAAGACCATTTGCAAGTTCCTAAGGGAACACATCATTTCGTAATTCGGGATCCCTCGTATTCTCATTTCTGATGGGGGTAGCCATATCATTAATAAGGAGGTGAAAAGCTAGTGAAACAATACAGCATCGATCACAGAGTAGCTTCTCCTTACCACCCACAGACGAATGGCATGGCTGAAGTTTCAAATAAGGAGGTGAAATCAATTCTTCAGAAACTAGTACGGTCGGATAGGAAGAACTGGTCATTGCTTCTAGATCAAGTTCTTTGGGCATATCGTACTGCATACAAGACTCCCTTAGGTACTTCACCATTCAGGTTGGTTTATGGAAAGCCATGCCACTTGCCCGTAGAGATCATGCATAAATCTGAATGGGCAATTCGAGAAATACTAATGGATGAACAGAAAGCAGGGGCCAAGAGAAAGATAGATCTGAATGAGCCGGTAGAGATTCGAAATCAAGCCATACGAGAACACACTCATCTATAAGGACAAAGTGAAGAACTGGCATGACAGACATATTCGACACGAAAGCTTTGTCCCAGGGCAGAAAGTCTGGTTGTTCAATGCAAGATTGAGAATTTTTCCCGGCAAATTGAAAAGAAAGTGGGAAGGACCGTACATAGTCAAACCGGTGCACGACAATGGCAGTATAGCAATATCAGATGTGTCACCTGGTGTAGAGCCGATCGTGGTTAACGGGCAGATGCTGAAACACTTCATCGAAACTACTGATCATCTGGCCCGCACTGAAGTGATCTATTTTGTATAGGAATCATGATCATTCGTTTACTTCTTCCTGTACAAAATCCTTTTGAGCCATTCATTTCTGGAGATCTACAACACTTGTATATTCTTCGTAGACCACAATCGTCCCCATTTTTGCTCGTCTTCTATGCTTAGGATACCAGATCCTAAATATAGGGGGGACCGATTGCCCGCTGATTTACGTTTTATTTTTTTGTACTGATTCTTTTGTATTAGCCTTTCTTTTTCACGAATCACTGGTCCCCAAGTACGGCTCCATTCTTTTCTATACTTAGGATGCCTTATCCTAAGTATAGGGGGACTGAGTGATTTCGATGAGTTCATATTCTTTTCCTTTTGAACTTTCGTTATTTATCCATTTCATTCAGTCATCCCATTTTTGCTCTCCCTTGATACTTACGATGACCTGATCGTAAGTATAGGGGGTGTTGACTGACTTGTACACTCGCTTCTTTTTCACCCACTTTTACTTAGCACGAGTTATGTCCTCCTTTTTCTCTTTTGACGCTATGAGGACATAGATAAAGCTAAGTATAGGGGGGTGCGTATATATTGTATATATACTTTCGTCCATAACTCGTACTTTTATGTATTTTCTATATCTATAAAATCCATAAAAAGTGGGTAAGGGTTAATTTAAAATCCACTCTTTTATTTATATATTATTTATGAAATCCTTGTAAATAAGTAAAATATGCTTAAAACTTGTAATTAAAACTTGTAATTAAAATTTGTATTTAAAATTTGTCCTTAAAATATGTATAATACTTAGTTAAAATCCTATTTATTAAAACATGTGTAAAAACCATTCAACCCTTATAAAATACTTTGTAGATAAAATTTGTAAAATACATTAGACATTTAACTCGAATAAAATATATCTTGTAAAATTTTTGAATAAAACCTTGTTTATAAAAATCATAAAAAATCCATAAAAAATAAAAAGTCCTAAAATTCATAAAAATTACAAAATCCTTAAAATCCATAAAAATGAGTAAAATTCAGAAAATACACTTCACAAAAACATGGTTGCATTTGCATTCGCATTTTTCAGAATAAGTTTGATTTCTGGAACTAAGGACTGAGTCTAGTCTAAAGGATGGAGCTTAATTACGGCCTTTAACTCTCGGTGTAAGGAGCCTGATTAGGAACTGGAATTTAGACTCTTCAGGTCTAGTGACTTAAAATCTTTGGGGTTCCGTAAGATCATATTCGGGAAATCAAGTCATATAAGCTTAAGTAGACCATTTGAAGTCATCCGTACAACTCTACACCAGTGAACCAATCTTGAACACATGCACTCTGCACTTAGCTCGACTCGCATGGAGTCCCGAAGGGCAGTACACCTTGGTAGTATGTTTCTATCCTTATCTTTGTGGCATTGACGTATAAAGACGGGAGAGATTGGGGTTGCGATAGTTGCTTCGGATGAGGGAAGGATCTGCTGACACGATTTTTCTAAGACCTCAAAAAAGGGACGGACTAAAAAGATGCTATATCCGTCGAGGCACAAAAAGATGAATGCAGTGCAAGCAAATTACAAAGTCAAATCAAAGCAGAAGCCACCAAATAAGACCACAATGGTCCAAGCTTCCACCAAAAATGCCTGCACATCTTAGTGGAGACTCGGCTACACCGGTTGGGCTTCACAAGGAGATGCATCTACACTGGTCGCACTCCACTTCTTTTCTCATTCTTCTAACTTCTCCCTATATTCGATTGTGGACATAGCAGAACTGAACTCAGAAGGGAATACCTCCTTCCCCGAGGAAAGAGTAGCGAGATGAGGAAGCCATAGGAGTGTATAGCCGGGATGGACGGTTTCTTCGGTTCTCTAAGCAGGAAGGGCTAAATCAATTCACACACTGTACAAGTTGACTTCAAGGATGATAGAGTTTGCGATATGAATAAGTGAGTCTGAACTAGCCGATGAAGTGATCTTGAGTAAGGATTATGGAACTTGAGGACTGTTGAGGATAAAATCCTAATCCTAGTTAAGGTTCCGACAAAATGCTTGTTTCAGGCCCGATCGAGCTCTGTCCTTTGTCTGTTCTCATGAATTGGTTTAGGAAAATAAATTCATTCTAACTTTATTTCTTTTTCACTTACTTTTCAAAATAAGTGTTTGCTAAGGGACTAGCAAAGTTTAAGTATAGGGGGTTGATGAATCCATGATTCATTAACTTTTCTGTCGCAA